>CM035153.1:167409764-167885023 GCA_020205615.1 Panax quinquefolius | reverse complement strand
ATTGTTTATCATTGATTCATTGCCATAGTCTCTTTGCATATATCTAAAGAATAGTAAAATTTATTAAAATTAAAATGGGTCAAACATAATAGTTAATAGAGGGCATTTATTGTGGAAAGGAGGTAGTATTATAAAATCTGTTTTACTTGGTTCAACTAAGCTTTATTTAAACGGCACAGCTTGGCTTGGATTTTTCCAACCCAGATATGAATGGCTCAGGTTACTGCCTAGGGATATGCTAACTGTGACACCCCCAAATCCGGGTACTTCGATTCCACGGGATTTGGTGTTCACTGTACAAATATCATCTATCTATCTACCCATAATAAATGCAAACCATGCAATAGATAGAAATAAATCTTCCCCTTATGGGGTTACAACATCTGAATAATAAACATAATCCCAGGTCATACTAACCTTAAACATCTGTGCGGAAACATAAACAAATAAGTCTTAAACAACATCATTAACTTAATACATAAATTCAACATCTCAACAAATAACAAGTCTTCATCACTTGTTTACCTTGCCCTTGCCTTTACTAGTGGAAGGTTCGTCGGTTCTTTCGTTCTTAACTGCAATGTTATTATTACGCAAGAGTGAGCACTATTGCCCACAAGTAAAATAATGAAATAACAATGTATAATAACATGCGAGTGAATCAAAGACTTCTGAAATAAAAGTTCAACTTTTGAATCAAGAATGAATAACAAGAATCAAAAGATTTCTGAGGGTCATAAGACCTTGAACTATGTTCTAGGTTATCAAGGGTTATACTTGAAACCTTTAACAGTCATTAGAAGACCTTTCTACTGCATTTTTGGGGATCAGCCTTAGTACCATCATGCACAATATCTTAACGCTTAACGATAAGAAATCCTATCTGAGGTTGTTCATCTCGCGATTTGACATTAGTGTCCGCACTAAAGGAAGTTTGGTTTGGATAAATCAATAAGGGTTCTGAATTTAGAACGTTCATCAACTATGGACTAGTTGAATCAATAAGGATTCACTAATCTAACAAGGTTCAACAATAAATGATATTTATAATGAATAACAATCTCAATAGGTATACAATAGAACAATTATTGTATAACAGAATCATACTTTGAAAAGATAGTAAATCTTTAACATAACAAATGAACTTGATTTATAACTTGAATAATGATAACAAGTAGGGTTAGGAAACTTGCCTCGTGCGTAGATTACACGTTAATTAAACTCGTTCCTTGATTTAAATCTTACATATCATTTACGTTCACAATACCTACCAATTATAACGTAATTAATCATAGCAACTTCATTCTTTTGTCTAACTTTGGTTATGACTATACTTAGTCAATTTATCACATTCATTGTCACATAATTTACACTTCACACATAACAAGCTAGTTATGTATTCAATAATTCAATCCACATGCAATTATGTTATTTACATGTTAAGTATCTATTTTAACATCTCATTATACTTCTAACATATTTCTATGTTTATTAAATTAGGTTAATACCACATTGCTAGACTTAAACATTTTAAAAATTGTTTTTGGACATTCAGCAGAGTCAAGGCCGCTAAGCCACTTTATATTTCTGTATCAAGCTATTTGGCGCGATGGCATCATGGCCGGGACTCTTTCAATATGTACTATGAGATTTCGATTCTGAGTTAGCGCAGCGTATTGCTGAAACTCCAGATTTTGATTCCCAGTTCATGAAGAACACAGAGTTCAGCGAAATGGACACTACATGATCATTAATTTCACTAAATTAACATACCCACATGCTAGAATTCATACATAATCATTACCCAACAATTATAGAATGATTTTAACCCATTAAACATATAATTACAGAATTAAAATATGTAAATTTCACTGTTCTTGATGTTTTTGAAGGTTTTGAAAATAAATCATAAAAATTAACACTACGGATTCGTTATAACACCGAATCCGTTCATTTAAAGTTTGGTCTATTCGTATTAACATGCATAATCAAATAAGAGTGGGAATTTTACAAAAACATTTATGTTTGACATATTAAAATCACGTATAAGGCCATATGGCCATATTCTAAACTCTGTAACTTTTGAGGCCATATCACATGATAATATTATGAAATTGATGCTATGGTTTACATAATATATATATAATCAAATACGATTTGGTAACATTTAACACATATACAAACTCATAATCATACCCTTTCCCAAATACAGACTTTACAAAAGGTGAAGCCATTTTTATGAAAACTAAATGACGTAAAAAGAGAATTTGAGTTTTGGAGAAATTACCCAGAGTATAGTTTCAGAAGAGGTGATCAATGATGATCCTTTCACAAATAATTGTTAATTACACATTCATAATTTTCTCTTAACTTCTCAAATTTCTCTCTGTGAACTCTCTGATTTCTTTGTTAGACTTTAGAAAAATGAAGAATGAATAAGGCGTCGTATAAATTAAAGAAACTGACGCGCATTATGGTCAGTTACCCATCATGGGTTAACTGTCCATAACTCCCACTAAGGCCATGTTTGGCTAGGCTTAATTGGTTCAAAATCATTAAATTTAATAAATCTCTTATACTATAGTTTAAATTATGTCACACCCTTACACAATAATTCAAATATCTTATTTAATTTAAATTAATAAAATGTAATAATTTCTCATTAATTCACATAGTCACATAATTAATTTTCTCATTAATTAATTATTTCAAATTATTAAATCTCTAATTAATTATTAAATTAATTAAAATAACATTAGGCTTATTAAATATTTCTTTTAATTCAATAAGCTCACATAATTACATACTTGAATAATAATTATTCTCCACATTAATTTAATTAATATAACACATATCATTAAATTAATCTATTACAATTGCATCCATAAATTATTTAATCTAATCATTAAATCATCGAAAATATTAATTTAATTCAATAAATATTAAGAATTAAATTACAAAAATCTCGTTCGTCACACCAACCAAGCCGAGCCATTTGCACCCCTAGTATCAATGGCTGTGGAAAGATGAGGAACTGAATGTCAGGATCGACATGTCAAGTCACATTTTCTCTTATGGGTGCCATCACTGATATTAATGCTATCAATGTTTTCCAAATGCTGGATGTGCATTGATCACATAAATTATGGTTTTTTATGATCTGTAATTAACTTTATTTGAACATAAACGTGTTTTTTGTTAAAGTTAACGTTTTACTGTTCTTATTATTATAGAGGCAATCAAAAGGGAAATTGTAGTCGAAGTTACATATTGTACCAGTCTTATGGCTGCATAGATGATTTTTATGATTCCCAAGTAAATGAAGAAGCAAGCAGAAAATTAATGAAAATTTTGTTATGTAATGTGTATAAGACTATTACATACCTAGAATCACATAATACTCCCCGTATCTAAATGAGCTTCATAATCATTTTCAGAGAAAACAATGTGTCTAACTCAATTCTATAAGTAAGATTCATTTATTATTCATTATTCAATTGCAAATTTATCTCTTTAAACTAGGTTAATGGAGGAGCCTGCGGCATATGGAAAGTTAGGGTTGGCCAACCTTTTGGAACTAAGGGAAGAGTGCTTGAGGGAGTTCAATTTTGTTGATGCCTATAGAAGCATAAAACAGAGGTATCCATACAGATTTTTCGCATGTGTACATAGTTTCTTGCATTGTATAGATAGCAAGTTGGTAGCATCACTTGTAACCAGATATAACTTTTTTTAAGATGAGTTAACTAGATATAACATATATCAGTGCATGAAGTAGCATGCTTTTTAGCTTTTCCCTATTATTTCCAAGAATGACAAGAGATGCAGATTTGATGCATGCTGCCAACTGTGAGTCACAGACAGACCAGACCTATTGACATCTAATCCTTTGCCTGTTTCTTGTTGTATGTGATAGGGAAAATGAGGCATCACTTGCTGTTTTACCTGATCTTCTAATGGAGCTTGATGGTATGAATGAGGTACATAAAGTTTTGGATGCACCCTGTCCTTGCCTATCTCAGTTAAAGAAGAAGAGCCATAGTAGCAATATTATAAAAACTTGTCACACTGTGATAGTTCCTAATATAAAAGTTCATATTTATTGTTCTTGTGGAAATTTATTAAAATTAGGAAAGCAGTAAAAAAACGCTATGTTGAGTAGAAGATGAGTTTATTTATTTATTTTAAATTTTTGAGATACGGATATATCCATAGGTAAAACATATAAAGATTTGTGTTGCAGAGATATGCTAATTCAACTACTTTCCAGCTTAATTTGCCATCTTCCTGGGACCTAGTCATGTTTCTATTAATCATCTGCACCATATTTTTAATCAGGAAACAAGATTGCTTATGCTAATTGAAGGTGTTCTTGCTGCAAACATCTTTGATTGGGGATCCCGTGCGTGTGTTGATCTCTATCATAAAGGGACAATAATTGAAATATATAGAATGAGTCGCAACAAGATGCAAAGACCTTGGCGGGCAAGTATAGCTAACGGATACTTGACACGAACTTTTATTTTATTTTGATAAATTGCTTTATACAAATATACCTATGTATATGTATATAATACTTCTAATATATATACATATATTTATATATATATATATATATATACAGTCCGTTTCCTCAGCGAACTGGAGGGAGCGAACTAAGAACGAACCGGCTATAGCTACGGTTTTTTCCGTCGGTATATCATAGAAAGCCGGTTTTCTATGTTATAGCTACGGAAAAAACCGTCGCTATAGCTGGTTCGTTCTTAGTTCGCTCCCTCCAGTTCGCTGGAGAAAGCTGAGCTATATATATATATACATACATATACATTAGAAGTTTGTCTCTTAAGTAATTCTTTAGGGAAAAGATTATGCTAAAAAAAACTCTTAGTGTATTTTAGGTGGATGATTTTGATGTTTTCAAGGAGAGAATGTTAGGGTCTGGAGACAAGAAGCATCCCCCTCATAAAAGAGCATTGCTCTTTGTGGATAACTCAGGTGCGGACATTGTTCTAGGAATGCTTCCACTGGCACGAGAACTCCTCCGACGTGGAACTGAAGTAAGTTCTTCATCAGCATTGCTAGTAAAACGTTTCAAAATTGCTTCAGTGGTATTTCACTTGTAGACAACCACCATTTAGTCATGGATTTTTAGAATGTTTTGTTGAAAGTTTTGAGGATAAGGTCACTAAGATGTAAACACTCATATTTTAGTCCTCTCTCTAGAAAAATTTACAACAAAAATATCCATGAACTGACAAATGTCAGTTGTCTTTCTACTAATAAGTCTCAGCAAGTTTTAATTTATTTATTATAAGATGCTCTGTGACGAAAAATTTGATGCTGATAAAATGATGTATGTTACTAGGCTTGATCACTTCTGCAGTATTTTCTCACTTCTTTAAGGTTATAATTTTATCTAATATGAACTAGTAATGAGGACATCATTTCAGGTTGTGCTGGTTGCGAACTCCCTACCGGCATTGAATGATGTCACTGCTATGGAACTTCCCGAAATTGTAGCTGAGGCTGCTAAGGTATGGCAACCATATGCTTCATGGCTTTAGCAGTTATTTGGTTACCCTTGAATCGCAGTATTCTCGTAATAAGTATAAATGTAGTTAATATAGTATGTGTTCTTTCTTTTCTTTTCTTTTTTCCCCTATTTATTTTGTCCATATATTTCTTTGCTAATAATGCTTATCCCTTTTCCTTTTCAACCATTTTTAATTTAAATAACTTATAGTTGGTTCTTCTATATTATTAACTTTAGAGAATATAATGTCAATATTTAACAAGTGAATCTTGGTATATCGCTTATGGATTATTCCACCAATTTCCTATTGATTTTGGCTGTAGATGATTGTCAATAGATTATTGTGAAATTAATATAATAACTTCCGACTTGAAAGTGAATCAGTGCTTAAATAATTTGTTAGTCTAGATTAAGTACTTGAAAGAGGTGAAAAAGTCTGTAAGAAAGAAGGATAGGTCCATAGTGGCCATTATAGATGTATGCAAAGTTCCGGACCTATCCTTTGTAAGAAAATTTAACCCTCATAAAACCTAAATTATATTGAAATGTTAAGATTATGTGCCTCCATTTATAGTCTTTCTTCAAGTATCATTTGTAGTGAGCGAACCAATCATTGTGGTCAACAGCATTGTGACATTCTTCGAGGAGCTGCAGTAGCAGGAGGCCTACTTGTGGATGCAATGATTAACATCCAAGATGGCTCTAAAGAGGATTCATCTTCAGTTCCTTTGATGGTTGTTGAGAATGGGTGTGGGAGTCCATGCATAGACTTGAGGCAGGTCAGCTCAGAGCTAGCTGCAGCAGCCAAAGATGCTGATTTGGTACGATGATATCTTTTTCCCAAATTGTAATTGGGTTGATGAAAACCACTTCGGTATAATATATGTTCCAAGTGTTGTGGATATATTTTATGTTGGAGCTATGTGACATGCAGATCATCTTGGAAGGAATGGGTCGTTCTTTGCATACAAACTACAATGTTCAGTTTAAATGTGATGCTCTCAAGGTAGATTCTTTCATTATGTTTTGTAGTGTGTTTGACCCGATTAGTTTCTGGCATATTTGTTACCCCATTCAGTTGCCTTCAACATTAGATATTTGTGCTATATAGTGTAATGCAGTTTGTATCATGTTTTAATATAGTCCAATTTATTTTCTTCTTTTTTTCCTTTTGCTAAACTCATGTCTTTTCTTTTCATTTCCTTGTCTTGGGTAGATGAAGTTGTTTTTAATGGGATCAATTTGCAGCTGCACTCTGAACCTACAAATTGATTGTCAAATATTTTCCTCAAAATTTCTTCTATTCTTTTGTACAGCTTGCGATGGTGAAGAATCAGCGGTTGGCTGAAAAGTTGATCAAAGGGAAGATATATGATTGTGTGTGCAGATATGAACCAGCTAGCTGGAAGGTTCCATTTCCTGCAGATACAATTGGTTGGCCTTGTGCAAAACTGATGCCTTATTCAGTTGGTTGAAAGTACACGATCGACTGGATGATTTTAAACTACTTAGAAAACAAATGCCATCGATGTGGAGCTTAAGAATTTCCATGCAACTTTAATTGTTTCTTTGCTACCTTTTGAATGCACTCTTCAGTACAGGTAATGCGGCAAGATTCGGAAAGCATAAACGTTATCCAATGTAATAGTAAAATGACGTGGTATTTAAGTTTTACCATGAGGGAAGTTATTAAAATTGAAAGAGTCTCCTATTTTTTAATTTAGTTTATAATCCTGGTGATTGATGGATTTACAGTTTAGTTTTCTTGGGAGATCTCCGGTTTGAAAGTAAAATTCCGTTTTTATTGAGAATTGAATGGAGTTTTTTCGTATTTCTTTCTATACTTTTCAAAATAGTTATTACTGATATTTATTTACTAATTAAAAAGTCGACGATGTCGAGATAGATATCAATTTTCAAATTAAAATTAATTTTATCCTCAAGATTTTCAAGGAATTTTACTCTCTTCTCAACCCAAAGAAAATATTTTACAACCAAGTATTTTTAAATTTTGTTTTAATCTTAATCTCTCTTTAAATCCTTCATAAAAATTCCAAACTTAACCTTTAAAAATATACTAACATATGCCGGAGAAATATGAAAATTTTCTCTTTTTTTTAAAATATTATCCATGTATTTTAAAAACAAATATAAACATATACCATTTCTCTTCGTATTATTCTTGCGATTTTACTTTTTATTTAATTTTTACTCTCAAATCCAATATTTAACTTTCCCGACCCGTAGCCTTCATGTGGATATGGAAACCTGAACCCGAAACCAAATTGTTCTGATGACTGAATATCAATCAATACTCCATATTAATTCTAGGTAAGGATCCGACTTCTTTGTTTGCTAAAGAAGGTTAAAAAAACAAGACCCGACTTCAAAAACCCACAAACCTTCATACTCGGACTCAACAGAGACCCAACCACAGAAGCTCACATATATCTTTCTACTTATTTTTTCTCGACAAAGCTTCAGTCTTTTCAGATCAATCGTTTTTTTTTCTCTATAATTTGGAAAGATTTATCAGAAGATTGGCGGAAATGCAAATTTCTTGCATTTGTTTTTCAGGTACTTAATTTTCTCACTTGTTGGATATGTTTCTTATATTTCTCATTCGTCGGTGGAACTTTCATGTTTTGTTATCTGGGAATTGTTGAATTTTGTAGTGGGTTTTATAATTTTTATATTTGGTTGGAATCTGCCTATTAATGATATAAAGCAACAAGTGTGTTTGATTTTCTATGTTTTTTTCTTTTTTTGGCCAGCTATGGAGTTGATATGTGGTCAATAATTGGAGTAAAGGTGTCACCTTTTCTCGCTCATTTTTCAAATGGAAACCCTAAAAACCTCAAAAACCCTTAGATGAGACTTCCACGATGTTGAAGGTGGGTCAAACACAAAATACTTGTGGTGAATCCCTAGAAGAAGCTTCTGGGTTTTCTAGTTACAATGACAAGTGTACCGAGTTAGTTTCTGCTTCTGAAGTGTCAGCTAGAGAAAATGGTGCAGGGGTGCTTGGCAATGGGGAAAATATTTCTGTTTTTGATGTAATTGCGACAGTTACTTTGGTGGATGAGGCTGTTCCTGAAGAAAATCAGGTGAAGGTAGGTTACTTGGAACAAGATTTTGAAGGTAAAATATTCAAGGTACCATACAGCAGTAATATGGAAAACGGGTATGGGTTGGTTCAGGAAGTGTTATCAACTGGTAGTGGGAATGAAGAGGCTGTGGTTGAGAAGGTTGTGATGCAGGAGGGTGTGGAAGAAGGTGATGCATCACAATTGAATTTGGTTGATTCAAGTAACAATGTAAAAGTTTCTGGTAATGGTATTTCTCTATATGTGGAAGTTTTTTGTCCACCAGATTCAAATTGTCTGGCGGAAAGCGTAGTATTTGGAAGCCATATAAATGAGGAAAATTTGTGGAAAGGAAATGGTGCATTGTTGCATGATAATGGGAATGAAGGAAGCATTACAGAAGTTCAGGACTACAGTATAGATGAGAATGCAGTACGAGGGAATGATGTGGAAGGAAAGTTAATTGATAACCAAGGATACAAGTTCAATGTGAGTGATTTTGCATGGGCTAAAACAAAGACTCGGTCATGGTGGCCTGGACTGATTTGTGAGCCTTCTGATGCTTCAAAAGATGCTGCAAAGGCTGAGCGAAGGGACTGTCTCCGGGTAAGATACTTTGGGAGTGGTAGTTTGTTTTGGTGTTGGCCTTCCCAGTTGAAGCCTTTTCATGAGTACTTTGAACAGATGTCAAGGCAAAGCAACTCTAAAAGCTTCCTATGTGCTGTTAAGAAGGCTGTAGGTGAGATTGGTAGGCGTGCAAAGATGGAGATGACTTGTCCTTGTTTTCTGGATGAAGGTAGAAACACTGCTGCAGCCAAGGAAGGAGGCAAAATGTCAGTGGAGAAAGCGTGTAAACTTGGTGAAGTACCGGTGATTCTGTTTGAACCTGTGGACTTACTTGCACGTATCAGATATTTCGCCCAGGATGTTTCTGTGCCTGGTATGATTGAGTTTACTGTCATCCAGAATTGCCTGTCAGCCTTTTATCGTTCCCTAGGGCACCACCAATTGGCAATTCATCAACTGAAGCCAACAACTGATGCTAAAAGTGATGCTCAAGATGGGTTACCATCAGAAGTTATCTCAAGCAATCTGGCGTCAAAATCCAGAAACAGAGCAAGTAACAAGGATCCTAAAGATGGAAATGATGAAGCTGCCTGTACAATGGTTTCATCTGAGATGAAGATGACCAGCCACATTATGTCTTCAAAGTCTATAGAGAACAAAGTTTACAGTGTAGAGCATGGTGATGGGGAAATTAACGGAAAATCTGAAAAGGGCTATGAATCAAGGGAACGACGAAAAAGCAAGTATTTGTTGTTTCCTTATGTTGATATTAGCCGGGGCCACATAAGCTCGACCAATTTGGAAGAAAATGAAATAAAAGACTACATGGCAGTTTCCCATGTTGGAACGGACAAGAAAAGCATTGATGGCCAGTCTATGGGGTCCACCCCCATGATTAAATTTAGTGCCAAGAAGTTGCGGAAAATGTGGTCCAAGAAACCCATTATCGGGCATGATATATCTGATAAACAAGAGACAATAAATATTTTTTCAGCCGAGATGCTATCCAAACTCCGATTTACAGCTCGTGATTGTCTTTATCCTGATGAAAGTATAAATTTTGATTTGGTGGAGAGATTTTTTTCAAGATTCAGAAGATTGGTGTTCCGTGACTTTACCCATGAAATAGCCAATGAGGATTCAGTTCAACCGGAGTTTGTCAATGAGATGCAACTTCCCCAAACCTTACCTGATGTTGAAGTTCAGACGGGGAAGAGAATGGGAAAGAGAGGAGTAAATAGAGAACATAGGAGAACCAAATTAGTTGCTGGTGCACCTGATGTAAATAAAACTGCCAAGATCCCAGCAGGTAAAGATCCAAATATTAAATCCAAGCAAAAAGGGCGAAAGAAGGGGGAGAAAACAACCCCACTTGGTTCAAATACGAAACCTACTGGTGGCGTATCAGAAAACATTACTTCAAATGGCATGGTAATAATTGATTTCCTGAAGATGGGACCTAGTGCATCTGAAAGCCAATCTGTGCTGATGAAGAGAAAAAAGAAGGCAGGCAAAACCCCAGGGTTTCCACAGATTAAAGTAATGGCTGGCTTACCAGATTTGAATGGAAGAAGTACTAGCATCCAACTAGAAGGATGTAATGTTGCAGGTGCTGTTACACCTCATGAAGGTAAATCTGAGCCTAAGAGGAAAAAGGAGGCAACTTCTGCTAAGAAATCTTTGACTAATGATATTGCTGGCTTGCCGGATGTGAATGGAGGCATTGGCAAAATTGGTGCAACGTTGAAAGATGTTGAGGTGATGGACCTATATTCAGTCCAAAATACTCCTGAGCTGAATAAGGAGGGAATGAGAACAGCTGATTCATTGCTTCTAAATTCTGAACTTACAGCCAACTCACCAGATGTCATCAAGAATGCTGATCCTAGCATAGTCATGAAAGGTACACAGATGGGAATGTTCTCTCCTTGTGGTAAGCCTGAACTCAAGAAGAGAAAGAGAAAGCAGAAAGCTCTGGATTGTCAGACTAATGTTAATTCTGCCATACCAGACTTGAATGGAAATGCCTCTGAACCTCGCTTGCAAGAAAACCAGCTGCCTGAGAATTGCATTCCACCTGAAGGCAAACCTCAGAGAAAGAGGAGAAAGAAAGCTGATGCTGGGTTAGTGGATATAAATCTCAGTTACAGTGAAGCACAGATGACTGGAGAAGCTTTGGGGACAGCTCTTTTCTTGAAATTCTTTCCAGAAGTTCTCATGCCTTCAAAGGAAGACCTGACGTCAACATTTTGCACGTTCGGGCCATTGAAGGAATCTGAAACACAGGTTCTAAATGATTCTGGTATTGCCCAGGTTGTCTTCATGAGTTCTTCTGATGCTAGAAATGCCTTCCGTAGTTTAGAAAAGAGCAGCCCTTTCGGCCCAACCCCCCTTGTGAACTACCAACTCCATATTATATTAGCTTCTTCAGTAGCATCAGAACCAGATGATAGTCTGCACATGCATAAGGCATGGCCTGTTGACAAAGTCAAGGGTCCTCCAAAGCCTAAGACCTCAAAGAATCCTTCTAGTTTGAATTCCCATCACGGTGAGGGCCGTGAGGCACCTGATCTGAAGTTTGTAAGACAGAATCTTGAGATGATGACATCAATGCTAGAGAATGCGGGTGATAATCTGTTGCCAGAGATGAGAGTCAAATTGGAGAATGATATTAAATCCCTCCTGAAGAAGGTGAGTGCCATGGTTGGTTCTTGTTCCTCCTCTTGAGTTTGATATGTAAGATATTTATATTTCCTATATAGGCTTTTCATTATGGAGAACATGGAACTTTGTTGTGGGTGGTGGGGGGGGGGGGGACTCTTTAGCGGGCGGGATCAGTGTTCTAAAGTGCAATTTCAGAAAGGCACCATTGCCAATGACGAATAATTTAGAAAGTAAGAGTAATCATCTCGACTTCCTTGCTGGTATAAAGTCTCCTCGAATGTTGTACAAAACTTTACATGTTTACTCAATAGTGTAATAATAATCCATGGTTTTAGTGTTCTTACTAGTCTTACTAGTCTGTGGGGTGGTTATTAATAATGCCAACTTGTGTTCCACAAACTTTCAGGTGCTTATTTTATACACTAACAATCGTACTTGTGTAATTCACATTGGGAACAAAGTATATGCAGGTTGAATCTGATTTTTTTTTAGCATAGATGGCTATGGCATGAAAATCCCTTAACCTTTTGCTAATCTTAAAATTGACGATATCTTTTTGTTGGATCAATCTTCTAATAGATATAATAAATAAATATTGGTAACTTGAAAGAACTTCATTGTAAAACATACCATACAAATAAAGGCGTTCCATCAACTAAATTTCTAATGGACTTAGAATATGCTATTCACTTTGACACTTCCAGTCGGATGTCAAAATTTATAAAATGGACAATTAGGAAGAATGTGCAACTCCATACAGTACTTTCATCCAGATCCAGATACTGGGAACTACCGAACCATGGACCCCTTCGGCCTTGAGACCCAATAGAACCTTATGTCTGTAACAAATGCTTCCAGCCTCGCAATAAAAGACAATATATTGATGTTCTTATCATTTGAAACAATTACAAATGAAATGTTTTTGAAACTTAGATGATGGAAGGAAAGAATATCATAAAACTAATAAATGTTAAATTTATATAAAAATAATTAATTAAATGTCCTTGAGTTTAATTATTATACTCGAAAGATAAATGTTAAAAAGTGTGGTGCAACACAGGTCACTAACTTTCTTGTAAAACTTTCTATTATTTTTTTTCCCACTTTTCATTCAGCTTTTTCTTTTCTTTTTAAGTTTCTAACATAGCTAAAGGTAACATACAAGTACTTGAAAATAAAATAAATATAACAAGAAGTATAATCCCGAATAATAATGTATTGCATACCATTATTACTACCATAATGAAACTGAAACTGCAATCTAGCAAGAATATGCTTCTTAAGCTGTCAATGACTTCCATCTAAGATAAAACTGAAAAAGGGGGGAAATTTAGGGTACCACACCACTCTTCAATGTTGGAAAACTCTCAAGGCGCGGAGCAAAGCTATAAAGAACGCCGACTAATTGCAAAATTATTAGATCATCAATTGAAGAACCCAAAAACAGGGCTATTCCTACAAAACAGGTCTGTCACTCCATCACAGCAATGCCTCCTGCAGCTTTTAGTTTCTCTATTATGTCATTTGTCTCCTCTTTGGTAATCCCTTGCTTAAGTACAACAGGTACCTTCTCAACCAGCTCTTTGGCTTCCTTCAACCCAAGGCTCGTAAAGGTTCGAACCTCTTTTATTACCTTGATTTTTGCAGCTGCATCAAATTTCTCTAACTTAACATCAAATGCTGTTTTCTCAGCTTTCTTCTCCTCCCCCTTCGTAGCACCTGGCGCTCCTTGGGAACTCAAGTCCACACCTTCAACAGAAATTTGCTGCAACTTTGGATGCCTTGTTCTCTCTATAAGAGCGGAGCCAATCTGATTACATTCTTCAAAGGGTAAAGCAGCAATTTTCTCAGCAAGCTGAACTATCTTATCAGAAGGTGGGGGTCTAGGGCCATAAGGGTCATAGAATGGGGGGTACTTGTACCTTTTGGGTTTGGCATTAGGATCTCTGGGAACAAAATCTGGTTGGAACGAACGAGATTGCAATGACCCTGAGATTTTAGGAAGATTGGGCCAAGGTACGAAAGGATCTGACAAGCGGAATGAACCTCATGGTGCTGTCAGTAGAAATAATGACTCATAGGATGAAGATAAGTAGAAAGAGGAATTTAAATTAACGCCTTCATAGCATCAAACGGGAAAACTTCTATTCTCAACCCAACTTGAACTGCATTGAACACATTTCAAACTCTCTTTCCTGGAACAAAAAAACATCAAACTCAAATTCTTTAAAGTAAGCAATATTAAACATTATGGTCATCACATACAAACTGTAGAGTAAACCATAATGATTCATGAAATGATTGTTGATGTGTTATGCAACTCTAGACAGGAGTTCAGTTGGCTTGGACAATTTAAAAGAGGATTTCTAAGCCAACCCAATATCATCGGTTTGGAAAAATACTAAACCAACCCAACCCAAACCAAACCATTTGTGGTTGATCTTGTTTGATAGGTTTAAACTCCCAAGCCAAAAATTAAAAATGAAAATATTTTAGAGGACATCTAACTAAAACTATAGCCAAGAACAAGTCATTCATGATCTAAAAGCTAATATTCAAAGATCTGAAGTACAAACATAATTCTTAGAGTTAAAACAAAAGTCATTAAAAACCCTCTAATCTTACTCCAAAAGAAAATCAACATTAAATTAACATCAAAACAAGAAGTAGTAGCATGAATGATAGTCGAGAAAAAACCCTCGAGAAGAAGACAGATGAATTTGAGCAGAGCTATTTAATTTTTTAAAGTCTCTTGTAAAGCACATAGGCAGTATTTCTATAGATTTTTAAAGCAACTTATTGGACAACCAATTCTGTGTAAATGCTATAACTAAGAGATTTTAGGGTTAGATAATTTGGGGGATTTAAAATTTAAAATGTAGGATTAGAAAGTGAGAGGACAGGAAACAAATCAGTAACCGGAGAAGAAATATGAAAATAACATACCAAAAATCAAAGATAAACAGCGGAAGAGGGACTTCCTCTTGTAGCAAGCATTAATACAGTAAGGCACAAAAGATAATATTTTGATAATATTTTAAAAAACATTTTCCTCTGGCTCTGCATTCTGATAATATTTTGCAGAAGGAAAATGAGGGTGTCAAGTGTGGAGACATTCAGGACTTTAGATCCTGTTTTGGTGAAAGTTTAAATGAACCTCTCAAATTAACAGGTTGGTTAAAGTTAAATGATTCTCCATGATAACAGCACCACTCTCAAATTAACATGCAGATATAACAAATTCAAGAAAGAAAATAGATAGGAAGCTGTAAATTTGTAATATATCATGAGTGTTACACATGTATAATGAAATGAATGCCTATACTTGATACATCTCTAGTAAATAGAATGTCCTGAATAATTGTAGGAAGAGTTATATCCTACAGATTTAAGGCAACTGCTGCTGCTTCATATATCTATCTATATTACATACATAGGAGAGTTTCACTGTTTGTGATCATATTCATGTTTTTCATGGAGTTAAATTCCACTATTTGCTAGGCAAGGAATTCCATTCAAGACCCTATGGACAATCATCAGCTTTACTCTTGTATACTTGGAATGCGAGTTCATTTAGTTTTAATATACTTAGAGCTCAACAAACCTCATGGGAACTAGCAGATGGGTGGGTAAAAAGTCATCAAAGCAAATATTCACATTCTTAGACTTCTAATTCTTTTGTTATTTTTATCTTTTCTTTTTCTAAAATATACCAAAACCTTGTAATTGATGAACATAACATTGAAATAATACATCAAAAGCATAAATGTCCTAATTATTATACATAAAAAGCTCTATCATAATTCTGCATTCCACTACGATAAAGGTATGATACAACAAATGTCTATGTATGATATTCAAAATCCCATCTCCAGAGGTTCTAAATTACCAAGACACATCGACCTATAGGAACCATTTTAAGTAAAATTTGTAAGAACTATTATTGAACACCAAATCACAAATTGGAACAAATCTAAGCCTAATTTCAACCCATGTATATGCATTCTGTTGATAGCTTACTATGTGTACCTGCATATGCATTCTGTTGATAGAAAAATGTGTATTGACTCTCATTAGCAGTAAAATATAAGAACTTTTTCCCATTTGACATGACAGAATAATTTATTTTAATAGTCAAAATAACAATAATAATAATAATAATAATATAAATTTTAAAAAAGAAGTGCTATCATGATAGAGCTGGTAATCACAGACAAGACATGAGGGATGAGTTCACTTGCTTTTTTCTATTAAATGCACCTCAACATCCATGCACACTAAATTGGAGCCTGGAGGTTAATAATTAGCAGTACTGCCTGTTCTGTTGAAAATGACAAAAATAAAAAATATTTTTTTATTACATGTGGAAATAATTTTGATATTAATACCACAAACACACTTCATTATTTAGTTGATTATAATAGCACTCCACATTTTATCAGCTGTGATATAAAGAACAAATTTTGTTCATCTTATTATCTTTGAAGTGAAAAACTATTACTACAACTATTGCTCCATATGCGTGCCCCTGTTTTGGAAAAAATTCCCAATGCTGCGAAAGTGAAGGGAGTCAGTTAATATAATTACTGATTTTTGTTTAACACCTTGTCCATAAAATAAAATATCGTCACTGAAATTATAATTAAGAGTCAAAAAGCCCTAATCTTGAGAACACAATAATTTTGCAGATTATAGGGTTTGGCCATTTTTAAGTAAAAGGGCTAAAAAGCTATTATTGAACACCAAATCACAAATTGGAACGAATCTAAGCCTGATTTCAACCCATAAAATAAGAAAATCATCACCCAAAGTTCTGATTTTGTTACCTTGGTCTAGAATCGACGAGGAAGGGAGAAGGGGCCGATTCTCGCGAAGGCGTCGATTCCTCGCGAAGAGAGAGGGAGAAGGCAAAGATTCCTGAGGCTTAGAGAGCGAGAAGGGGCCGATTCTCTTTCGATGGACCAGTTACCAGTTTTCGCGATGAGAGAGGGAGTGAGAATTTTCCAATTCGCGTTTCTATTTTTTCGACTGACTTGTATATATAGGTGAGTTGGGTGAGCATTAGAACATTAGTGCTTATAACAATTGATATACTCCACATTAGTCTCTCGATTTTGTCTCCACTTTTATAAAACTTTTAAAAGGAATCTGAATTTTATTTCGGTACTTCCTAAGAAGAAAAGTAAGCGTTTCAGAAAATAAAGTTTGGCACGGAGAAATATTATGAGCCTCAAGGTTGAGAATGTGTATGCTTGAAATTTTAAAAGGGTTAAATTAATTTTTGGTACTTGTACTGGGACGATTTATAATTTGGTTGTTGGGTCGTGATATTTTTCTTATTGGGTTGAATAGACGTACTCACATATTGATTCAATTAAATTAGGTCTTCACTATTGGGTATTCGACATTATTGGATCTATCACTTTATTATCTTTGTTAAGTTCTTCTAATATCTGGACCAAATCAAATGGGTCGAATTCCATCATATACTTAAATATCTACATCTTTGATGGATGATGATAGAAAGATATGGCCGATCGTTATCTTTATATGGCATTAATAAAGATTGGACAGATTAATGGCCGGTGGACAGAGGGATGGGATTAACGGTGTCGGGGAGGGTTAGTGGTACTCAGTAAACCAGTCCTGTAGTGTATATCATGCAAGGAGGTCTACACAAGCAGTACGCCTTCATTCATAATCACATACACACAACCGAGAATTATTATCTCTCTCTCTCAATACACTGTAGACATTACATCCTCCATTGTGAACCTTGTGAACACCGACATCGACTCTCACGCTGAAGCTATCCCCGACGGTCCGTACCGTCGAGCTTTTAGTGTCGATTTGTGTTTATCGTCAGGCAGATCGTAGGCGTCTTACGTGATTGGGACTAAGCAAAAGATCTGGCGTTAACATGGCGCTAGAAGGAGGGCTTTTCTAGTGTTCTTAAGCTATCAATCACAATATTTCCGGTTGTTCTACATCGGAAGTTATGGCACCAATCGTGGGGTTCTCGTTCGAGATCCATGGCATGAAGCCCGAAGATGGTTGGTCTTTGTTCTTCGACAAAGAAGCATGATCACGGCCAAGGTAAGTAAAGGCACCCCTTTAGAACTTGGCAATCAAAGTGGTCGGCCGATAAAGATGGTGGGACAAGCGGATGGAGCTTTGGAGGTTCTCTTGAGCGAGCGAGGATATGTATTTGTGTGGAGCGAGGATGAAATGGCGCAGAAGCAAGGATATAGTTGTGCGATTCTTTGGATTGCCAAGTTGAGGACAAAGCGTCAATTATGTCCACCGAAAGATGTGGTACGCTAAAGATGGACAACCGTGAGTTGGAAAGTAGTCTATACACTTTGAGGGCGTGTCTCAAGGTGATCCTCATGTCCAAAGAAGACCAAAGAACCATATTCCCGAAAGCATCCAAGAGGTACTCCATCCTATTGGTCTTTGTGGATTATGGTTTCGAGCGAGTAGATGAAGACCCAATGACCATTTTCCTAATTGTATCAAGAGGGTACTCCACCCTATTGGTCTTCGTGGATTATGGTCAAGCAGAGTAGATGAAGATTTAACAACCATTTTCCTAATTGATGAAGAAGGGTATTCCGCCTCTATCGATTTTCGGAATATGGTCAGCAGACGAAAGAGATCGATCCGGGGAGCATGCACCTCGAATACAAATAAGACATTCGCCTCGAGTATCCTCACCACCGCGACAGAGAGTTTCACCAAGTAGATCCGTAAATTACACTCCAGAGAGTCCACCGAGGCACACGCCTCGTAGATACTTTTCTTCTGGAGATGCCTGGTTTAAAATTTGTCGAGTTGATTCAAAGACACAAAATGCACCCATATTCCTAAGCATCAAAAGAGGTACCTCATCCTAGGGGTTCTCGGGACTATGGCACAAAAGCAGACGAGGAGCAATTCAAGAATATATTCACCCGATAATGAAAAAAGGCACTCGCGCTTGAGTGTTCTCGCCGGCAATGAAGGACTCATCACTAAAGCAGATCTATAAGCCGCACTCTTGGAAACCGAACACTTCGGTAAATATTTCCAAGGTCGGTTGACATTATGGTCGGACAATTCTTTTCTGAAGCTGATAATAGTTAAAGAGAAGTCGAGGAGTCTGACAAAGCCGTTGCAGTTCTTCAGCAGAAGCAGAGCTCGTGGACATTGCATGCAGATGGATATTCTATTTTGGACATCAGTACAGCAGGCTATCAAGGGGTCGATCACAATAACAATTCCATTCTTTGATGCATTATCGAAGTTAGCTACTATGGATGCTTATAACTTTGATGGCATATGGTGTCCTTCCTTCGGATCGATCTGGCTAAAGAAGATCAAGTACAAGAGTGTCAATTTTGCTCTCATTGATGAGAATCTTTATCGAAAGACCTTTTTCGTCATCATTGCTCAAACATTTGGTTCTATCCAAGTAGAGTATGTTCTTGAGGAAACTCACAAAGACATCTCGTGGCGATCATTCAACCCGAAGTTGTTGGCCTATAAAGCGCTTGGCGAGGATATTCATGAAAACCGGGGAGTCAAGACGGAATGATTTGATGGCTCATCCACATTCACTTTTTCACTATCGATCCCGGTCCTATTTGTCCTAAGGTCACAATGGGGTAAGGAGGTATGGTAGACTTCATTGGCCATTCGATGGCGGCCCATAAAGGTCCTTATGATCCTATATTGATTTTACCGGTGGTAAATCAATGGTCACTATTGATCCTTATATCTTGGTCCTTATATACTTGTTATACCCAGTGGTAAGCGAAGATTTTGATGGTGCAAGGAGGATCGTTGGTAAATTCACCACTCACACATGACCGATCTCACACTTGGAAGCGATAAGTATACATTACTTTATTTTGTTCAAGTGTTGAGTTCGATTCATTCAATCATTCATTAAATTCTATCCATTAAATTGGTTCACTTTATTTCATAAATTAGCATTTGTATACGCCTTTATCTAGTTCATGTCCTAAGTTAAGTTCATACAGATTAATTGATATTTGAATTATTAACAAGAAATGTTCACTCATAAGTAATAAGGCATGAAGTTGATATTTTAATATTAATTGTTCACAACAAGTTAGAATTTTTACGAAAGTTCTACAAACTAAAGATAAGGAGAGGTCATCTTCGAAAGCTTCTTCCTTGTCATCGTCACCATCTAAAGAGTCTAGAAGAGATGGATCTACCTTGGCCCGAGCTTTCTTGCCTTTTACTTTACAGATTTCATATCCTTTGGCATACATATGGACGATCTTATTGTTCATTTCGGCGGATTTTCCAGATTCGCCTGGATCTCCACGAAAGTCTTGATCGATCAATGACCCAAATCTCTAAGGGCCCAAATCTCTTTGAGCTCTTCTTGAGCTTCCGACGATGTACCAAATGCTTTGATCCTTTAGCTTCAGCAGATCGACATTTATATCGTTGATGACCCGGATGAGTGGCCTTGGTCGCTTTCAGTTCTTCTTTGACCTTATCGATATCCTTCCGAATGCATTCATTGTTGAGAAGAACAATGTCAAGGTTGCTTCTTTCCTTTTGCCAAACATGGACTTGAATGGCTTTTCCTTCCTTGGCATTATCTTGACATTCTCTTCTAGATTCTCTCAAGATTCTCTTCAGATTTCCCTTGGTATTATCTTTGGCATTCTCTTCGGTATTCTCTTCTAAGATTCTCTTGACATTATCTTGGTATCCTTTCTGACTTTTTTGTATTTGGGGCTAAACACACGAAGACAGTGTTTACTCATAGATGATTAATATTAATCGATCGATTGATTGATGGTCAAATCTCAACTTCCTTTAGTCCGGTATTTCACTCCTTCACATCAATTCCATGATGGAATTATTCACGAACCGATGATCATCGATGTCGCCACATTTGACTGTGCCTAGATTCGAAGAGAATGGTTTTTGTGGCGAAGGTTTGGGTTGTTCGAGAGGTGAAATATTTATTTTGTATATGTTATTTGGGCGGGCTCTTTAAATGGACTTCCAATCTTAATTTATGTTGCCATTTGATGTTCACCAGATGGGCTTCGGTAAGCCGTATTTTGGGCCTTCATTGGTCTTATATTAGTTCCTTTTGTCCTGAACCGATGTCATTTATAGTTTCCTATTAAACCTCCCTGTTTAATAAAAACTAAAGAAGCAATGTTGGGTCGTGATATTTCTCTATTATGGTAGAATGGATTGAGCCTCACATATTCGATTAGTCCATTGGGTCTTCACTTTATTTGGTGTTGACATTATTGGATCTAGTCACTTTATTATCTTTGTTAAGTCCTTCTAATATCGGACCAAATCGGTGGGTCGATTCCATCATATACTTAAATATCTACATCTTTGTGGGTGATGATGACAAAGATATGGCCGACTGTTATCTTACATGACATTAATAAGGACTGGACAGTTGGCCAGCGGTGGACAGAGGAGATGGGATTAACAGGTGTCGAGGGTTAGTGGCACGCAGAAACCGTGTCCTGTAGTGTATCATAGCAAGGAGGTCTACACTGCAAGACGCGTCTTCATTCATAATCACATACACACAACCGAGAATTATTATCTCTCTTCTCAATACACTAGACATTACATCCTCCATTGTGAACCTTGTGAACACCGATATCGACTCACGCCTGAAGCTATATCCCGACTGGTCCGGTATTGGTCAAGCTTTTAGTGTCGATTGTGTTTATTGTGCAGGATCGTAGGCGTCTACGTGATTGAGACTCTCAAGAAAAGATCTGGCGTTAACATTGGTATTTGAAGTAAAAAAAATTATAAACTGGTGATTGTACTCGAAAAATGTTACACTCCGTTAAACATTAGGAACTCGACTTACAATTTGGTACCCGAAGTGAAAAAAATTACAAACTGGTGATTGTACTCGAAAAATATTACACTCCGTTAAACAGTAGGGTTTCATTTTTATTCTATTTAAAAATTTGGGTTCTCTTCTTCTGTCTTTCTTCTTCTCTCATTCTTATTGTCTCGATTCTCCATTGATTACTGGTTCCCATATATTTATTAAAGGGTTTTCAGTGTTTAATTGAAAGGATGAGCTCGTCTTGGAGTGGAATCGTAAATGAAATCAGGGAAGAATATTGTAGTTCATGCAACAAAAATGAATGGATTACATCAGAATTCCCAAATCGGTGCCACTGTGGAGCAATGGTGCGAATGTGGGAGGTAAGAAAAGATGGAACAAAACATCGATGATCTTCTTCGCGTCGATTTTGCTTCTCTCTCTGTATGTTTGTCTCTCCCGTTGGATCAATTTTAACGATTATTTAAAAATTGGAAAGTACAAGCACCAGATCACAAATTTTTTTTAGTACAATCACTAGTTTGTAACTTTTTTCACTTCGGGTACCAAATTGTAAGTCATGTTCCTAATGTTTAACGGAGTAATATTTTTCGAGTACAATCACCAGTTTATAATTTTTTCTACTTCGAGTACCAAATTATAAGTCGTGTCCCAATACAGATACTAAAAGTTAATTTATCCCAAATTTAAAATGGAAGATAGGTAGGTGAGACATTACAAATTATTTGGAGGATACGTTGTACCTACAATACAACTACACTCCTTTTCGTTCTAAGGGTTTGTTAAAGATATACTTGCTCAACTTTAAAATTAAAGATATAATTTGATTTTTGAGGTCATACGACGATATATTAAATTTTAAATTCGGTATATTTTTTAAAAATTTTGAAATTAAAGAAATAAATTTTGTGATTAATAATTCTTGTTATATACTATATAATTATAATAATTGTATCAAATAAAATTAACTAAATTTACACTGATTTAAAATTTAATATATATTATTATTTGATCTCAAAAATTAAATTATATTTTTAATTTTGAAACGGATATATAGTTTCATTTTCATAGGTACTGATCTAATGAAATGAACGTAAGGCACTTGTCGGCGGCAACCTTTCTAACCGTATGCATTTTCCGTTCTTTTTTTTCAATATATTTTTAAGAATGCCTTGCAAATAAAATGTAAAAAAAATTGATATATTATTCAGTCGATAACCGTACGTCAAAAGCAGACTACATGAATATTAATCACATACAACGACAGTGCATTAGACATTGTAGTGGTTATAGAATTTAATTTAGAAGAGTCCTTTTTGGGGGATATTTTTTTGCTGACATTCTAGCAAGATTATTTTTTTATTTTATTTTATTTTATTTTTTTCTGTAGTACCTCTCAAAAAATATATAGTATTTATTTCAACTGAAATTTTTGTAAAAAACAGTGTTTTAGGTGTAATTTGGATACATACAAAAAACAGGGTTTGTACAGTCTGGACAACTCTGTTTCTTGTATGTACTAGAATGTCGCTAGAATGTCAGCAAAAAAATGTCCCCCTATAATTATTCTTCAGGATATTATTGTAAAATATAATCTAATTAAATAATTAAGAGAGAATAAAAGAATTATTTCATTTCATTCTCAAGTATATATATTCTACATCAAACAAAATGTCTCAATTGGGAATGAACAAAAATATATATATATATATATATATATATATATATATATATATATATATATACACTGTAGAGATCGAAGAAGATTCTTTAAATAAGATTCTTTCTTAAATAGCATTCTTTTATTAAAATTACGCCGTTTTGGAGGACGGTGGCATTTTTTTGTAAATACGTGGTGACATTGTATTTACAAAATACCACCGCATCCTTCCAAAAACGACGTAGCTTTTAATAAAAGAATGTTATTTAGGAAGAATGTTATTTAAAGAATCTTTGATTCACACACACACACATATATATATATATATATATATATATATATATATATATATATATTAAAGAGATACATGTACTTATTTGAATAGTATATATATTGGATTAGGATATATTTGAAGGGTAGATTGGATATTCACAAATGTATGAATTCATAAAAAATATATTTTTTAATTCCATATTATTATTATATTAATTTATTGAGTGTTTAAATTAATGGTGATGACATATATAACAATAAATTTGTGATAACAAACTGTCGTTTATAAATATCAATTGAAACGATAATTATTTTCTAGAGTTTTATGTTAGTAATAATTAGTTGAAGAAACACAGAGTCTTCATCATCATATAAAGATGCACTAAAGTTATAAAGATGTACTCCTACTAAATTAAAAATACAACAAACATTCTTTACGGAACTAAAATAAGCACTAGAATATCTTTTTCGAATACTCTTGGCTTAGAAATAATGTCTTCCAACTCAGCCACCAAATGGAACAACACTCGTATATAAAATCAAAGAACCATCATTAATTAAAGAACGCACAATTAATTAAGCAGTCATTTTTGAACATTCCCATTCCTCATTCATACTCGGACGAGATCTTGTTAATTAATAAGTCCATTAAAAAACAGGAAAGATCATCAAAACCTTCACATTACATGCATGAAAAAACACTACCTACCACCCTTTTCAACAAAACATAATATACTTACTTATAAGTATTTCTAAAGTAGTATAATTACTAGCTAATAATACGATTTGCAGCGGATGATATATCGTTCATGCAATTAGGTCATTAGACTAATGGGTTTGTTGCAGATGATCCATAACCGTTAATCAATCCGGTCCACGATCCGAGACCCGTATTGAGATAACCAAAAGAGTGATCCTTTCCAGCAATTTGATCAGCACAACCTTGATCTTGTTGCCATTCTAATGCCAATAACTTTGTGTTGGGCTTCACCTCATGAATCCCACCAACTTCATGTTCCTCATTTCCTTCATAATTTGGAAGCATTAGTCTGTGACAAGCATCCATGAAAGTTCCGGAATAATTCCCATCAACTGACATTCCATATGGAGTGGAAAACGGTGTATTACTGCCATGAAAAGTATGATCCGTATGATCCATATGATCACCAAACCCATTACTTATCATACCCAACTGATCAGCATTCCCCATAAAATTGTGGCCTATAATTCTTGAATTCTCTTGATCATACTTACCGTTCATAAAATCAATTGGCCTTGGGTTTTCAAGAAATGCATTGTATTTTGTGTCCATGAAATTAGCACTAGGGTCATGGCTACTAATGAGGCCCGATCCATGGTTCCCCAGCACGTTAGTGAGGTGCGAAAATTGGACCTCGGGAAATGAGAGCTGAAGATGGGTGGGGCTGTGAGAAGGGGTCGAGGAACCAGGGTTTGGTTTGGTGGGGATCATATGGTGATTATCGGATGGTTTTTTGGTGGAAACTTTCTTGTTCTTTCTGCATCCACCGCCAACGGGGATGTTCCTAAGGGTGCCTCCTTTGGTCCAATATCTTCGGCATGTTTTACAGAAGTACCTGGGCTGGGAGAGGCTGTAGTTGTTGTAGTAGCAAAATTTAGTGTGGGTGGAGTCACACCTGGGGCATTTCAGAGCTTGGTCATGCTGGGGCCTAAGCCTCCTCTCTATTAAGGGCCTTGAACACGTAAGCATGTCCCCTCCTGATGGTGAAGATGATGAATCCATTCCGGTATCCTCGTGAATTGTGCCCTGTCATTAATTACAAAATTCATGATATAAAAAAACAGTTATTAATCGATCGAAAATGTGTTCAAATTAATCATGTGCAATCATATATATATATATATATATATATGTGTGTGTGTGTGTGTGTGTGTGTGTGTGTGTGTATCGAGGGAATTAAATTGTTCGTATCCATATTAATCAAGTAAAAAAGAGATAGATGCATACATTATAGGAATTGGCAGATGATACTGATCATATTAATGGTGGAAGAATATACATAAAAAATAAATGCATGCATGATGAGTGGGTATGCATGGTATACCTGTAGCCAGTCGGATGAATCCATGCAAACTTGCAGAGAAGTAAGAGCCATTAGTAAACTAACTAATTAAGCTATACCTAATATGTATATATATATATATATATAGAAACTAGTAATGGGAAAACCTTCAGATCACTACGTACTGATCCAGTTTAATTTCGCTAAGTAGTAATCTCCATTACTAGATAGTAGTTACATAATAATATATCTCGATCCAGTTATTATTTGTGTGAGAGAGAATTGGAGAGGATTGAATTGTGAAAATGGTTTAACTGGGTACAGGATAGGGAGGGAGGGGTGAGGGGATTGTGAATAAGAAGGAAGAAAAAAGGGAGTGAGTACCTAGTCGTGGTGGGAGCAGGAGCTGCCACCGTCGGTGAAGTAAAGTGGACCACCTCACTGTCTATATATCTCATGTCTCCCCCTTCAAACAGTACTGGACCCCACATCCTTCAACCTCACTATCTGCTTATTGATGTTGGCTAAGAAAGCGGACGTTGTGACGTCATCATAGGAAGGAATGTGCTGCGCCGTTAGATTATTGCTACTACGTAAATCAGTCAGAATTTGGACGGCGTCGTCTCTTTCACCTATCATATCAGGCGTGACAGGAGAGAGAATATTTGAGCAACTCGATAAAGAAAATCATACAATGACACAAACCCAAAAGAGCACTCCGTTTGTGGGGACGACGAAACATGGACCCCACCAGGTCGCCGCTCACAAGCAAGGGATAAATTCCCCCTTCAATCGTGTCACCTGCTCCCCACAAGTCCACAACCCTCTCTCTAGAACTTTAGATTTTCATTCTAATTTATTTTTTTTGTCATAATTAATTAAGTCTTAAAATATCTGACTTTTAAAATGAATTTGTTTCTAAAATTTAAAATTATAATTTTTTTAAATGGTACTCCGTTCATTCCTAAATAAGTATCGTTTAAAATTTTTACACATGAATTAAGAAAGTCATTTAATACTAAGGGTGAGAATTTGTTGGGACAACGAGAGAAGGTAAGAGTGATATAGGAAAGTAAATAATTTATTCTCCTAAAAAATTGTAAACGACAGATAATTTAAAATAAATTTTTTATTTCAAAACGTCACTTATTTAGGAATTAGTATTTTTTTTTTAAAATCCACATTTTATTTGAACAAACTTTTTTGTTTCGGGGAGTTATCCAAAAACTGTAGACATGCAGTAATTTGCAATGATCTACCTAGTACTTGGTTTTTGATTTACTGGTACAGTTTGAGGTAACACAATGAACGAGGAGTTTGCAATTTTGGGTGCAGTAGTAGTTGGAGTATTTGGATAATGATATCCAAAGAATATCACAATAATCGGTTGTTGGAGAACAACTTTTTTTTTAAGACCGCCGCCACATTTGTAGCGTCTTTTATAATTTTTTTTTTATAAGCATAACGAGGGTCATGGCCAATTTAAAATAAAGTTCCCCAAACAATAGGTTGTTGTGGATGAATACCTATATATATAGAGAGAAGCGAGGATCAGTCATATGGCTTTTTTTTTTTTCAATTCGTGCTCATTCCCTTTAAACAGACGGTTTTGGATTAAATACAATAGTAAATCATACTTTTAATGACGCACAACATATATAGCGTTATTAAAAAAGTATTTACTATTGCATTTATATCCAAAATGTCACCTAAAGGGGGTGAGTGAAAGTAAAGAAAATAAATAGTATGATTGATCCGAATATATATATATATATATATATATATATATATATATATATAGCTTGTGAAATACACAACTCCACCTTCATTCAAGTACAAAAGTAGTATACATACAACTTTGGACTATACTTCAAAAATTCTTTTCCCGGCCCCTAAGTTAATCAGGATCAGTAACACATTATCTGATCATAGTTATTATAATTAATTAAAGGGTTGATCAGATCGATTATATATATAATTAACATGTACTTATCCTTGTGATCAGTCTATATATCTAATTGATTATTAATTTTAAATATTGATAGTTATACAATTCAGTTAAGCTAATTGGAAACAGAACTTTGAAGTTGAAAACTTCATCCAAATTTAAACTTCCTCTTCCCCTCCTTCCCATATATACATACAATTTACTTTAAGGTTAGCATGTTAAAGCTGTATATTCAGCCAACTCTCACTTTAGAAAAGAATTATTAACTCATAACAAGTTCGGTAAATCTTGATCTTCAAGCTATCTTCACAGATTCTGCTTTATTATTGTATATATATATATATATATATATATATATATATATATATATATATATACACAGGATCCTGTCCGGGACAGTCCTAAAATCTGACACTATTTTTTTTTTTTGTTTTGAAACAACTTCAAAAAAAAATAAAATTATAAAACTGGAATTTTTACATAATAAAGTGTTTTTGGTGTGTTTTGGATACCTATACTAAAAAATGTGTATACAACAATTGCAGATTGTATGCAGACATATGTTTAGTATAAGCATCCAAATCCCAAAACACTGTATTATGTAAAAATTCCAGCCCATAATTTTATTTTATTTTTTTTAATTGTTTCAAAAAAAAAAAAATTGTCCGTATTTTAGAGTCCGGAATTCCGAACTGGATCCGGACTCTATATATATATATATATATATATATATATATATACCTTTTACTATCATGCAAACTACAAGCTGGCCAAACCGGCTGGCCACTAAAAAGCTATTTTTTTCTAAAATTTTTGAAATGAGCAAGGATCATGATCAATACTAGTACTTCATACATGTTATATATATATATATATATAAGGCTGTCATTACATGAGAGACGAGAAAAGAGAAACATGCATCAAATTAAATTCACTACTCTATTAATCATTCACCAAAATAGGAGTAGATTGTCAAGACTATTCATGCATGCATGATAGCATTCCAACGGGTTTTGTGGACCACGGAATGTTGGTTCACACGCCATTGAATGTTGGTGTGTTGGTTCACACGCCATTGAAAACATTTGGATAGAATGAATTAAGTTATTTTAAGTGTATGCTTTGTTGTTGGTGGTGGGTATTATCGTATAATAATAAAATTATAATATAATTTCATTTGAATGAATTTTATTTCATCTTCTTCCACTACACCAAAATAGGGATGTAGCGAAGAAAATTTTGTGAAGGAATTTATTCCTTCACATAAGGAGTTGTTTAACGAAGGAACAGTGAAGAAAAAATATTTAGTGACAATATAGGGAATGTAGCGAATGAAATTTTGTGAATGAATTTATTCCTTCACATGAGGAGTTGTTTAGCGAAGGAACAGTGAGGAAAAATATTTAGTGACAATATAGGGATGTAGCGAAGGAAAAATCCTTCACAATTTTTATTTATTTTCTCGCAAAATTGAGGTGATGGAAGGATTTTTTTGCGCAAATTTTTGATGAAATATTGCCAGGAAAAAAATTTATTAATGAAGAAATTATTATTTACTATATATTATTGTTCACAAATTTTTTGCTAGAGATAAAATTAGTCGTTGTTTTGTTCTAAATAATTTTTAAGAATTAATTATGGTGAATATAAATTTTACATTAATATTACATTGTTTAAGTAACTTATTATAATATTACTTATAAAAGATTTGTTTTTAAAAAAAATGTTATTAACTTTTTTTTTGTGGAACTAATCAGTATTCATGTGCGTGTGGTCGGTGTGGAACATAGAGTCGATGTTTCTACCAGATCGCTAGCTAGGTGCGTGCGTGCGTGCGTGAGTGCGTGAGTGGTTCGGCTGAAGCTAGAGGAAAGCAAATTGGGACTCTTACTTAGCCGAATTGGATGTTTCTACCAGATCGCTAGCTAGGTTTTCTCTATCAATTTGGTTTCCGTTTTCCTTAGCCATTGTTTTAGGCGGTAAAAGGAAAATGAATTAAGCGCCAAAATTGATTTAATTAGTGAGATTTATAATTGATTGTGCGAATAATGTTTCCTACGGCTAAAGGGATTATCATTAATCCCAAAATTTTCTCTCTTCGCATCGAAATCTTCGCTCTTTTTTCTGTCCCAATTGCAGAAGCCCTAACTTTGAAGACCCAAAGACCCGCCAATTTGTTCAAGGTAGTTTTTTTTTCAACTTTGTTCCTCAATATTCCATTACTTTGTGAAATGATTTATATATACAAACATGTATGATTAAATCCATTTTTCTTAGGGCTTTTGATTTGATACTTATGTAGATAGTGCATTATGTGTTTTTCTATGTATTTGTGTATTGTTTTATGCTAAATTGCTATGTATATGGGAATTTTGTTGTAGCTAGAGTTGAATTGTGTAGATAAGTCTGGATGTATATTTTTGTTATTTGAGATAAAATCATAAAAAGTTATCTTTTTGATTGCTTTTGTTGTTTGACTTTTGCTTTGTATAGTTTCTTTTAAATAAAAAAATGTATTTGTATCGTTCTAGATTATCACCCATTAGCTTTGATCTATTTTTTAAAATATGTTAGATGATTCATTATTTGGAGTTTAAGTTCCTGATGTTTTGCTTGCTCATTTTAGGGGAAAATTGGTTAGCTGAGGCATATTTTAGTGCCAAAGTTGATCGTTTAGTAATTTGGTCTACATTGGTTTGCTACTCTGGTTAGTGCAGACAACATTATTACTTTATTTTGTCTGATCAGTTGCCCTTACATGCAATCTTCCAATAATTTTGACTATGTCTGTGAGTGGAAAGCCAACCCTTCTTATACATTACAGTTATATATTAAGAGTATATTGTTGTTCTCATAGATTACACAATATAATACATTATTTAAACACCAAGTCAAAATCCTACAGCAGTTAAACTCCTATTTTCTGTTTTAATCTAAAATCTTGCTAACGACCTGTAATTCTACTTTTACCAGAGATTGATTTTTAACAGAGATTTCTTTTGTTCTTTGTCTTTAAAAAGTTGTAAATGTATGTGAAAGCTTAGTTTGAGCTAAAAGCAGTAGTGACACTAAGTCTTTTCCCTGATAACTGATGTAGTTGCAAATGCATGTAAAAGTTGCAAATGTATGTGAAAGCTTAGTTTGATTTTATTTTAATAGTTTGACGATGAATGTGTTTGTTTCCGGTTAATTAGGTGGTAATTGCTAACTGTAAACATGTCAGCTGATCGAACTTGGATGACACGTAGGGCAGGGGATAATGGGATTTGGGGTTTCTTTTGAGTTTCGACAAGGTGTGGAAGAATTTCTTAATTTTGCCTTTGACAACCCAAAATGTGTACACGCGAAAAAGATTAGGTGCCCATGTAGATCATGTATGAACTCTTGTTGGTTAAGCAGAGGCGAGGTTAACTTTCATTTATTTAAGAGAGGTTTTACAAATGGGATATAGCCGATGGACTCACCATGGGAATCTTTTTTGTGGAACCCAACACTTCTCATGTTCGAACCGATTTTGTCTAATAATGAAAGTTATCAATGTGGTGATATGGTATTGATGCTATGGGTCATGGATTTGATCAACAATTGATAATGATCTCCATGATGATATTGTCGAGGAAGAACCTACTTTAAGTATAAAAAAGTTTTACCAAATGTTAAAAGATACTGAAGTCCCATTATATAGTGGTCATGAGAAGCATAGTAAATTGTTTGTTGTTACTAAGTTACTGCACTTCAAGTCTGAGAGTGGATGTAGTGAGAAACACTTTAACGACTTGTTAACACTTATTAAAGAGTTCTTGCCGGAGGATGATGAGTTGCTGGGATCTTACTACTTGGCAAAAAAAATGGTTAGAGGACTAGGTTTGGGATATAAAAAGATAGATGCATGTAGAGAAGATTGTATGTTGTATTGGGGGGAAAACAAGGATAAACAAAAGTGCTTGACTTGTGGTCTCCCAAGGTATCAGCCTAACAACGGAGGTAAGGGGAAGGATATACCATGGAAGGTCTTGCGATACTTTCCTATTGCACAAAGACTTCAGAGGTTATATATGTCAACAAAGACCTCCGAACACATGAGATGGCATAGTACCCAAACCAAAGTTCCCGGTGAATTGAGACACCCTGTAGATGGAGAAGCCTGGAAAAAGTTTGATGCTACACACCCATCCTTTGCAAAAGAAGATAAAAATATAAGGCTAGGACTCGCCACCGATGGTTTCACTCCATCTGACCTATCAAGCACACCACATTCTACTTGGGCTGTAATTCTTGTTCCTTATAACCTCCCACCATGGATGTGTATGAAGGATGCATACATGTTTTTATCGTTACTCATTCCTGGTCCTCAAAGCCCGAGTAAAGACATCGATGTATACTTGAGACCGTTGATAGATGAGTTGAAAATGTTGTGGGAGACGGGAGTTCACACCTATGATGCATCTTCTAAACATCATTTTCAAATGAGAGTTACAGTCATGTGGACTTTCAACGACTTTCCTGCATATGGTATGATGGAAGGATGGAGCACACACGGAAAGATGGCATGTCCAGTGTGTAAGGATGAAACTAAAGCTATTCGTTTAACTTATAGTGCAAAATCAAGCTTCTTTGGATCACATCGTAGGGTTCTACCGATTCAACACAGATTTCGAAGACACAAAGATAATGCTCATAGAGACCAAAAAAAATGTGTTGCACCGATTCGATTATCTGGAGAAATGGTAAAGGCGTGGTTAGATCAATTGAAGTTTCCACCTCCCGAAAAGGTCTATAAGGATCATAGAGCTGAAGGGTTTGGTGAATCCCATAATTGGACCAAACGAAGTATTTTCTTTGAGTTCAGATTGGAGTACACTCATGTATTCAAACACAACTTAGATGTGATGCATATTGTGAAAAATATGTTTAATAATGTCTTTAATACGGTGATGGGTGTGAAGTCTAAGACTAAAGACCACATTAAAGGACGAAAGGATATGGAAAAAATGGGCATTCACAATGACTTGCATCCTGTGCTAAGTAAAAATGGTATCAAGGTGATCATGCCAAAAGCAGCCTTTACATTGAACGAAGTACAAGTAAGACAAGTTTGTCAGTGGGTGAAAGAATTAAAGCTCCCTGATGGATATGGCTCTAACATATCTCGGTGTTGTAACCTTAAAGATGGTAGATTCTATGGGTTAAAGAGTCATGATTGTCATATATTCATGCTACGATTAATTCCAATTGTTTTTCGTGATTTTGAAAGTAGTATGCATACAAGCCAATCATGTTTGATGATAATGCATATACTTTGTAACAATCTTATTCATTTATTAATAAAAAGTATTTATTTATTAAAGGCTTTTAATTATCTACATGATGCTATTTTATAATATGTGATAAACCCATAGTTTTAAGCAATACTTTAAGAATAATGATGATGATCATTCTAATGAGATCTAAATTCTTAGAAAGCTTAAAACTAAAATAGTTCTCAATCGTTGGATTACTAAATTGGGGATTAGTGAATCAGGATAGATTCGGTACATACGTTGTTTCGCTTCATTGGATGAGGATGATTGATCTCATGATCATTTGTGTGGAGACACTAAAGCAAGTATGTAGGTGCTTATTAGAGAATAAGTTCATTTGAATGTGGCTCGCTAAGGAATACCTAATGGAGTTTTACTTTCTGTCAATAGGAATTCTGTGTAGTGATAGTAATCTAGTGATCCTTGGACTTGAGATCATGATACTATCTTGTGTATGATGAGTTATACTTTGACTTATTCCTTAAGACCCTTAGGGTATATCAAAGGGTATGCTTGGGTATAATAAGTTGTACATGGAGATAATGTATGATCAATAAAGAATCTATCACTTTAGTAAAGAAGAGAAATGTCCTATGTGATTCGATAAATGACAACCCGTGAGTCCTTGGCGGCGCGAATGAAATTAGAAAGGTGTTTCTAATTTGCATTATTTGGGGTTGTGCATTTAAGGATCGAAATACATATAATTAAATAAAATAAGACTTAGCGGTAATTTCATGTCTTATATTTAATTGGGACATTGTATGGTGGAAGGATTGAATCAGACGGTAACTATTTACTCGAAAGGTTCTTTTTTGATTAATGTTGAAATCTATATTATCCGGAAAGTCGTTGATCATTAGGGAGGCTTATCCTATTGTAGAATAAATATTATTTATTTAAATTAATTAATAGTTTAATTTATTTATTTAAATAAGATTAGAATTATTCTAATTGATTTATTCACAAAGTAGGTTTAATATGGAGAACCTAAAGGGTCACACCATAAAAGGAAGAATAATTATTTAAGAAGTTAATGGCATAATCGTAATAATAAATAAAGTATATTTAATTTAATCTATGGTGATAGAATAAATTAAATAGCTTAATATTTATTATTTAATATTTTGAAATATTAAATATAAATTAATAAGAGAGTCTTATTATTATTATTACTATTATTATTTAATTCTAAAGGAGTTTGAGAATTAATTAATAAAAGTACTCTCGTATATCCTAATAAGATTAGGAGGCCAATTAATTAAAAGAGTTTAATTAATTATTCCTAATAAGATTGGGAGCTTAATTAATTAAAAGAATTTAATTAATTAAATAAAACTCAATTTCTTAATTGTTAAGGAGGGTTGCCTACATCTATAAATAAGAAGAGTCTTATTATGGGTGAGAGAATTGGTACTTTCACAACACGTGAATATTTAATTCCAATAGTTGGGAGAGTACGTCTTTCTATAGAGATAGAAAACTAGGATTTTGCCAAATACTCATCTTCTTGAATTCTTATTCTTCCTTGGTGGATCACCTCTAGAGGCCAAACACTTGGGTGGTTAACGTTGATCAAAGGATTGGAGGTGAACTTGTACCTGAGGAAGCTCGGATCTTCAAGGGTATGATTCTTGTTCCTTTCTTTTTCGTTTAATTAATAATTGCGCATAAAGGATGATCCGGGTATATGGTTTGTAAAATTTTAAACTCTGATTTTTACACGTTTTCGCTTATTTTGTGCAATTTGATTACGTTCATGAATATTACAAACCTAACAGATTTATTGCCTCCTAAAATCATTGATGTTTTGTCAGAACTTAGTCATTTCTTTCGTGACTTATGCTCAACGGTACTACGGGAGAGTGATATGGATGTACTTGATAATAAAATTGTTTTGACAATTTGCAAGCTTAAAAAGATCTGTCCCCCATCATTCTTTGATTGTATGGAGCATTTACCTATTCATTTGGCTTATGAAGCAAAGATAGGTGGGCCAGTGCAATACCGATGGATGTATCCATTTGAGAGGTATTATTTTTCTTTTTCTTTTTTCACGATAATCAAAAGACTTATAATTTTACTCACTTTGTTCAAATAACATCATATGTTTATTTTTTTAATAAAAAAATCAGATGTATGCGCCGCTTAAAGAAGAAGGTTACTAATAAAGCTCATATGGAGGGTTCAATTGCGGAGGCATACATCATTGAGGAGCTCGTAAACTTTTGCTCTCTCTATTTTGAGGTTGACAAAGAAACAAAACATAATCGTGTTACTCGTAATGAAGATATTGGAGAAGTAGATTGTGAAAACCTTTCTATCTTCAAAAATGTTGGTCATGCTATCTCTGGGAGTACACAACGAGATTTAACTGACGAGGAGAGTATCATGCTGCAACATTATATACTCTTATGAATTGTATAGAGGTCGGACCATTCATCAAGTAAGTTAGGCATTTTATAATTTGTGTATTAGAAATATATATATATATATACACACACAAATATGCATACACATTTCAATTATCTGCGTTAAGATGGTAATGTATACGCAGGGAGTTTGATGAAAAACTTTTGGCATCTAATCCTAATATATCTGAGAAACAAAGGGTAGAGTTGCAGAATAAATATTTCATCAAATGGTTTAATAAACGTGTAAGAACATATGTTACTTTTATTGTATCAATGTAATATATGGTTGACACAAAAAAATTATCCATATCATATAATAATAGCGATCATCAGATTTATAGGTACTCGATGATAACAACATCGATGAAAGTTTAAGAAGACTAGCTCGTGGGCCCCGGTAAAGCAGCTTAATGTGTATAAGGGATTCGTTATCAATGGTTTTAGATTCTACACGAGTGATATAGCAGCTAATAGAAAAACCCAAAGCGATGGTATTATGGTGAAAGGTAGTTTTTGTAACGACTCCGGTCAAGATTATTACGGGATCTTATCAGAGATTGTTGAATTGCAATACTTTACAAAAAAAGTTAAAATGTTTAAATGCAATTGGTTTGATACTCGGAAAGACAAGGGTTTTCGCGTGATTGGAAATGGATTGATACAAGTTAATATAAAGTCAAGGCTAAACTCATATGATCCATTCATCTTAGCAGTACAAGCCACACAATTATTTTTTGCGAAAGGCGTTACAAAGAAAGATCCCAATTGGTACACCATTATAAAAACTAAGGCTCGTACGGATTATGACATCCTTCAAAATACAAGAATTGATGCTTATCAAGAGGATGATAATGGTTCTGTAATGCCTAACCAAAACTCAGATGATTTGTTTAATGTAGATCTACATGTTGCGGGTGATCCTGGGGAAGAAGTGGATCTGAATAATGGAAATGAAGAAATTGAAGAAGAAGAGCAATATGATACCGAAGAAGAAGATGAAAATGAATACGAAGATTAAATATATCTACTTCTTGGTTCAACTTGTTCTTAATTGTAATTGATTTTATTAGAAATGACGCATTTTGTTTTTTTATTAATCGATTTAATCATATTAGCCTATTAGGTTACTTGTTTATAATTTATGTTTGTTTATTTGGTATTTATGTTTTTGTTATTTAGTAAGCTTTATATTTATACTTTAGTTAAATAACTTTCATTTTGTTACCTATAACTTGAGAGGTATTAATGTGAGTTCCATGGAAAAAGGTTCATTTCAAAGACGCCAATTAGTCATCCGATCAGTGGTAATATACATCCATTATTGTCTTCTCGATGGCGACTTAATATTCTAATTTAGCTTTGATCGCAAATCCCTATTTTAATTTAACTTTTGTTAACTCTTATATCATATTATTGCAGAGCAACTATAATCGATGATTCGCATGGATCCAATATAGGTGTCGTCGAGGTGCTTAGATTTTTGGTAAAAGTATATGGTCGTGACAAGTTGATTTCTCATTCAGCTTCTCAAACAAATGTTCATGTAGACCATGGCAGTCCCCTCCCCTCCCTCCCTCCTCCTCCTCCTCCTTCTCCCCACCATCATCATCATCATCATCATCATCATGTTATTTCTCTTGAGATACCTGTTATAAAACCCCATAGTTCAAACGATGTAGCGCATGAGATGCAGTCCAAGTCTGTACCTAATAATATTGTTTGTCGTACCATAGTTGTTGCTAAACCTCATCGTTTATGAGGTGTAACCCGTGGGATTCAGTTGAGAATGATCCAGGAGTTATTCACGACCATTATGTTTGATTAGCGATAATAGGTATTTCTTTTAAGAATATTAATTAGCTCAAACACATTATTAATTTTAACAATATTTAATTGTGTTAATGTTTGTTTTGCTTTTACAGCTTCATTACTGAGAAGGCTCGAAATAAGTGTGGGCCTATTTCGAAAAGCCATATAAATGAGCCTTGGGTACTTTGGAAACAAGTGCCTGAAGATGTTTTTGAAGGTTGTTGGGAGGAGTTTTCTGTAAGTACAATTTTTATTTTTCCTTTCTAATTTGGTGATTATTTTATCAAGAAAACATCGTCAAGAATTGCTTATGATTTTAAAAATCAACCTAAACCCGAAAATATATTATGTTAACTCTTAGTGTTAACTGTTAGTGTAACTGTAACTGTTAGTGTTAGTGTTAACTCTGTTAGTGTTATATGTGGACTGTATGCTAAAAGATTAAGCTAAGTGTGCTAGTGTTAATGTTATATGTGGACTGTTAGTGTTAATTGTTAGTGTTAACTGTTAGTGTAATCATTAATCGGGTGATAATCTCTATGAGGAATCTATTATCTTTGTTAATATGAGAAAGCGCTATATTTGTTATCACATTAATATGAGGAGCAGCTATATGCTATATGAGGAGCTTCTATATGCTAAAAGATTAAGCTAAGTGTGCTAGTGTTAGTGCTATATGTGGACTGTTATTTTTAATTGTTAGTGTTAACTGTTAATATAACTGTTAACTGGACTGATAAGCTCTATGAGGCTCGCTATATCTTATTAATATGAGGACTGCTATATCTTTCTATATCTTTGTTAATATGAGGAGTTGTTATATCTTTATATGAGCTCTTTATATGCTATATGTAGATGCTTATATGCTAAAAGATTAAGCTAAGTGTGCTAGTGTTAGTGTTATATGTGGACTGTTAGTGTTAATTGTTAGTGTAATCGCATTAATGGGTGATAAGCTCTATGAGGAACTCTTATCTACATTAATACGAGGAGCTGCTATATGCTATATGAGGAGCTGCTATATGCTAAAAGATTAAGCTAAGTGTGCTAGTGTTAGTGCTATATGTGGACTGTTAGTGTTAATTGTTAGTGTTAACTGTTAGTGTAACTGTTAACTGGACTGATAAGCTCTATGAGGAACTGTTATACTGTTAATATGAGGACTACTATACTGTTAATATGAGGAGCTGCTATATGCAATATGTGGACTACTATATGCTAAAACATTAGGGACTGTTATATGATTTTTTTGAGTTGCTATAGGTATAAACTGCTGTAGCATTTCCAAAATGGTTGGTTATAATTTATGATTGTAAATTATATTATCATGCCCAGAACTGGTATACTTAATATACTATGACAGTATACTTGTTGTTGTGGCTGGAATGAGCATAAATGACTGTTAGAAAGACTTTAGTTGCTATACTAACTGTTATTGCATTATATGAACTGTTATGTGTTGCTTTACTAAGCTGTTGTAGTATTAAACTTCACTACTATGTTATATTGCTATGTTGGTCGATCGCTAAGCACTATATGTGTTGATTGATCGTTAAGACTATATGTGTTGCTTTACAAACTGCTATATGATTTTTTTGAGTTCTTTATAGGTATAGCTGCTTTGTAGCATTTTATTTACTGTTATGCCATTGTGATATTGTTATAAACTGAATGTAGAGTATATAACCAGTACATAATTATATAACCCTTGTGATTAAATGATTGAGGATCTGTTTTCTATTTTGAGTCATGCTACTGCTAAAGGCCTAAGTAGGATCAAATGCTATCACGTTAGGTTATAATGCAGCAGACATTACCAACTCTTGCTAAATTTTGTTAATGCTTGGTTTAGGCACAAGGAGATAGGTTGGTTATGGTGTTATAAGGTGGTTTAACAAAAGTCCCAAGTGGACTGCCTTAACAAAATCAATTATTAAGCCAACATAAGGCTGAGAATTGAGTTTTGTAGTACAAGAGATGAAAAATTGAAACGTATAAAGCACACTAAATAGAAGTCTTAACTACAAAACCAAATGTGAAATGGTTATCATGCTAAGTCCTTGAGCACACTGTTTTTAGGCAGCTGTGATGAAGGTTCAGGACAGGAACTTGACATAATTGTTAGTAGGTGACATCACGCCTAGATTATACTACTGTCGAGTTAATGATTAACTTGTGTGACGCCCCCAAAATTAGGTATACGTCACCCATCTTGGGTCGCCACTTACATGGTATATAAATTCAAATACAAACTTAATTATACATCTGTTGTGTAACATACGACAATACATAAAGCGAGAGTTCTAATAGGAATATTGTCATTTAGACAATATCCATACTCAAGGAGTCCTCATTACATTTATTGTCACACTATTTAATGAATAGTGAGGACTACGAATGCTATCTTGGGACCATCACTCTTTTCCCGACTCGTCGTCGGCCTATATTCTCATTTCTGAAGAGAGCGTTGTGAAAGAAATGGTGAGCTCAACTAGCCCAAGAAGAAATATTATAACTAAGATAATGCGTAATAAATTATCAATAGTCTTCAACAATGTTAAAGCGATAAAATACAATAGACAACCGGTTTAAGCTGCGGTGAAATACGCAATCCATTAAAAGAGTCAAGTAGAAAATAAAGTCTCTACTATCTTTTAGGTTTTAAAAGGTTTTCATCAATTTTATCACTAAGACTCGGTTTAATGAATAAACCACAATATCTAATCATCCACGCATTACGGTCAAGGGTTTTCATCAAATTATCAATGGTCATGACTATCTGAGAATCCCCCTGGTCATAATTATACCAAAAACTATCCATCATTTGCATTACAGCCATCGAGGACTTTTGTCACATCATTTATATCAAGCCATGATTATCTTAGAATGATCCACGGTCATAATCATACTAAGTTCATCTATGGGACGTAAGCCAAAGATAACATAATATAACATGAGGATGATGACAATGACATAATAATTCAATAAAACAAGTTCAAAAATTATTTTATCGGGAATTATTAACGTCCAAATTGTCAACATGATCTTTGTTTTTGTAGAGTAAAATTTAAGAATGATCGGAAGAATATTTCCATGAAAGATCTTTGGATGAAACTCAAATATCAAGGATATTCTACTAATTTCATGGAGTATAAAAGTCAAAGTTTTAACCAATGGGTATAATAAAGAATGGAATAACAAAAGAAATCACCGTGCATGCGATAGACATCAAGACGAGTGAGTTATTCCAATGAGAATAATAATAACGGAACCAAAGGTGAAATTCATCTTGACGGGATGTTCCAACATAATAATAAATGCGAATAATAAATGATGGAACCGAGTCCGGCGTATATACATGATGAGGATATTCGGCGAGAATAATAAAAGCGGAATAATAAAAATGGAACCAGTGCGGTGTAAAACACACGCATACGTGATATTCAAATGAAGAATAATAATAAAGGCGGAACCGGTCAGGTGTAAAACACACACAGAGGATGTTACAATGAATAATAGAAGAATGTCACCAAGTATAGGGTGAAAAGCGTATACGAGTTATTCCAATGTAATAATAAGAAATGGAATAAGCGAAGTTCTCTTCATGAATATAAAGAATAATATCCACTTACAGTACAACAAATAATATTCCCTACCTTAGAAGAAATGAATATTAGAAAAGTGAAGTAGTAGAATACTTTTCTTCTTTTCTCTATAGTTTCTCTCTAGAGTTTCAATGAATTAAAGAAATAATGAAGGAATGAGCTTTCTATTTATAGAAAAGCGAGGGTGGCTCTTGGTCTTAACGTAGGTCAAAATGACTCTTGGTAATATTCAAGAGACAACTCTTATTTCTTGAAGGGTAATTAACCCTTGGAACAAGAAGAAGGTTAACTCTTGGTAATATTGAAGGACAACTACTATTTGCGAAGGGGTAATTACTATTATTGTGAAGGTAATTACTTATTGACGAAGGTAATTACTATTGAAGAAGGTAATTACTATTGGCGAAGGTAAATACTATTGACGAAGGTAAATATTTATTGGCGAAGGTAATTACTATTCACAAAGGTAATTACTTATTCACAAAGGTAATTACTATTCACAAAGGTAAATACTATTGACGAAGGTAATTACTATTCACAAAGGTAAATACTATCGAATGAAGAGACTCTTAGATGATGACATATGGGCCCCCATAAAATAATCAAACTTACCACAAACGCCTCATATGACTCTTTATATACATCAAGGATTGAATAAATATTACCACAAATCATTTTATTTTTAATCAACACATATTTAATCTTTCAACAATTATTAATCATTTATAACTTGTCGTCTCAATTAATAATATAACATATTATATGAGGATGATAATGTGATAATAATTGAATCAATAATATAAGAGATATGATGCAAAGCAATTCTTTGTAGAATAATTGAGTATAAGCTAAGTGACTTCTCACGTAAAGCATCGATAATCAATAGTGTCTTACTTACGCAACCACAGCGTAGACATTGTACTTTTACTCTAGGGTAGTTCAACAGCTTTTAACGGAAACACCTCTGTAGTTATTTTTATAGAAAGATAATTTTGTCGTTTTTAACTACGACAATACTTCCGTTAATGGGGTCCACCATCGATTGAGTAGTCGTATTTAATATTCCTGCATAAAAAGAATATTCCCCCACCAAACGAATAATTATAACAACTTGCTTACTTTGCAAAATTTATAAATATTACCCACAACTATAACATTATATCAAATTTATTCCATAATATTCAAAAATAATATTTATAAAAATTCATCTTTATTATATAAAAATTTGGGTCTCTTCAACTTGTGTTGCAAAGCTTAAAAATTATAACCAATTAAGAAATTTGGGTTGAAGGGTAAGAAGCTGGCAAGGATGTGACGATGGTGGTTGCCACACCAGATGAATGAAGAATCTAGCTACACTAAGGCTAAGAAATTCTAGCTTGACAACCCCTTTGCCCACTCTGTTAAGATCAGTGACTGAACCAAGGAGCCAAAGCTTAATAGGCCACTGGGATAACATTAGAACTTTAAAAGATTATAGCATATTAAGATTAGTGGTTAAGTTATTTGACAACTTAGTATCACGTATCCAGTCCAGGTTGACCTAATCAATTTACAGCTTTTGTAATAATACCAAATTGATTTCTCATTTTTGGGGGTTAATTTATGTTGGTTTGTTCCATTTTTGATAAGCATTAGATACTAATTGATAAAAAAAGTGTCCTCATGCTTGTTAATCCATGTTCTTGGGTTGTGGAGGATTTTTTATGTTCTAGTCCATGGCTAAAATGGCAGTGTTTAAGCTAACAACTTTATTATATTGTTATTATAATTAATCAAGTTATAACATTAATATTTATTGCTTTATTTCTTTTCTTCAATACTTTCTCAGGCTTGCTTTCGGTTTCGCGAAGGAGAAAATGAGAAAGTGAAGGAGGTTTTTCGTAACCATTATAAAAGACTTTATTCAAAATGGTTAAGCATTGCAAGGCGTGAAGCTCATAAGAAGGCTCATACAGATGAGATGTATGATGCCTTGAAAGCATATAATCTCAGTTGGCTTTCACAACAAGTGTGGACAGAGATGATTGATGTGTGGAAGGAGCAAGCCTAGAAATTAAGGAGTGCAGCGTCGAAAAAGAATCGAGAAAAATTGACAGTAGGTCACACTGGTGGTTCTGCACCATTTTCCAAGCATATGATGGATTTGACAATGGCTAATAAAAGAGCTCCAACTTTGATAGAGGTATGTGATAGGACCCACAAGAAGGAACAGGGTAATGGAGTTTATATAAACTCTCGTGCTAAGGAGATTGCAGTAAGTCCTTTTTTTATTAGCTTCTGATATAGATTATAAGATTACATGATTTTGTTTTTCATTCAAATCAATGAGTAGTTTTTTTATTAACCACGATATGATATGATGATTTTGTTTTCATTCATTCAAATCTTTTAGGAATTCGGAGAAAGAGTAGGATGTGTAATAGTATGATTGACTTCTTGTTGCTTAAAAATTTATCTTTGTTAAAATAAGCGAGGAAGAGAAGCATGTTCGATCATGAAACAAAAACCCTTATCTTGGCTTGCATTTGTTCAATAAAATTATTTCGTATTTGAAATGTATCTTGGGACACCTTGCAAGATTGCTGCAATATTTAGTTAACTGGAGGTATTTGAGAGATTGAGAGAGTTATTTGCTCAAAATTTTCCAATATGGATCAGATAATAAGATTATGTTTATGTAAAAACAGATGCAGATTGAGATACTACTTCTGTGCATGCACGCCATAAACTCATCCACACATACCTTATAATTGATGTGCATTTTTGTGACTTGCAAATGTATTTAATATACGTATTTAACTCTTGTACATGTTTTGGATTTTAGACAGAATATGGTACTGAGGTTGGCGGTCCTGCAGAGGACGGTACACCAAAGGAAAATGATTTGGCTATTTGGATTGAGAAAACTGGTGGGATTAAAAAAAATAGGATACTTGGTTTTCCAGGATATCGCGTACAAGACGTGCTCAATACTCCTCCTATAGTGCCGTCGAGTGTAGGTTATTCTTCACCGCAACAATCTACTGATCCTAAGGAATTGGTGAATATGATTGACAAGATTGTCCTCCGTCGATTGGGTATAAAGTCTATGGATGATGCTTCTACCAATGATAGTACACCACAATCGTCCATTGGTATAGATATTACTGAACATGTAACTAAATTGGTAGAAAAGAAGTTTACTAACTTCCTTCAAACATTTACCAACTATGATTCACTTGAGGTATTTACTAATAACTATATTTTTGTCTTTGTCCTTCATTAATCTCTCTCTATCTATTAATTTAAGTTCACCAGGTTTATTTTTTCTTATTCCTTATATTGTTAAAATTGAATTTTGGTGTTTCTTTTGCAGGAGGAACTTTACAGGCCCAACCTTGATTTTCTTGAAGAAAATGATGATGAGGTGGAACTAACATGATGTACACTTCATTTCTTCTAGTTCATTATTTTTTCAGTTTTCTTATGTTAGTTATTAAATATTGTAAGTACTATGATCTTTGGGAGATCAAGATCGATACAATAACAAATTCGTACTTATTGTGACTTGAGCATTATCTATTTATATATGGAGTATTAGTTTTACTTTTGGCTCTTTATGGGTTTATCAATTAGTTTGAAACAAGTATGACATTTATATTAATTTGAAATATTAAATTTAATATTTATTATAGCATTTAATAATAATAATAATAATAATAATAATAATAAATTAGTGATTTGAAAATTAATTATAATTTGCAATGAATTTTGATTATTTATCAATTAATTTTTTTTTTACAAATTTATAATTTGTGAAGGATTTTACTTGAGAAATGGATTTTAATGAAGAATTATTTTCCTCACTAAATCTTTTCTAGTTAATTAGTTAGTCATCAATGAAGAATTATTTCCCTCACTAATTTGAAGATACATTCTCAATTTATAATTAGTGAAGGAAAATTTTCTCGTTAAATAAATTTGTTCTTCACAATATATTATTTGTGAGGGAATAAAGTTTTTCACTAATTTCAAATAGTCCTTCTTAAAATATTATTTGTGAAGGAAACTAATCTTTCACTAAATAACAATATTCCATTACTAAATACAATTTGTAAAGGAATAAGTTATTCACAATATATCCTTCAAAAAGACATTTAGTTACTACTAAATGAAGGATACCCAATCATGGAGGAGTCTAATGCGAAAGATTTCTCGCATGAAAAAATATTTCTTCGCAATAAATCACTTGTGAGTGATATAGAGCCTATAGTGAAGGATTTGTCCTTCACGACCATTTTTTGTGTAGTGTCCAAGTATAATAAAAAAAATAAAAGAATGAATTTTCATTCCATTAGAATGATTTATCCTCTAAAATAATCATCAAATTCACTATTTTAATTCCATTATTTCCTCTATTTTATTCCCTCAATTTCAAACGTAGCATGAGGATCGATGGAACAAAAAGATTTGCATTTTATATAATTTGTTGAACTTGGGTGTTCAATTTTAAAATTGTTGCCAGTTATTTAGATTATGAATTAAAGCAACAAATTTATATTTATTACTATTTATTAAGTTAAGAATATTTATGATTATATAGACTATATAAAACCAAATTAAATGATCAGTTCACATCAATTTTAAATTTCAAGAATTAGTTTATAAATTGTATTTAAAAATTTTAATTTTCGTGGGTCGGATGTAGTATATATAATTTTAATTGTCTTGTTATGTTTTTGGTACTGTGGTGTGCCATGATCTATATATGCAGTATTTAGGATTAAAAATGAAAAAGAGCATTTAATTTGTAGATGAACTATTACTTTTAATTATATTTACCTAATACTAATATTGTTCCCCAATTAAATAATGCATCTTCTGACTTCTATCATGTCATGCTATTCAAATTCCATGCACAAGCAATATATCATGATGGGTGATTCGGGTATACCCATAACCGAACAAAACCAAAGCAGTGCATGCAGGTTTAAATTTCAAGTTTTGTGGGCTTTCTAGGAAATTAAATGGTTTAAAATAGGTAATTGTTAAATTCATACTAATATTTATTTTTATTTTAACGATAAAAATATTATTGTAGATGTATAATGACGTTTAAATTATTGCTATAAGATTTATAACGATATTTTTGTTGTATAAATAATAATTTATGTTGTGAATTTAATAATTGACTCTAAAATAAGGAGATTCTCGAAATGTGGGCCATCTCATATATGCCATATCATCATATTGATGTGGTGGCCGTCAAACTAGGGCTCCTCGGAACTTGCGCAGTCAAATTGATTTTATTTGCTTAACAATTCAATTATACCTTTGGGACCATGCATATATATTTATACATATTTATGTACAAAATGAGTAGTACATATATTTGTTTTGGCTCCAAAAAGTTTCCAATTATGCTGCTGTCGATTTGATCTAATGATGGCGTCATGAGTTTTACTGGATTGGTTCCGTCATCCGTGTGAACTGCGGAAGGCCGAACAATAAAATTAACTATATATATACATACATATAGACCCAGCTAGCTATCTAGTTGGTGACTTGGTGTAGGTTCTTTCATTTTATTTCATGTGAATTTGATTGTCGACGTGTAATGTAACCCAACTATATTATAAATTTCAATATTTACACACTCTTATCAATTTTAGCATAAACACTTTCCAAATTACTCCTTTCATTCCTGTTAGACGAATGGGTAGAGTTAGCCAGGGCATTAAACATGTGAATTTCGTTGTCTACAAGTTATAGCTAATATATATATATATATATATATATATATATATATATATAAGGATAGATATATAGTCACTATAGTCAATGTTATAAATATAAATTTGTTCTTATAACAGATCTCAATCATCCATTCGTCTATCAAACGGTAAAATTAATCTCTCGTCTGCAATTTAATATGGGGATACCACAGTTTAATTATGCGGACAGAAAAATACCCCTCCAAATTCAATTTTTTATGTTTTTCAAACTCTGCATTATTAAATTGCGAATGTTAAATTCAAATTTTTCAAAAAAGTTTTTTGGGTTCCGCAGTATTAAACTACGGATGCCAAATTTAATTGCAGTATTAAACTGTAATATTCCCATAATAAACTGCTGACCAAAAATCCATGTTACCCTTGGATAAAATAATAGACGGCAGAAATTATTATAAGGAATTAAGGATAACATTATTCTTATGATGTTGACGATAAATCAATCTCTTTTTTTTATATATATAAAAAAATATTGATTTATTGTCAACATGGTAAGAATAATGTTATCCTTATGCGGGACAATTACAGCCGCGACTGCGGCCCAAGCTAGCTAGCAAACAAATTATAGTAAATCTTACTAATGTTTATCATTAATTCCATTTCAAATTAAAACTCAAAATTGGTCAATAGAGTAATTATGACTCATATTACAAAAAATAGTACAATTCACATTAATAAAAAAATTTAAAATTAAGGACAAATAACTGCCATAATTAATAATTCAAATTCAAATATTTGGATCTAACAACAAATTCAAATTCAAAAATAATAATTAAAATTCAAATATTCAAAGTTTGGCAACGTCATCTTCCTCCTTCCCTTCGCTGGTCATCTTCCTCCTCCCCTTCGTCACCGTTTCAACACCATGGACGCCGATCTCCTCATCCATTACGGCTACAGCTGACATTGTGACGAAGGTTGATTTAGTCAAGAAATTAAAAGGAGAAAAAGATAAATTTTAGTGCAGTTGGTATCCAAATATTTATACAAAGGTAACCATTTTAGTTTTTGTTAGAATCGAGAGAAATTTCGATGCGATTGGTAACCAAAACTTTCAAAGGTAACAATTTTAGTTTTTGTTAGTTACATTTGTATTAAGGTTAGTCTACCAATTGCACTATGGAAAAAAAATCTATAATAGATTTTTTATAATTAATTAGTAACCCAATAAAATTGAATTGGTTACCTTTGTATTAAGGTTTGCATTTACTGCATCAGATTATAAAAAAATCTACATATAGATTTTTTTAATTAATTAAAACCAATAAAACCGAATTTAGTTACATTTGTATAAAGTGTTAGCTACCAATCATTTATTAAATAAAAAAATCTATAATAGATTTTTAAAATAAATTAAAGCCTAATAACCTTTGAATTAGTTACTCTTGGTATGAATGTTTGGCTACCAATTGCCTTATATAAAAAATCATGACAAGAATCGTATTTTTATGAAAAAATCGCAGATGGAGGATGGCATTAACAATTGTTGGGGTTGTCTAGGATAAATAATAATAACATGAAGACGACGCCGTGTTGCAGCGAGGTGGGGATGAAGAGAGGGTCGTGGACGGCGGAAAAGGACGAGCTGTTGTCCACTTGCATCAAGAGAGAAGAAGAAGGGCGGTGGCGGACACTGCCGAAGCGGGTGGGCCTCCACCGCTGCGGGAAGAGATTCCACCTCCGATGGATGAATTATCTCTGCCCTAACGTCAAACGAGGCCATATTTTTTTCCGACGGAGAGGATCTCATCCTTCGCCTCCACCGTCTCCTTGGCAACCGTATCCTTTTTTGCCTATAAATATATATATATAGAGAGAGAGAGAGAAAAAAAAATACGTTGAATGAAGAAGAAGGTGATGAATAACTGCAGTTGTTATAGATGAGAAAAGAGAGAAAAAGACATGTTTATAACTAATCCCTAAATTAAAGAATTCTAATTGAATACTAATTCCCTAAATTAAGGAATCCTAATTGCACTAGTATTGGAAATAAATATGGAAGTGTATTAGTTGTGTAAAGATTTTATGAGGGCACTATTATTGTAATTATTTTAAAAAATGTAATAGAATATATAATTTACCCTTAAATTTAAGACTCTAAAACGAGGAAACATGAGTTCGGGCTTGGTTCTATTTGCTTGCTAAAAATTCGATTCGAGCTTGACACGAAATATAAATAATTTAAATACGAGCAAGTTTTAAAGTTTTATAAATTACTCGAATATTCTCAAATTGTTATTTTCTATTGATACTCGGATTATATTTTTTTGAAAAGTTCAAACTGGTCGGGCTCGATTCGATATTGTACTCGACTAGGTAGTTAATCTTATACTCGATAAATTTTGTGAACCAAATCTGAGCAACTCAATACTCGACTCAGTTTATTTACACCCTTATTTAATTATCTAAACGGTAATTTTTCGAACCAAGATTTGAATACTTAAAATAGAAATAATATTTTACACACACACACACACACACACATATATATATATATAGTGTATGTAATATTTAAAAGTTTCTATTCAAATATTTTTTTCTAATATAATCTCAGGTTAACTAATATATCATTCTCAAGATCAAGAAGAAGTTGTATAATCTTATCATACTTGCAATTGTTCATCGTTTGTACAATAGTACTGCAAGTGGCAGACAATGTTAGACCCTCCATCCCGCTCATCGCTGATGAGGCGTTTGAATTGAAGTAATAGAATGGAAAATAAAATATAATTATTTTAAGGGAATATTATTTTTATATGTATTTTTTATGTTTTTTACATGGTTCCTGTTGAATATTTTCATTATCTAAAAGTATATATAATAGATATATTATATGCTATCAAAATAGACAATAAATGAATTGGTTTAGTTGGATGAGTGAAAGATATTTAATACTCCCTTCGTCCCAGGATAAAAATCCTTATTACTATTTTGGGTAGTCTCATGTTAAATGTTAACTTTATTTTAATAACCAAACTTTTACACATTTTTTCCTATTATCACTACAAGAAAAACGGCTAATTCCGACGGAATATTCCGTCGAACATAGTTCTATTCCGTCGTACATAAATTATTTCCAACGAAAAATCCCGTCGAAAAATCGGTCGTAAATAATCGCGTCGGAATTACGATTCATCGAAAATTCTGTCAGATATAACGTATGTTCGACGCACTTATTGTGACGCCCCTAAAATAGGTATACATCACCCATTCTGAGTTGTCAATACATGGTACAGAAACAACTACAACTTTATTATTACAACAGTAAAACTGTGAGTTTGAATACAAATATTATCTTCTAGACAATATCTATACTCAAATAAATCCTCATCACATTTATTGATATATTATTTTTTAAAAATGGTGAGGACTACTAATCAACTCTCTCTAGAACCTTCATTCCATACCCCGACTCGTACTCGCTATATTCTCGCCTCCTGAGAAGAAAAATGGAACAAAAAGGAAAAGGGTGAGCTCAACTAGCCCAGTAAAGAATATTATGACTAAGATAATATACAACAAATTATCATTAGTCTTCAACAGGGAAAAATCTAATAGAATACAATAGACAACAAGTTTTTAAATCAATATTCGCAGCGGAAATAATAATTCATTAGAAGAGTTAAGTAGAGAATGTAAACTACTATCTTCTATGTATGAATTTAAAAGTTCATCGCCTATCTTTTATTCCTGTAATATCAATCAATATATATCTGGAATCAAATATTCATCTTTGCACTACAGGCCAAAGATATTCATCAGTTGGTCATGTTCATCTAAACACTTGTTCATCTTTGCACTACGGGCCAAAGATATTCATCGAAATCATTCATCTTCGCATACACAGCCAAAGATATTCAATAATATCATCATTTAAGACCGAGGATGATGAAAATATTTTTAAAGAAACGAATCCGATTGAAACAAAATTACAAGGATTAAGGATTAAGGATTCGTACTTTTGTTTTATCCACGTCAAAAATACCTCAAAAATAATCATAGTGGTGTAAAATTCAAGAATGATCAAAATATGGATACAATCAAAGCTAGTATCCGTAATAGATATTTTGGACTTAAAAGAAAATTTTTTATTTTTCGATGAATAGTGCCAGTATTCGTGAATAAGATCAGTATACGTGAATAGTCAGATATCGTGAATAATAACTCCGACACCAAAAGTTCCAAATTTGATAAAAAAACTTGGATCAATATTTCAACATAATGATATTGAAGAAATAATATCATTACGAAAAAAATAATATCCCTTACCTCGAAAGATCAAGATTTCTTAAATTTAAAAACAGGATGATATAAGCTATGACTTGAACTTTGCACCGTATAGCAATACTCAAAGTATACTCAAAATACTCACAAGAATATATTCGATAATATAGAGAAAACTTCGGTTTACGGTGTGATTTTCAATTCTAACCTAAACACCCTATTTATAGGAAATTGCTTAGACACCAAAGCGTAAAATTTAATAAAATATTAATAAATTTATATAAATCATACATAAACTTGGAAATTTGATTTCAGCATATTTTTCAACACACGTGCCTACCAACCAACCACAAAAACGTTTTTTGTTATTTTAAACAATTAAAACTTCTAAAATCAATTATTTGAACTCAAAACTTCAATAATTCACAATAAATAGCCTTTTTGTCGGGAAAATTGGAAACTCAAGACTTTTTATAGGAAATTCAATTTCTACAACTTTGCGGAAGAAAGTTTTTCCAAATTCCAAACAAAAATTGGACGAAATCCACAACCAGGCGATTTTATTGTGCTATAATCAAATTTCGGTCAATAAATGGGGTCCACCGACATGTTTAACATGTTTTAAACATTTATTGCAACAAAAATACTCTTCCTCCTCAGATACTCATATATCCCACCAAAATGGTATTGTTAGAACGGTCTTAGAAATAAGTCTCTCTTAAGCTCTTGGAAACACTTCGCGATTCTTCGCTCCAAAAGTATTTTTGTATCCTTTCGAGTTATTTGAGTTAATGGAGTAGCGATTCGAGAAAACCCTTTCACGAATCTCCGATAATAACCAAATTTAAGCCCAAAAGCTACGTGACTTGACCACCGACTTTCGGTGCTTCCCAACTTTGTATTGCTCAATCTTCACGGATCAGCGAGATACTCCATGTTTCGACACCACGTGCCCAAGGAATGCTACTTCCTCAAGCCGAACTCGCATTTCTTCAATTTGGCATATAGTTTGTTTTCACGAAGCCTTTGGAGTACCAAACTAAATGGTGCTCATGATCTTCACGACTTTTGGAATATATGAGGATGTCATCAATAAAAATAACAACGAACCGATCCAAATATTCTTTGAATACTCGGTTCATCATATCCATGAAAGCCGCAGGGAGCATTAGTCGATCAGAAAGACATAACTAAGAATTCATAATGCCCATACCGAAGTTCTCAAGGCGTCTTTGGAATATCCTCGCCTAATCTTGGTGATGATATCCGAGCGAAGATCAATTTTTGAAAAGAATTGTGCCCCCTAGAATCTGGTCAAACAAGTCATCAATACGAGGTGAGGATACCTATTCTTGATGGTGACATGGTTCAATTCCGATAGTCAATACAAAGTCGCATACTCCCGTCTTTCTTCTTTATGAATAAAACAGTTAATGTGTATAAGGGATTCGTTATCAATGGTTTTAGATTACGCACGCAGTGATATAAACAAACTAATAGAAAAACCCAAAGCGATGGTATTATGGTGAAAGGTAGTTTTGTAACGACTCTCGGCCAAGATTATTACGGGATCTTATCGAGATTGTTGAATTGCAATACTTTACAAAAAAGTTAAAATGTTTAAATGCAATTGGTTTGATACTTTCCGGAAAACAAAGGTTTTCGGCGTGATTGGAAATGGATTGATACAAGTTAATATAAAGTCAAGGCTAAACTCATATGATCCATTCATCTTAGCAGTACATGCCACACAATTATTTTTTGCGAAAGGCGTTACAAAGAAAGATCCCAATTGGTACACCATTATAAAAACTAAGGCTCGTACGGATTATGACATCCTTCAAAATACAAGAATTGATGCTTATCAAGAGGATGATAATGGTTCTGTAGTGCCTAACCAAAACTCAGATGATTTGTATAATGTAGATCTACATGTTGCGGGTGATCCTGCGGAAGAAGTGGATCTGAATAATGAAAATGAAGAAATTGAAGAAGAAGAGCAATATGATTCCGAAGAAGAAGATAAAAATGAATACGAAGATTAGATATATCTACTTCTTGGTTCAACTTGTTCTTAATTGTAATTGATTTTATTAGAAATGACGCATTTTGTTTTTTTTATTAATCAATTTTATCATATTAGCCTATTAGGTTACTTGTTTATAATTTATGTTTGTTTATTTGGTATTTATGTTTTTGTTATTTAGTAAGCTTTATATTTATACTTTAGTTAAATAACTTTCATTTTGTTACCTATAACTTGAGAGGTATTAACAGGTTCCATGGAAAAAAGGTTCATTTCAAAGACGCCGTTAGTCATCCGATCAGGGTAATATACATCCATTATTGTCTTCTTGATTGGCAGCTTAATATTCTAATTTAGCTTTGACTGGCAGTCCCTATTTTAATTTAACTTTTGTTAACTCTTATATCATATTATTGCAGGCAACTACAATCGATGATTTGCAGACCCAATATAGGTCGTCGTGGTGCTAGCAGTTTTGGCAAAGTATATGGTCGTGACAAGTTGATTTCTCATTCAGCTTCTCAAACAAATGTTCATGTAGACCATGGCAGTCCCCCTCCCCCTCCCCCTCCCCCTCATCCTCCTTCTCCCCACCATCATCATCATCATCATCATCATCATCATCATCATGTTATTTCTCTTGAGATACCTGTTATAAAACCCCATAGTTCAAGCGATGTAGCGCATGAGATGCAGTCCAAGTCTGTACCTGATAATATTGTTTGTCGTACCATAGTTGTTGCTAAACCTCATCGTTTATGAGGTGTAACCCGTGGGATTCAGGTTGAGAATGATCCGGAGTTACGACCATTATGTTTGATTAGCGATAATAGGTATTTCTTTTAAGAATATTAATTAGCTCAAACACATTATTAATTTTAACAATATTTAATTGTGTTAATGTTTGTTTTGCTTTTACAGCTTCATTACTGAGAAGGCTCGAAATAAGTGTGGGCCTATTTCGAAAAGCCATATAAATGAGCCTTGGGTACTTTGGAAACAAGTGCACGAAGATGTTTTTTGAAGGTTGTTGGGAGGAGTTTTCTGTAAGTACAATTTTTATTTTTCCTTTCTAATTTGGTGATTATTTTATCAAGAAAACATCGTCAAGAATTGCTTATGATTTTAAAAATCAACCTAAACCCGAAAATATATTATGTTAACTCTTAGTGTTAACTGTTAGTGTAACTGTAACTGTTAGTGTTAGTGTTAACTCTGTTAGTGTTATATGTGGACTGTATGCTAAAAGATTAAGCTAAGTGTGCTAGTGTTAGTGTTAATTGTTAGTGTTAACTGTTAGTGTAACTGTTAACTGGACTGATAATCTCTATGAGGAACTGCTATACTGTTATACTGTTAATATAAGGAGCTGCTATATGCTATATGAGGACCTGCTATATGCTAAAAGATTAAGCTAAGTGTGCTAGTGTTAGTGCTATATGTGGACTGTTATTTTTAATTGTTAGTGTTAACTGTTAATATAATCATAATCGGACCGATAAGTTTCATGAGGAATCGCTATCTTTGTTAATATGAGGACTATTATACTGCTATACTGTTAATATGAGGAGCTGTTATATGCTATATGAGGAGCTGCTATATGCTATATGTGGACAGCTATATGCTAAAAGATTAAGCTAAGTGTGCTAGTGTTAGTGTTATATGTGGACTGTTAGTGTTAATTGTTAGTGTAACTGTTAACTGGACTGATAAGCTCTATGAGGAACTACTATACTGTTAATATGAGGAGCTGCTATATGCTATATGAGGAGCTGCTATATGCTAAAAGATTAAGCTAAGTGTGCTAGTGTTAGTGCTATATGTGGACTGTTAGTGTTAATTGTTAGTGTTAACTGTTAGTGTAATCATTAATCGGACCGATAAGCTTCATGAGGAATCTGTTATCTTTGTTAATATGAGGATCGCTTTATCTTTGTTAATATGAGGAGCTGCTATATGCTATATGTGGACTACTATATGCTAAAACATTAGGGACTGTTATATGATTTTTTTGAGTAGTAGTTACGGTATAAAGCGGCGTAGCATTTCCAAAATGGTTGGTTATAATTTATGATGATAAATTATATTATCATGCCCGTAATCGGTATACTTAATATACTATGACAAATATACTTGTTGTTGTAAATTTGGAATGAGCATAAATGACTGCTAGAAAGACTTTAGTAGCTATACTAACTGTTATTGCATTATATGAACGGTTATGTGTTGCTTTACTAACTGTTGTAGTATTAAACTTCACTACTATGTTATATTGCTATGTTGACTGACTGCTAGCACTATATGTGTTGACTGATTGTTAGCACTATATGTGTTGCTTTACAAACTACTATATGATTTTTTTTGAGTTGCTATAGCTATAAACTGTTGTAGCATTTTATTTACTGTTATGCCATTGTGATATTGTTATAAACTGAATGTAGAGTATATAACCAGTACATAATTATATAACCCTTGTGATTAAATGATTGAGGATCTATTTTCTGTTTTGAGTCATGCTACTGCTAAAGGCCTAAGTATGGATGTTATGCTATGGGTCGTCTTTATAATCGATGTACATTACCAACTCTTGCTAAGTTTTGTTAATGCTTGGTTTAGGCACAAGGAGATAGGTTGGTTGTGGTGTTATAAGGTGGCTTAACAAAAGTCCCAAGTGGATCGCTTTAACAAAATCAATTATTAAGCCAACATAAAGGTCGAGAATTGAGTTTTGTAAGACTGAAGATGAAAAATTGAAAAGTATAAAGCACACTAAATAGAAGTCTTAGCTACAAAACCAAATGTGAAACGGTTATCATGCCAAGTCCTTGAGCACACCGCTTTTTTAAATTTGTGATGAAGGTTCGTGATGAGAACTTGACATAATTGTTAGTAGGTGACATAATCTCCGATAATAACCATTTAAGCCCAAAAGCTACGTGACTTGATCCAATCGGCTTGGTTGTTCCCTAACTTCAGATTGCTTCAATCTTCACGGATCAACAGATACTCCATGTTTCGACACCACGTGCCCAAGGAATGTTACTTCCTCGCCGAACTCGCATTTCTTCAATTTGGCATATAGTTTGTTTTCACAAAGCCTTTGGAGTACCAGCTTCAAATGGTGCTCATGATCTTCACGACTTTTGGAATAGATGAGGATGTCATCAATAAAAATAACAACGAATTGATCCAAATATTCTTTGAATACTCGGTTCATCATATCCATGAAAGTCAGTTAGGAGCATTAGTCATCCGAAAGACATGACTAAGAATCATAATTCCCATACTGAGGAGTTCAAGGCGTCTTTGGAATATCCCGATTCTAATCTTCATTTGATGATATCCGAAGCTAAGATCAATTTTGAAAAGAATTGTACCCTTGCAACTAGTCAAACAAGTCATCAATACGAGGTAGAGGATACCTATTCTTGATGGTGACATGGTTCAATTTTCGATAGTCAATCTAAAGTCGCATACTCCCCGTCTTTCTTCTTTACGAATAAAACAGGAGCACCCGAGGAGATGTACTTAGGACGAATGAAACCGATGTCCAACAATTCTCGTAGTTGGACCTTTAACTCCCGAAGTTCAATAGAGCCATTCGATATGGGGTTTTAGAAATGGGCTTTGTACTCAAGTTTAAGATCAATAAAGAATTCAACTTCACGCTACGGGGGTAAACCAGGAAGTTCTTCAGAAATACGTCAGAAAGTCAATAACAACAGAATATTATTCAAATTTGACGTGTCTTTATTCAAATCCATAACATGGGCTAAGAAAGCTTGACATCCATTTTTCAATAAACGAATAGCTTTATGATTAGATATGACGTTGATTGATTTTAATGGTTTAGTTGTTTGAATTGCATACAACAAAGTTGGTTAGGAATATGAAAACTAACAACCTTACGAAAACAATCAATTTTGGCATGATGAGTAGTTAACCAATCAATCCCTAAAATAACATCAAAAGCAAGTATCTTTAAAGAGATAAGGTCAACGGGTAAGGTAATGGTGCCAACTTGAATCAAACAAGATTTATAAACGATTGGATGTGATGAAAGTTTCTCTAACGGAGTTTCCACGAGATAGGTCAAAGTCTAATTTCTCCCGAGTCAAGTTTAAACGTTGAGCACAAGCAGGAGAGATAAATGAATGGGTAGCACCCAGATCAAGTAAGGTATAAACTTCGCAAGAATTTATAAATAGCTTACCCGTGATCACCTCGTTTGGGTTCTCGCATTTTGACCCTACCACAACAAACGCTTCTTCCGGAACCGTTGACTTTGACTTTTTCTCGGGACGGTCTTTTGAGTCACCGTCCCCGCCGAACTAGGTTTCACTACCGCGTATAATCTCGAAAGCGATATGTCCTTCCTTTCCATAATTATAGCATACCTTGAACTGTTGTGGGACGGTTTGACCGATATGTCCTCTTTTCTCGCATTTATAAGATATGACCGGTGGTCGTTCTCCTCCTTAGAACCGATTGTTGTTAAGACTGTCGCCTTCACATACGGTCGTTATTAAATCTCCTTTTTAAAAATCTCTTCCGACTCGATTCTTCTATTTTCTTGGCCATGATTACCATCGAAGTGGTTACCATTTTTGTCCGTATGTTTCTTTCTCCTTTGGTTATCATTATTACATTGATCGCTATCTTTGGTACGATCCTCGGTTATGGTCCCCGGTTAAACATACTCGTTATCTCGCTTCTAACAATTGAGCCTGTTAACAACATCCGATTAGAGATAAAATTTATGAGAAATGAGATATTGTCGTATCGTGGGTTTCAAACCTCTCGTAAACATCCGCATCATCGTTCCTCATTCTCCACCAAATGAGGTGTAAACCGGATAACTCGCAAACTTTACCTCGTCATCGAGACAAATCGTGTTGTTTTTGTTCTAATCGATGAACTCCACTTCCTTCATATGACGAACACTTTCGGGAAAGTATTTGTCATTAAATAATTCAAAAGCGTCTCTCAAGACATGATAAGTGCGGTTTGGATGGGTACGCTTCATAGACTCCCACCAATGAGTCTGCTTCGCCACGGAACATAAAGGTGGCGAATGGAACCTCTGTTCTCCGTGCATCCCAAGACATCGAATATCTTGGTAATTTGCTTGACCCATGTTTCCGCCATGATCGGATCTAGCTTTTCCTTAAATTCGGTGGTCCCAACTCTTTGAACTCGCTTGCATTTGTGACAACCCGTGAATTGCTATCATTTCCTCCTATATTTTGAACACAAGTCTCCTCGTTTGATTTTGCATGAAGCGCAAAAAGCTTCTAAACATCCCTCGTTCATCATCTACTCGGTGGTGTTGTTCACGGGAGGAACATTTCCACTGTTGCACGTTCTCCTCGTTGGTGAAAGACAAAGCGTCTCCACTGGCCTCTCATTTCCATTCATAATATTCTCAATCGACATTCTCAAATCACGTCGCCATAAAATAAGGGTTAATTAAGGAAATCAATATATCACATAATATCCTTATATATCGACCAACTAACAAATAAGCTTAGGTAGGACACACTAGCGAAGGATTTACTCGTCTCTCCTCCTAGTTCTATTCCCCGATCTCCGCCAGAGATCATATCCTAAGCTCGATACCAACCTATGACGCCCCCAAAATAGGTCCATTCCATCCAACCCATTTCGAGTCGCCAAATACATGGTACAGAAATAACTACAACTTTATTATTACAACATATAAACTATCTTTTATTCCTGTAATATCAATCAATATATATCTCGAATCAAATATTCATATTTGCACTACAGGCCAAAGATATTCATCAGTTGGTCATGTTCATCTAAACACTGCTCATCTTTACACTACGGCCAAAGATATTCATCGAAATCATTCATCTTTGACTACAAGCCAAAGATATTCAATAATATCATCATTTAAGACCGAGGATGATGAAAATATTTTTAAAGAAACGAATCCAAATTGAAACAAAATTACAAGGATTAAGGATTAAGGATTCGTACTTTTGTTTTATCCACGTCAAAAAATACCTCAAAAATAATCATAGTGGTGTAAAATTCAAGAATGATCAAAATATGGATACAATCAAAGCTAGTATCCGTAATAGATATTTTGACGAAAACAAAATTTTTCATTTTTCGATGAATAGTGTCGTCGATTCGTGAATAAGATCAGATATCGTGAATAAAGGTCAGATACGTGAATAGTAACTCAGACACCAAAAGTTCCAAATTTGATAAAAAAACTTCAGATCAATATTTCAACATAATGATATTGAAGAAATAATATCATTACGAAAAAAAATAATATCCCTTACCTCGAAAGATCGATTTCTTAATTTAAACACCAGGATATAAAGCTATGACTTGAACTCAGACCGTATAACAATACTCAAAGTATACTCAAAATACTCACAAGAACACGCCGATAATATAGAGAGAAAACTTGATTTACGGTGTGATTTTCAATTCTAACCCAAGCACCCTATTTATAGGAAATCGCTTAGAACACCAAATCGTAAAATTTAATAAAATATTAATAAATTTATATAAATCTTACATAAACTTAGAAATTTTGATTTCAGCACGATATTTTTCAACACACGTGTGCCTACCAACAAACCACAAAAACGTTTTTGTTATTTTAAACAATTAAAACTTCCAAAAATCAATTATTTTGGAACTCCTAACTTCAATAATTCACAATAAATAGCCTTTTTGTCGTAAAATTCAAACTCACGACTTTTTATAGGAAATTCAATTTCTACAACTTTGCATAAAAAGTTTTTCCAAATTCCAAACAAAATTGATAGAAATCCACAACCAAGCGATTTTACAAAGCTATAATCAAATTTGGTCAATAAATGGGGTCCACCGACATGTTTAACATGTTTTAAACATTTATTGCAACAAAAATACTCTTCCTCCTCGTATACTCATATATCCCACATTCGTTGTAAAAATATCACCATTATTATATTATTAAAATATAATAATATATTTAAATGAATTATTTTATCGTAAAAGATAAAATTTCAATTTTCAACAATTGTCACATTAAAAATTTTCTCAATCTATATCCACATAAAATCAATATTTTTCTCATCATATGAATCAATAATTAATTATACACAAATAATATTACGTAATCACAAGATTGACAACCGTGCAGCCTCAGGAAGAGGGGCTTTTCAATAAGAATTTCTCCCATTGGCGCCGCAATTAGGTGACCAAACCTCTCCTTAGACGTAACTTTTTAGACATTGCCAATAATGTTATCTAATAATATTATTAGATAATATGAATTATTGCTTCGATAATGAAAATATCGTAGTAATGACAATTATTGAAACAACAACAATATAAAATATCAACGCAAAGAATTATTAAATCAATAAAATAATCGAGCAAGAATTATCGTAACCATTATTGAGTAGTGCTTCTTACGTAAGAATCAATAATTGGTGCAACACTTGTGTCTTCGTGTTTTAACCAACCGAGTATTTTAACAAGATTAATGGTAACAACTACTACCGTTATTTTTAAACAACTTATATTTGTCGTTTTCTTCATCCAATCGCTTTTAGTTATGGGGCCCACACACGGTCGCTACTGCATGCATTTAATATTCCCCGATAAAGATTTAATATTCCACGACCAAACGAATATTCCCCACAACAATGAATATTTTATAACCACTTGCTTATTTTACCCCTAACTATCCACATTAATCAAATCAACCCTTACTATTTCAAAATAATAAATAGAGAAAATTAAATTTCATTAATAATAAGTTGGGGTCTTACACTTATGTCCGACGGATATTCGTCGGATATACATTAGTTTCGACAGAATATTTACGACGAAAATTTCTGTCAGATCAAAGTGGGTTTATGTCCGACGAAGGTATTCTCTCGGAATTATATTATTTATGACTGAAAACTAAAATAAACCAAAAAATTATAAAAAATGCCTACTTATTAAGGTCGACGGAATGTCCGTCGGATATAGTTTAGTTACGACGGATGTAGTTCCGTCGATAATGTAGTATTTACGACTGAAATTAGAATAGTTCGACAAATATTAAAATTTGTTTTTGTTATCTCCGAGGGAATTTCCGTCGTAAATACCTTATTCCGTCGGAAGTAACTAGTTTTTTTTTAATACATATTTTAAAAAGTTCTGTTTCCAGGTGTTTAAACCCATTAATGTACCTGTAACCTGTCACAACCCAATACACAGTAATATAAACCTATATCTCACATTCAAATATGCAACGTAGCACTAAAACGTAATCTTCAACTCATTATCATTCACATTCACATTCACATTCACATTCACATTCAAATATCCACCAAAACGTATTATAAGCTAACCAATTACAAATATAAGCTAATGTTCCATAAATGTTGAACAATATAATTTACAATAGTTGTACAGACGCAATTAGACAATACAAACTATACAAAAGTTATACAAACTATACAAATGAACTACAAACTATATAAATGAACTATAAACTAGTAAAAGTGGAATCATGATCGGTAGGAGGTGAACGACGCCGCCTCAGTGGTGTAAGGTTTTGACCACCGTGTTCTGCTCATCATTGTCAGTCTGCTCGCCATCGCCATCCTGTTTGATAGAATCAAAAATATAAATCATTAGTCCGTATATATATATGTGAGAATTAACAAACTAGCCTTAATTGAAAAACATAAACAATAAGAATACCGAGTAGTGTGGGCGGACGAAAAGCCTCCTCCAAGAGGGTAATCACCATCCGGAGTATCTCGGCGCTCCAAGCGTCGAATCGCTTCCTCCCGTGGAAATCCCCGTCTTTCTCTGCAGAGGCCTCTGCTATAATATCTCGAGCAATCTGGTGAAAGACGAGGCCCTGGAAGGCAATCACGACGCTGAAAGACCGGATCAGATTGAACCTATCCGACCACACCCTATCACCACGCCGAAAGATATTGTCATCCAAGCCAAATAGCCAAGTGTGAGATGGTCCCACATGTGCTTCCTGGACGTGGTTGGAGCCTATAAAGAGATACAAATTCAATTATTAATAATAATTTATATAATGTGATAAATTCGGATAATTTCGTGAAACATAAAAAATATTACCTCAAAAAAAGTGTATATACGGGTATCCTCGCACGGACCCAACACTCGATATCTCGCTTAGAGTCATCGCTAGTAGTGTAAGACCCCATCTTTTATAAATAAAGATGAATTTTCTATAAATATTATTTTTGAATATTATGGAATAAATTTGATATAATGTTATAGTTGTGGGTAATATTTATAAATTTTTGCAAAAGTATGCAAGTTGTTATAAAATATTCGTTTGGTTGGGAATATTCTTTTGTTAGGGAATATTCGCATAAATGGCTCAATCATTGGTGGACCCCACAATGTAATTATTGCCGGATTGAGAAAACGACAAAAATATTTTATAAAAATAACTACGAGGTGTTACCGTTAAAACCATTGAACTACCCGGTGGTAAAAGTACAAGAATACGCTTAGTTGCGACATAGAAGACACCAAGATTGATTATCGATGCTTACGTGAAGTCACTCATTTATGCTTCAATTATCGCTACAAGAATTTGCCGCGATCATATCTCTTATATTATTGATTCAATTATTGTCACAAGATCATCCGTATAATATGTTATAGTATTAAATCAATAATTGAGACGACAAGTTATAAATGATTAATAATTGTTGAAAGATTAAATATGTGTTGATGAAAAAAAAATGATTTGTGATAAGTTTGATTATTTTATGGGGGCCTATATGTCATCATCTAAGAGTCTCTTCGTCAATAGTAATTACCTTCGCCAATAGTAATTACCCCTTGTGAATAGTATTTACCTTCGTCAATAAGTAATTACCTTCACAATAAGAATTACCCTTGTGAATAGTATTTACCTTCGTCAATAGTATTTACCTTCGTTAATAGTAATTACCTTTACCGACGTCGAACCACTTGTCGTTTCACATTACGGTAATAGAACCACTTGTCGTTTCACATTACAAAGGCCAAACCAATTCGTCAAGCCACTTGCGCTTTTCACACTAAGAAGTGCGTTTAGAAATCTTCTATAAATAGAGGCCTAGGGCTTCATTATTTTTCACTTAATTCATTCAAGTTTATATAGAGAGAAAGTATAGAGAGAATAAGAGAGAAAGAAGAAGGGTATTTTGTTACTACACCGCCGCAGATTCAATCTCCTACCAAAAGTAAGGGGTGTTATTCTTTCTTATTCATGAAGAGAACTGTTGTTATTCCATTGCTTATTATTCTCGCATTGAATAACTCAGTATACGTGGTTTACCCTATACTTGGTGACATTCTTCTATTATTCTCATTGGAACATCCTGCTCGTGTGTTTTACACCGGACTGGTTAAAATTTTTTATTATTATTCCGTTGGAACATCCATGGTTTTACACGGGACTGGTTCCGTCTTTTTATTATTATTCGTTGGAACATCCTTGCTCGTGTGTTTTACACGGACTCTGGTTCCGCTCTTTATTATTATTCGTCTGGAACATCTTTGCGTCGTGTGTTTTACAACGACGGTTAAAATCTTTATTATTATTCTCGCTTGGAACATCACGTGCATGCGTTTTATGCCGGATTCGGTTCCGTTATTTATTATTCTATTGGAATAACCTCGCCTGCATTTGGCCTATCGCATGCATGGTGATTTCTTTTGTTATTCTATTCTTTATTATACCCAAATAAGTTAAAACATCGACTTCTATACTCCATGAAATTAGTGGAATATCCTCGATATTTTGCGTTTCATCTAAGATCTTTCATGAAAATATTCTTCGATCATTCTTGAATTTTACTCTACAAAACAAGATCATGTTGATAATTTGGACGTTAATAATTCCCTCGGATAAAATAATTCTTGAACTTGTTTTATCAATTCTTATATCATTGTCATCATCCTCATGTTATATTATGTTGAAAGTCATCTCGTGGCCCAGTAGTGTATAGATGGACTTGGTATGATTATGACGAGAGACTATTCGGTGTAATCACGACCGTAATGTTACAAATGATGTGATAAAATCCTCATGGTCAGTAAAGTATTGGTGGACAATTGTTGGTATGATCATGATTATTAATGAATACACAAATATTCTCGCCCGTAGCAAGGCATGAATAATTGTGGGTGGGATACTAAAGAATATCCTCGTCAGTAGTGCGGGGGTGATTCGATGATGTGGAATATTTATTAAAGTCGAGTCTCAAATATATAAAGTTGATGAAAACCTTTAAAACCTAAAAGATAGTAGACTTTATTTTCTACTTGACTCTTTTAACGGATTCAGATATTCACCGCAGCTTAAACCGGTTGTCTCATTGTATTTTATCGGTTTAACATTGTTGAAGACTATTGATAATTTATTCTCGCATTATCTTAGTCATAATATTTCATCGGGCTAGTTGAGCTCACCCTTTCTTTCACCGTTTCTCTTCGTGAAATGAGAATATATTTGGGACGAGTCGGGAAAACGAGTGATGGTCCTCGAAGATAAGATTAGTAGTCCTCACTATTCTCGTGAAATAGTGTGATAATAATTGTAATAAGGACTCCTTTTTGAGTTTGTATAATATCTAGTAGATGATATTTGTATTTAAACTCACGGTTTATGTCGTATTGTATACACATACGCTTATGTTAGTAAGATGTATTTAAATTACGCACCATGTAAGTGGCGACCCAAGATGGGTGATGTATACCTAATTTTGGGGCGCCAGTTAGTATCGAGCTTAGGATATGATCCCGGCTAAGATGTGAGAATAGTACTAGGAGTGAAGAGACGGGAATACCTTCGCTAGTATGACCTACCCAAGTTTTTGTGCTATTTTATTGGTTGGTCGAAGATAGGGATAATTTGTTATACGTCAATTAACCTTTTGTTTTGTGTGAAGATCTCGAAAATGACATCTCGAGAATGTTGAGAATAGAATGGAGCGCAGCGATTGTTGATTCACCACATATCAATAATCGTGATAATGTGCATCGTGAAGGCGACAATCCTCATGCAAACAACAACACCGACCAAATGATGAATGATCAAATGTTCAGAGGTTTTATGCAATTTATGCAACAAAGAAAGCGAGAGCGACTCGCCCAAAACGTAGGTGGAAACACGGAAAACTCTCAAGGTCACCGCTAAACAATTCAAGGAGCTGGGACCACCGGAGTTTAAGGAGAGCCAAAACCACTTCTCGGCGGAAGTATGGATAAAGCAGATTACCAAGATATTTGATGTCTTGGGATGCTCCGAGGAGCAAAAGGTTCCCCTTTGTCGCTTTTATGTTGCGCGGAGAGGCAGACATCTTTGGTGGGAATCCAGAAACGACTCAACTCATTGTCATCAGATCAAGATATCTTGGGAGAAATTTCGAGTCGTTTCAAAGACAAATACTTTCCGAAAGTATTCGCCACATGAAGGAGGTGGAATTTATCAAGTTGGAACAAAACAATACGACCGTGTCGCAATACGAGGCAAAATTTGCATGAGTTATCACGATTTCAAAGGCCCCACTTGGTGGATAATGAAGAGAGAATGGCGCGAATGTTTTTAAGAGGTTTGAAGCCGGAGATACGTCAACATCTTATTTCTCATAAACTGTGTTTGTATTCAGATGTTGTAAATAGGGCTCAGTTAGTGGAACGCGATAATGAGTCAACACAACTAAAAGAGAGAAATTGACAAAATTATAATACCAACGGAGAGTAGTAGTCATCGAAGCGGTGACAACAAGCGTGGAGGGAATCAACAGTGCCAGATATGGTAACCACTTCGGTGGTAATCAGGGCCAAAACAATAAGAATGGACATTTCAAGAAACGGAGATTCAACAATGGTGGAAAGACGTCAGCACCAGCACCCATTGTTAAGGAAGGAGAAAGACCACCTATCATATGTTTCAAATGCGAGGAGAGGGACACATCACCAAATCAAGGTCATGCCATGCCCAAAGCATGTTATAATTGTGGAAGAGAAGGTCACTTAGCTCGATTTTTGTCGTTCATCAACACAAATTCAGCCTAGGATGGAGGCAATCAAGGCCATCCCGTAAAATTCAAACCCAGTAGTGCAAGGGAGAGGCGTTTGTTGTGACCTCCCAAAGAGCAAGGAATCCGAATGAGGTCATCACGGGTAAGCTTATCATAAACTCTAATGAAGTCTATACTTTATTTGATACCGGTTCTACCCATTCTTTATTTCTCCTACTTGCGCCATCGATTAAATTTGACCGGAGAAATTAGACTTTGACTTATCTGTGGAAACTCCGTTGGGAGAAACCTTCGTTACATCCATCGCTTATAAGTCTTGTTTGGTTAAAATCGGCACTTCACATTACCCGTCGATCTTATTTCATTAAAAATACTTGCATTTGACGTGATTCTGTGGATTGATTGGTTAACTACTTATCATGCAAAAATTGATTGTTTTCGTAAGGTTGTTAGCTTTCATATTCCTAATCAACCTATTATGCTGAATTCAAACGACCAAACCATTAAAATCAATCACGGTCATCTCAAGCCATAAAGCTATTCGCTTATTGAAAAAACGGATGTCAAGCTTTTCTTAGCTCATGTCACGATTTAAATAAAATACGCCGGCTTTTAAACGATATTCCTATTGTTAATAAATTTCCGACGATTCTCAAGAACTTCCCGGCCTACCCCAGAAAGCGTGAAATTGAATTTTGTATCGACCTTGAACCCGGTACAAAACCTATTTCCAAAGCCCCATATCGAATGGCTCCTATTGTGTTAGGTTTGTAATATTCATGTGTGCAATCAAATTGCAAAATAATGCGGAAGCGTGTAAAAATCAGAGTTTTAAAAATTTTACAAACCATATACCCGGATCACCCTTTATGCATAATTATTAATTAAACGAAAAGATAAAGAATAAAATCATACCCTTGAAGATCGAGCTTCCTCAGGTACAAGTTCACCTCCAAATCCTTTCGCGCTCATCTTGAATCCACGGGTTTGGTTCCTTCCTTCGATCAACGTTAGCCACCCATGTGTGTTTGGCCTCTCAGAGGTGATCCACCAAGGAAGAATAAAATTCAAGAAGATGGGTGTTATGGCTAACCCTAGTTTTCTATCTCTATAGAAAAGCATACTCCCAACAACTTGGAATTATTACGCACTTTGTTAAAGTCAACAACCCATACCACCCATAATAAGACTCCTCTTATTTATAGATGTGGGCAACCCACCTTAACAATTAAGGAATTGGGTTTTAATTAATTAAGCTCCCTAATCTTATTGGGATAATTAATTAAACTCCTTTAACTAATTTTCCTTCCTAATCCAATTAGAATAAATGAGAGTACTTTATATTAAATTAATTCCTAAACTCTTTTAGAAATTAAAATAATAATAATTGTAATAATATTAATAAGACTCCTCTTATTAATTTATATTTAATATTTCTAAAATATTAAATAATAAATATTAAGCTATTTAATTTATTCTATCACCATAGATTAAATTAAATATACATAATATATTATTACGATTATGCCATTTACTTCTTAAATAATTATTCTTCCTTTTATGGTGTGACCTTTAGGTTCTCCATATTAAACCGGTTGTGAATAAATCAATTGAATAATTTAATCTTATTTAAATAAATAAATTAAATAATTAATTTATTTAAATAAATAATATTTATTCTACAATAGGATGTTCTCCCCAATGATCAACGACTTTCCAGATAATATAGATTTCAACATTAATCATTAAAGAACCTTTGAGTAAATAGTTACTGATAATTCAATCCTTCCACCATACAATGTCCCAATTAAATATAAGATATGGAATTACCGTCAAGTCTTATTTTATTTAATTATATGTATTTCGATCCTTAAATGCACAACTCAAATAATGCAAATTAGAAACTCCTTTCTAATTTCATTCTCGCCGCCAAGGACTCTACTGGGTTGTCATTTATCGAATCACATAGACATTTTCTTCTTTATTAGAAGTGGTAGATTCTTTATCGATCATACATTATCTCCATGTACAACTTATTATACCCAAGCATACCCCTTTGATATACCCTAAGGGTCTTAAGGAATAAGTCAAAGTATAACTCATCATACACAAGATACTATGATGATCTCAAGTCCAAGGATCACTAGATTATTATCACTACAGAATTCCTATCGACAGCAAATAAAACTCCATTAGGTATTCCTTATGCGAGCCAATGCTCAAATGAACTTATTCTCTAATAAGCACCTACATACTCTGCTTTAGTGTGTTCCACACAAATGATCACGAGATCAATCATCCTCATCCAACGAGCAAAGAACGATGTACCAATCTATCCCGGATTCACTAATCCCCAATTTAGTAATCCAATGATTGGGAACTATTTTAGTTTTTAAGCTTTCTAAGAATTTAGATCTCATTAGAATGATCATCATCATTATTCTAAAAGCATTGCTTAAAACTATGGGTTTATCACATATTATAAAACAAGATCATGTAGATAATTAAAAGCCTTTAATAAATTAATACTTTTATTAATAAATGAATAAGATTGTTATAAAGTATATGCTTTATCATCAAACATGATCGGCTTGTGTGCATACTACTTTCATATTGAACTTCGTGGAGTTAAAGACCCAACCGCAGAATTGTTAGACATGGCTTTATTCGCCCCAAGACTTCTCCTTGGGTGCTCCCTGCTCATTTATTCGTGAAGAAGAAAGATGGGAGTATGCGACTTTGTATTGATTATCGGGAGTTAAATCATGTCACCATCAAAATAGGTATCCATTGCCACGTATTGATGACCTGTTTGACCCGATGTAAGGAGCCAAATTCTTTTCAAAGATCGATCTTCGCTCTTAGGATATCACCAATTGAAGATTAGAACCACGACATTCCAAAGACGGCTTTCGTAACTCCCAGACGGGCATTATGAATTCCTAGTCATGTCCTTTGGATCGACTAATGCTCCCGCCGCTTCATGGATATGATGAACCGAGTATTCAAGGAATATTTAGATCACTTTGTGGTCGCCTTTATTGATGACATCCTTATTTATTCCAAAAGCCGTGAAGATCATGAGCAACACTTGAGGTCGACACTCCAAAAGCTTCGTGAATATAAGCTTTATGCCAAGTTGAAGAAATGCGAGTTAAAGCGAAGAAGTAGCATTCCTTGGGCACGTGGTATCAAGTCATGGAATATCCGTTGACCCAAAGAAAGATCGAAGTTATTCAAAGCTTGGGAACAACCTAAATCGATGGATCAAGTACGTAGCTTTCTTGGTTTTATTTGGTTATTATCTGAGATTCGTGGAAGGATTTTCTCGAATCGTTATTCCATCGACTCATTGACTTGAAAGATACAAAGTTCGGTTGGAGCGAAGAATGTGAGAAGAGTTTTCAAGAACTCAAGAGGAGACTTATTTCAAAGACTGCTCGACAATACCATCCTGCTCGGAGGGATTTGTCATCTGGTGATGCTTCGGGCAAAGGGTTGGGATGTGTTCTCATGCAACATGGAAAAGTAATAGTTTATGCCTCGCGACAACTCAAAGAATATGAGAGGAATTATCCTACTCATGATCTAGAGTTAGCAAAATATTGTCTTTCTTGACTTAAAATTTGGAGGCATTACTTGTATGGGGAGAAGGTGGAGATCTTTACGGATCATAAAAGCCTCAAATATTTCTTCACTCAAAAGGAACTCAACATGCGACAACGACGCTGGCTAGAACTGCTGAAAGATTATGATCATACCATCCAATACCATCCTCGAAAAGCGAACGTGGTAGCCGACGATTGAGTAGAAAATCATACGCAAGCACGAGTGCGATATTGTCAACGCAAAGGCCCATTTTGTGTGACTTGCAAAGGATGGAGATAGAGTTAAAGACTCTGTGGACGCATGTGATGATAGCGAGTATACGAAAGTAGAACCGACTTTAATCGATAAAGTTAAAGTCGCCAAGCTACGCACTGGAGCCGATGCGTATGAGGAAAAAGTGCAAGAAGGGTGCTCACGGAAGCAAGAATCGATGAAGAAGGAATACTTGAGTCAACTCCGCACTTTGTGTTCCTAACGACCGATTTAAAGTATAATATCATGATGGAGGCGCACAACACACCATTTGCAATCCATCTCGGGAGTACCAAAATGTATCATGATATTCACATACATTTTGGTGGAACAATATGAAGAGAGAGATATATTGTTTATCTCAAGGTGTCTAACATGTCAACGAAGTTAAAAGCGGAGCATCAAGTACCAAAAGGTCCATCGCAACCACTTGAAATTCCGTAATGGAAGTGGGAGCACATTACCATGGATTTCAAGCATCGGCCTTCCTAAAGTTTCTCAAGGCATTGATGCGATTTGGGTCATTGTTGATAGATTGACCAAGTCCGCTTTCATTTCTTACCGATACGATAAACTTATACACTTGAACGTCTTGCTCAGATGTACATAAACGAGATTGTAAGATCGCATGGTATGCCGGTATCCATAGTTTCCGATCGAGACCCAAGATTCACTTCACGATTTTGGGTTAGTTTGCAAAAAGCTATGGGCACAGACTTACGATTTAGCTTTCTAAGATATCATCCTCCTCGACGGACGGACGAAATGGAGAGGACTATTCAAACTCTTGAAGATCTATTAAGACTGTGGTCCTTGATTTCAAGGGAGTTGGGACAAGTTCTTACCATTGGTGGAGTTTTCCCACAACAACAGCTTATCAAGCAAGTATTCGCATGGCTCCATTCAAGCGCCAGTATGGAAGAAAGTGTCGTTCTCCAAAGATCTTTGGGATGAGGTGGGTGAAGCAACGTTGTTGGGACCGGAGTTGGTACGTATGACTACGGAAAAGATTCAAACGATCCGACAACGATAAAAACCTCACAAAATCGACAAAAAAGTTATGCCGATCTTCATCGAAAGGACGTGGAATTCGATATAGGAGATCATGTGTTGTTAAGAGTCGCTTCCATGGAAAGGAGTTACAAGATTTGGAAAGAGAGGAAAACTTAATCCTCGATTCATCTGGTCCATTTTAATCCTCGATCGAGTAGGAACTGTGGCTATAGACTCGCTTTTCCGCCAAATATGTCTCGTGTTCATAACGTTTTTCACATATCCATGTTACGTAAATATGAGAAAGACCCGAACCATATTATTGAGTTAGAACCGGACGAAATAGCGGAAGATTTGACGTATGAAGAGTTTCCTGCTCAAATTTTGTATAAGAAGGAACATATTCTACGCTCCAAGGTTATACCTCAAGTCAAAGTTTTGTGGAGGAACCACGATGTTGAGGAAATGACTTGGGAGTTAGAATCAAATGAAATCAAGGTATCCTTACCTCTTCAACATACCAGTATCGCATTCTAATTTCGAGGGCTTAAATTTCATAAGAAGGGAGGTTGTAAGACCCCATCTTTTATAAATAAAGATGAATTTTTCTATAAATATTATTTTTGAATATTATGGAATAAATTTGATATAATGTTATAGTTGTGGGTAATATTTATAAATTTTGCAAAGTATGAAAGTTGTTATAAAATATTCGTTTGGTCGGGAAATATTTTTTGTTAGGAATATTCAGATAACGGCTCAATCATTAGTGGACCCCACAATGTAATTATTATTTGATTGAGAAAACGACAAAAATATTTTATAAAAATAACTACGGAGGTGTTACCGTTAAAACTGCTGAACTACCCGGTGGTAAAAGTACAAGAATATGGCGTAGTCAGATAAGTAGCACACTCAGATTGATTATTGATGCTTACGTGAGAAGTCACTCAATTTACGCTTTCAATTATCACTACTGAGAATTGCCGCATCATATCTCTTATATTATTGATTCAATTATTGTCACAAGATCATCTCGTATAATATGTTATAGTATTAAATCAATAATTGAGACGACAAGTTATAAATGATTAATAATTGTTGAAAGATTAAATATGTGTTGATGAAAAAAAATAATTTGTGATAAGTTTGATTATTTTATGGGGGCTCATATATGTCATCATCTAAGAGTCTCTTCATCAATAGTAATTACCTTCGTCAATAGTAATTACCCTTGTGAATAGTATTTACCTTCATCAATAAGTAATTACCTTCGTCAATAAGAATTACCCTTGTGAATAGTATTTACCTTCGTCAATAGTATTTACCTTCGTTAATAGTAATTACCTTTACCAAACGTCGAACCACTTGTCGTTTCACATTACAAAAGGCCGAACCACTTGTCGTTTCACATTACAAAGGCAAACCAAACCCGATTGTCAAGCCACTTCGCCTTTTCACACTAAGAAGTGCTAAGCTAGAAATCTTCTATAAATAGAGGCCTAGGGCTTCATTATTTTCATTTAATTCATTCAAGCTATAGAGAGAAAGTATAGAGAGAATAAGAGAAAGAAGAAGGGTATTTTGTTACTACACCTTCTTTAAAGATTCAATCTCCTACCAAAAGTAAGGGGTGTTATTCTTTCTTATTCACGAAGAGAACTGTTGTTATTCCATTGCTTATTATTCTCACGGAATAACTTGTATCACGTGGTTTACCCTATACTTGGTGACATTCTTCTATTATTCATTGGAACATCACGTCTGCGTGTGTTTTACACAGGACTCGGTTCCGTTTTTATTATTATTCCATTGGAACATCCATGCTCGTGTGTTTTACAGGACTCGGTTCCGTCTTTATTATTATTCCGTTGGAACATTCTCGTCTGCGTGTGTTTTACACCGGACCGGTTAAAATCTTTATTATTATTCTGTTGGAACATCCTCATGCGTGTTTTTTACCGGACCGTTCCGAAACTTTATTATTATTCTACATTGGAACATCCCGCTCATGCGTTTTACGGACCGGGTTCCGTTATTTATTATTCTATTGGAATAACTCGTTCATGCAAGCGATCTATCGCATGCATGGTGATTTCTTTTGTTATTCTATTCTTTATTATACCCAATTGGTTAAAACTTTGACTTCTATACTCTATGAAATTAGTGGAATATCCTCGATATTTGCGTTTCATCCAAAGATTTTTCATGAAAATATTCTTACGATCATTCTTGAATTTTACTCTACAAAACAAAGATCATGTTGATAATTTGACGTTAATAATTCCCGGATAAAATAATTCTTGAACTTGTTTTATTGAATTCTTATATCATTGTCATCATCCTCATGTTATATTATGTTGAAAGTCATCGTGGCTCAGTAGTGCATAGATGGACTTGGTATGATTATGACCAGAGACTATTCGATTGTAATCATAACCGTAATGTTACAAATGATGTGATAAAAATCCTCGATGGGTCAGTAGTGCATTGGTGGATGATTGTTGGCATGATCATGACTATTAATGAATACACAAATATTCTTGGCCGTAGTGCGTGAATAATTGTGGTTGTGATACTAAAGAATATTCTTCGTCAGAAGCGCAGGGGTGATTCGATGATGTGGAATATTTATTAAAGTCGAGTCTCATTTATAACAAATGATGAAAACCTTTTAAAACCTAAAAAGATAGTAGACTTTATTTTCTACTTGACTCTTTTAATGGATCAGATATTCACCGCAGCTTAAACTGGTTGTCTATTGTATTTTATCGGTTTAACATTGTTCAAGACTATTGATAATTTATTCTCGCATTATCTTAGTCATAATATTTCTTCTTGGGCTAGTTGAGCTCACCCTTTCTTTTCACCGTTTTCTTCGTGAAATGAGAATATAGCCGGGATTTAGCCTGGGGAACGAAAGTGATGGTCCCGAAGATAAGATTAGTAGTCCTCACTATTCTCGTGAAATAGTGTGATAATAATTGTAATAAGGACTCCTTTTTGAGTTTGTATAATATCTAGTAGATGATATTTGTATTTAAACTCACGATTTATGTCGATTGCATACCTACGGTTATGTTAGTAAGTTGTATTTAAATTCTGCACCATGTAAGTGGCGACCCAAGATGGGTGATGTATACCTAATTTTGGGGGCGCCACAAGTAGGGGATCCCGAGACGCGACCCATAGTCTCAGCCTCCTCATCCCGATCTAATACAATATCGGAAGAGGGTGGCGGAATCTAACGGCCAGAACCCCTCCTAATAGTCTCTACTCACTATACGCTCGTCCCAAGCTTTCAAATCGATCCTATAATGTATTCCATATAATGTATGTTAATTATATCATTTTATTTACGATTGAATATTATTAAAAGCTAAATAGTAAGATAAGTTTTACCCAGATAGCTAAAGTTTTTCGAGACAAAGCACGCCGTCCTTTGGCGTGTGGGCTCGATCCCAAAACTCTAGCATGGTAGGATCTCTACCAAGGTCCTCCCCAATTCCTAATACAAACATTCATAAATCATGTCTTAAGTATTTGTGTGAAAAACTTGACACATAAATAACTAAATACAACGTGACTTACCAATCTTCGCCTCCTCGAACGATCGAGAACCAATGGTGTGTACTATCTGAGAGTGACCACGGTTCTTCTTTGCACTTTCGGATTTTTTCTTGAAGTCATTGCCTCCCAAAGTCTGTATACACATAGCATCCAAAGCTAAATCGGAGACTATGCGGGGCTGATGATCTTTTATGGTGGTCCCGGGCTGGTCCACATTTGCCCGGGCTGGCTTCTGTCGCATCTCATACAGCCATCTAGAATAATTCACAATGACGTGATCTTTGAATCACAAAGATCGCCAAATTGACCGAGAGATGCTTTCGGGTCAAAGCGATAATAAACCTATAACAAAAGATTATTTAAAGTTATGAACAATTGATTTCGCCATCCCAATACAACTATGTAGTGATAATATGCTTAACTTACGTGGAACTCCAAAGAAGACGGCCTACACAAAAAGTGGCATCGCATCACAGATATCGACCGAATCGCATGCACGCACCTCTCTGGAGATGCGTCAAACAGATCGCATGTAGGTGTGCTTAGCCAATTGAAGGTCTAGTATACTACGTAAAAAGTATAACAATATGTGTTATGTGAATTGTGTTTTGCAATAACCGATAGAAATAAGACGAATATATTAACACTTATCGCCGGAAACGACATCCACCGATCACTATAAGTGGTAATCGGCGGCGGACGACCAAAGATATGCATGGTTCGTCCCTCGGTGTCGTCGCCGCCGAGGTGCATCCGTAAAAATTGTATTTAACATAGTACTTCAATAATCATTGTAATTAATGTAGCTTGAGATACATATTTAAATCCTAGTTAAGATAATTTACTCGGCGCACCAAGAAGAGCCTCCATCGTGGCTCTGATCTCCGAAGACGGATTGCCCACCACCCTACGACCTCCACCGCTATGTTCAGCCATGAATATCCTAATCGCAATAACAAAATTGGTAGATACTTAATATGTAAGGTTTATATAACAATATGTGGTAAGGACTAATATGAAAGATCATTTTCAATTACGCACGCCATAAAACCCATCGTAATCAACGCAGTATATCATTCTCGGATTCTAGATCTTCCTCATCCTTAGTTTCGAGATCGGGCCATCATCATTATCATCCTCAACGACTACATAATCATTCATATGTACGTGGGCCTCGACATCGTCATCGTTAGTACGCCAATGACATCAAGATTTCACCACATCTTCAAAGATGGAACACTACTACCAATGGGTTGCTTCACATCTTCTCGCAACGCCTCATCCATACCAAACATGTTATCAAAGATTAAATGAGCGTGTTTTAGTAGTGATCATCGTGTACCGTGGGTTTGAGTATTTATGACATTAGGAGCGTAATACACTTGAGTCAATTGACTTGCTAACACGCATACATCATCGTAATTTAACACCGACTTGATATCCACTAACAGATTCTATTACGATCAACTTTAACCCCTTTTCAAGATCAAACCAACTACACTTAAATGTAACTACCTTTTGTCCGCCGTGATAATTGAGCACAACTACATCCCCGTAAACGACTATAGTAATTGGACTCAAAATCTTGATAGCAGCTTCCTAACACCACAACCCCAGAATTGACTGATGTGAGTTCATGCAAGTCATTGACTCTAAATCTATACCCATTCACGATGCAACCAGGAAAAGAACTAACAACTTTGTAAGGTCCTTGGATGACATCTATAAAACGCTTCGTAAATACTCTCCGCTCAACCCTTTTCTTAAACCATTGTTGGAAATTAGCATTAGTGAATGTTTCCAATTCTGCTGCAGTAAAAGTTGGGTTAGAAGCATACGCTTCCTCTTCGAATGAACTGCGATATTAGTAAAATGTCTTTAACATATATAAAGACGACTACACTTGTAAATTGTACTAAATACCATAAATAAGCTTTAGACTTACGTGATGTATGATGATACTTTGGGCATATTTAGAAGCACGTATGTAGATACAATCTTCAACTCTTTGTCGCTAAGTAAGTCGAGTCTCGGGGCCAAATGGTTTAGCCGGGATATGTGAATACAAATGCCTAACTCATCATTAAGATGAGTCATTGGACCAACAACCTCATTCCTTCCTAAACGGTTGTGCTTCGTTGAGACAACATCGTCAAAATACAATGAGCGTAAGTTGACAAGCTCTTCATCCAGATATCGTTCAAAGAATAGAACCCTCTACACGAGCTTTGTTCACGACCTTTTGTTTTAATCGGCGCATATACCTACGATAAATAATATGCAGACTTAGTGAAGTATTATTAATATAAGCAGGATAGAGCAATTATAGCAGTTTATATATTACCTCTCAAAAGGATACATCCATCGATATTGCACCGGTCCTCCAAGTTTGAGTTCATACGGCAGATGAATAGGAAGATGTTCCATAGAGTCAAAAAATCTTGGAGGGAAGATCATTTCAAGCTTGCACATGGTAAGCACAATATTCTTCTCCATCTGCTCGACATCATTGTGCTTAATTATAGTTGAGCAAATATCTCGAAAAGAAATTTGACAGCTTCTGGCCAATGCATCCATAACTTTTTCGGGTAACATATCACTTAAATGCAATTGGAATCAACTTTTGCATGAATACACGATAATCGTGACTCTTGAATCCGTAAATTTTCATTCGCTTCAACCTTACAACAACGTGTTATGTTAGACGATATCTATCCGGGAGCTTCAACCCACTAACCCACTTACGCATCGCCTTCAACTTGTTGTTTAGTAAGACTAAATGGAGCTTTAGGTTTCATAGTGTTAGGGGCGAAGCCACAATTCTCGCATAATGTTCAATGCCTCCAAATCTTTTCGAAAGCATGTCATTCAGTTTTAGTTTTACCACTCGTGATCTAACACTTGTAAAACAAGTTCTCAAAACATTTTTTTCTGTGATGCATGACATCTATACAACGACGAATTGAAAGTGTGCCCCAATACGGCAACTCAAACCATATAAAAGTGTGTGTCCATTATGAGTCTTCCTGCATCTTACGCGCCTCAATTTATCGTGTGTTCCTTCCCAACAAAGGAAAATCAAGTTGATTCAACCACTCCAAGACCTCACCGCCTCGACTGACCAACCAACAACCCCTTCTTCTATCTTTCGCTGAACTCGTGTAGACATCTTTCTCGTAATTGTGATCAAGAGGAAGAATCTCACGAGCAAATGCCAAAGAAACTACATTTCCTCCCACGCCGCAATCGGGTTGCTTTGCACATCCCCCATACACACCGGACATGACAGCCTTCCGTGAGTTGACCAACCACTAACCATCCCAAGAGCCGAAAAGTTAGTGATAGTCCATAATGTACGCTTTCATCACAAAGTTCTCGTGATATCGATTTATCATACGTCCCGAACCCCCGCTCTCCCATAAAATTTTAGTTCATCCACTAACTATCGAAGGTACACATTAAGATCTTTTGTAGGACTTTTATCCCTGAATGAGTAAAGTCAAAACAAATACGAATCCCTCATGCACATTGCTTGGGTGGAAGATTATAAGCGACCATAATGACCGCCAAACCGAGTACTACTGGCTAAAATTATTAAAAGGAAAAAGCCATCAAGAGCTACGCCAAGCCTAACATTCCTAACTTCTTCCGCAAACTCGTGGATAATTTACATCAAATCTCTTCCATTCATCTCCATCCATTGGGTGAGTCACCGACCAGCACGACATCCCTTGTTTGATGCCAAGTCATATGTTGAGCCAGATGAGACGATATGAATAGTCGCCAAGTCTCACGCAAAGTGAAAAGTATCGTAAGATTTTTCCGGGAACATGCTTTCTTTCCTCCCATGTTTTGTAACCTCAGTAGCGCGATAAACCGTGATATATATCACATCGTCCCTTATCTCATCATCCCCATAGTATAACATGTAATTCTCATCCGACAAACATCAATTTTTCGATACCTATATTTAACCCTCGACCATCTTCTTCACTTCGTAATAATTCGCAGGAAGAGTATGATCCTTGGGTAATAATCGGCCCAATTATAGCGAAAGCAAATCGTTGAAACTCTCTCTCACTACAACCGTGTTTCATTCTTGAAGTGTAAGAGCTTCACACCGCAGAAAGCTTGGTATTCAGATTATTTCCTGATACAACGTAACCCTTGATTTGATTACAACTTTTAAAAGGCAAAGAACTATATCATTTGGCACTTTCTTCAAGACTTCAAGAAGGTTCATATTCAAATTTACCAATAGTAGTAGGGCTATAAGCATCAACCAACATCTCAACCGGATCATAGTTTTCGACATATGAATCCCCGTGGAATTGGTTGTTCCACAATACTTTCAATCACTTCGATTCCCCGTGATGAGTCCATACGGTACCCATCTACAAATCCACGAGAAAATAAGTCGAATTTAATCTCGTTGACTTTTTTCCAAATCGATTTTTACACTTGACACACGCGCATCGTGATCTTCCCGCAAGTGGATCATCCAGTATGTTCTAGTGCTTTGTTCAAGAAATCTAAAACCCCAACACGATAAGTCGAGACTAATTCCTCCCATCACTGGGTATCCCATGGTACATCCAACTCCTGGCCGACCGACATTTTTAACTACACAAAAGTACGCGATTAAATTAATTTGAATATTCATGCGCGTGAATTAGATTTACCTAGTATCTTTACAGATGTGGGTAAGGCTTCTATCCCGTTATTAGATGTGTCTCGTCACTAGTGCAAACACTTTGAGTACGTTTTCACGAAGTTTCAAGAAAATTTTAAGAAGATTTTCCCATGGTCTCCAAGCACACCTAAATAGACTAAGATAACTTAATCTAAGTATGCACTTTCGGAGAACATATAGAGATAATAAATGATTAATCCTCAAAATAACAAAAAATATACCATTTCGTATTTTGCATCAAACTTCAAGTGAGAGACATAACATCCAATAACAAAGCCCCAAACTGGGACCTGCTCACATTCACCCCTATTGAGTGTATGTCAAACGGGTTTCTAAGTTTCAAAGTATAAGATATATATAGTTTATGAGAATTTATGTGGAATCTCTACTTGAGTCAAGAATTATTGCCAAAAAAAAGTCGAGTAGTTCTGTTGTGTCTATACTCGAATAATAAAGTTAATTCAATTCTGCGAACATTCTCATCGTTTCATCATATACAGATGACAACATTCCGGAAGGAGTTCCATTGTTATTGAACAAGTTTTGACTTAAGCAACCTCTAGATGAACGAATCGATCATTTCTCGCTAGAATGAACATCTCCCATATAGTTCAATCCATGATATAAACAACTTCATCACTTCAATTCCTCAAATGGATAGTTCTCATTCAAGAGGTGAGACATTCTATGAGAACTCCCCATTTGAGGAATTTAGAGTGGTCAGAAGCTGTTTATATCATGGATTAGACCCATATGGGGAGATGATTCATTCCTATGGGAGAAGTGATCGTCATTTCGCTCAAAGGGTTGCTTAACCTAGAACTTTGTTCAACAACTCATCGGCACTCCTTAGAATGTTGCCATCTCATGATGGAACAAATGAGGAATGAATGAATGAAGAATTCAATTACCTTTATTAATTATTCGAGTATAGGACACAAACAGAACTACGTACCACTTTTTTTAATTAATTGTCACGAGGAACCGATTGAGTACTATTTAGTGCAAGAATCGCTATGTCGAAACTCGCATACAAGAAAGAGTACATATATGTAGGGAGAATATTATTGCATTTATTATATATTGAAAATTGTGGCAAACTAAGCAAATGCTACTTAGTTTATTTTTTAATGATAATAAACCAAGTAAGTGGTACTTAGTTTATGAGAAGAATTATAATTATTTGGAATCTATGAGACTACTATTCAACATTCACTTCTAGCTATACTTAGTTTATTTTGTCAATGATGATAAACTAAGTAAGTGGTACTTAGTTATTGAAAATTATTATTTGGAATCTATATAGAGACTACTTATATATATTTTTTATTTTAATTTGTAGATATTATATAATTGGCTTATTTATTTATTAAATATACTTTATTAAATTAAATTAAATTAAATTAAATCATTTTATTTTATTTTATTTATTAAACTAAATTAAATTAAATTTTTATTACTTTTTATTTTATTTTGTATTATATTATAAAAGTTCTAATTTATTTTAATTTAATTTGATTTCGTAATTAAAAATATCTTATTTTATTTTATTTTACATATCTTGTATTATATTAGATATATTATATAATTTTTAATGTTTTTAATTAAATTAAATTAAATTAATTAAATTTATTTAATTTAAATTAATTAAGATTATTTAAATTAAATTTATTTTATTTTATTTTATTATTTTTATTTAATTTATTTTTATTAAATTGTATTTTATTTATTAGATTAAATCAAAGTTTTTTATTTTATTCAAATTAATTTAATTAATTTTTTTTATTTTATTTTACTTTATTTTTTATTATATTATGTTATTTATTTTATTTTTAAAATTTATTTAATTTAATAAACTATATTAAATTATATTTACTTTATTTTATTTTAGTAGTAAGAAACTAAGTAAATGGTACTTAGTTTATGATTTATTAATATTGGGAAACTAATAACTAATTAATACAATATATATACGCAAGTCTCATAATTATAATTTCGATGTAATTTCATTATAAATTCAACAGTAAATAACAAATATATCAAGATTAAAAATAGTCCTAAAATCAGTTACATTATGATAAGGAACCCAAATTTGATATCAATATTCTGCAATTTCCAAATTCCAAATCAAACTCACAGCAACAAATTCACAGTAAAATCAAAATCAAATTTCCAATTTCAACAATATACAATCCACATGCAAATTCACAACAACAAATTCACAGCAACAACATATTATCCAAATTGGGTTAATCTCATATTCAAACTCAAACTAAACCTAAAACAAATTAAGCCACAAATTTCATAATTTGCAACAAATTAACCCTAAAAATCTAATACTTGGCAGAAAACTAACCTTGAAATTGAATTAATGTGCAAACTAACCGACAGTGGTGCCTGGTGGTGGTGCCTGGTGTTGACAGTGGTGTTTGGTGTTGGTCGTGGTGGTGGTGACGGTGAAGCCTGATGGTGGTGACGGTGGTGCCTGGTGTTGGTGGCGTCTAGCTACTGGTGGTGGATGGAACCGCTCGACAGTGATGGTGGTGGTGGTAGTGGAAATACGTGGTGGTGGTGGAATCGAAGGTGGTGGTGGTGGCAGTACGTGGTACGGTGGTGGCAGTATGGTGGTGGTGGACTGGTGGTGGTGTACGGTGGTGGCAGTAAGGGTTTTAGATCTGAGAAAAGTGAGAGAAATGAGAGAAAGAGAAATTATATATCTGAAAAGTGAGAGAAACGAGGGGGCCGAAAGACGTAAGGGGTTTTAGTCTTATTTTCGACGGATTGTCCATCGTACGTACATCCGTCGTACTTAGTTATCTTCGACTAACGGTTCGATCGGAATATATAGTATTCTATTCGAAAATAATTTTTCACAACAAGGAACATGGCGCCTAATGGGATACATATATTTTCGACGAACACCTGTCGAAATTAACGTATTTTCCAGTGATTTATCTTCGACTGAATAATCCGTCGGAATAGATATTATCTGTGAGACCCCAGATTTTATCAATAAAGATTTAAATTTTGTCGAAATAATTTTTTAATATTATGGTGTGAATTTGAGATAATATTATAGTTGTGGGTAGATTTATAAAATTTGCAAAGTATGCAAGTGGTTATATTATATTCGATTGGTCTGGAATATTGGTTAAAGCGGGAATATTCGTGACAACAAATTTCAATCATTGGTGGACCCCTACAATGTAATTATTGTCGGATCGAGAAAACGACAAAAATATTTTATTGAAATAACGGCGGAAGTTTTACTGGTGGATACCGTTGAACTACTTCGGTAGTAAAAGTACAAGAATAATACGGTGGTTGCATATAGAAGACACCGGTATTGATTATCGATGCTTATGTGAGAAGTCACTCGGTTTGATTCCATTATTGTCGATTAATAATATGAATTATTATAGCGATAATGACGCTTTTGTTTTATTCGTATTATTAACGTAATAAAATGTAAACATCTTTTATATAAAATGTAATACTTTATTAAAGTTATTCTATAAATAGAATATATTATATTTTATTATGCATAGTGTTGCATAGTGTTTTGCATAGTGTTTTGCATAGTGTTGCATAGTGTTTGCATAGTAAAATGTTTTTATATAAATAGAATATATGATATTTTATTTAAAAGATTTTGTTTTTTAAATATGGACCGTCGATTAAAGTAAATCAATCTGGACCGTTCATGGATTAATTACTATGCATTCTATCTTCCTATAAATAAGCTCATTCCTTCATTATTTTCTTATGAATTCAATTGAAACTCTAGAGAGAAATTATAGAGAAGTTTATAGAGAGAAAATCTATAGAGAGAAAGAAGAAGATATTCGGTACTTCACTACTTTGATATCCAAAGGTCTTTACTAGTAGGGAATATTATTTGTTGTACTCTTAAGGGTGTTATTCTTTCTTATTCATGAAGAGAACTTCGTTATTCCATTCATTATTATTCTATCGAATAACTTCGTAAAAGTGGCATACCCTATACATAACCTCGTGATACGCAGATACCCTATACTTGGTGAAATCCTTATATTATTCCATTCTTATTTATTCATTGGAATAACTCAGATACTGTGAATCCCCTATACTTGGTGATCTTCTTCTCGTTATTTCATTCTTTATTATTCTATTAGAATATTCTCGCTCGTGTGTTTTACACCGGACCGGTTCTATTGTTTATTATTCGCATTTATTATTCATTTTGAATATCCTATTCGTGTGTTTTACACCGGACCGGGTTCCATTGTTTATTATTATTCAAAGATTTATTATTCATGTTGATCATCATGTCGGTGTGAATTTCAATTTGACCGGTTCCATTATTATTATTATTCTCGTTGAATAACTCGCCTATGCAAGCACATCGCATGCACGGTGATTTCTTTTGTTATTCCATTCTTTATTATACCCAAATAAGTTAAAACTTTGACTTCTATACTCAATGAAATTAGTAGAATATCCTCGATATTTCGCTTCATCCAAAGATCTTTCATAGAAATATTCTTCCGATCATTCTTGAATTTTACTCTACAAAACAAAGATTCTTGTTGACAATTTGGAAGTTAAAAATTCTCGGATAAAATAATTCTTGAACTTGTTTTATTGAATTCTTATATCACCGTCATCATCCCTATGTTTATATTATGTTAAAAGTTATCTTTGGCTTACGTGCATAGATGAGCTTAGTATGATTATGACCGTGGTTCATTCTAAGATAATCATCGCTTGATATAAATGATGTGACAAAAGTCCTCAATGGGTCTGTGAATGCGTTGATGGATAGTTTTTGGTATGATTATGACCGAGGGGTGATCTTATAGATAGTCATGACCATTGATGATTTGATGAAAATCCTTGACCGTGGCATGCGAGGATGATTAGATATTGTGGTTTATTCATTAAACCGAGTCTTAGTGATAAAAATTGATGAAAACCTTTTAAAACCTAAAAGATAGTAGACTTTATTTTCTACTTGACTCTTTTTAATGGATCAGATATTCACCGCAGCTTAAACCGGTTTGTCTATTGTATTTTATCGGTTTAACATTGTTGAAAACTATTGATAATTTATTCTGCATTATCTTAGTTATAATATTTCTTCTATTGGGCTAGTTGAGCTCACCCTTTCTTTCACTTTATTCTCTTCGTGAAATGAGAATATAGCCGGGACGTAGCCTGGGAAGCTGAGTAATGGTTCAGAGGATAGATTAGTAGTCCTCACTATTCTCGTGAAATAGTGTGATAATAATTGTAATGAGGACTCCTTTTGAGTTTGTATAATATCTAGTAGAGAATATTTGTATTCAAATTACGTTTATGTCGTATTGTACACGGCAGTTATATTAGTAAGTTGTATTTAAATTTTGTACCATGTAAGTGGCGACCCAAGACGGGTGACGATACCTAATTTTGGGGCGCCACGGTTGGTATCGAGCTTAGGGATATGGTCCCCGGCTAAGATGTGAGATAAGAACTAGGAGGGGAGAGACGGAAATTCCTTCGCTTAGTATGACCTACCTAAGTTTATTTGGTATTTAATTGGCTCACGTAGTATAGGGATAATATGTGATATGTTAATTAACCCTTGTTTTGTGGCAAGATTTGAAAATGGCATCCAAAATGTTGAGATAAACAATGGAGCACAGGAGACCGCTTGAGTCTCCACAGATGAATAATCGAGGATAATGTGCGACGAGGATGGCGATAATCCTCCCGTAAACAACAACACCGATCAAATGATTAACGACTCAGACGTTTAGGAGTTTTTTGAATTCATGCAACATCGATCAAGGCGGCTCCTGCTCATAAAGGTGAAAATAATGGCAACCCACTATTCGGCCACCGCTAAGCAGCTTCAAGGAGCTGGGACCACCGAGTTTTTGGGAAAGCCGAACCACTTTGGCGCGAGACGTGGTTAAAGCAGATTACCAAGATATTTGATGTCTTGGGATGCTCGAGAGGAGCAAAAGGTTCCATTTGCCACATTTATGTTGCGTGAAGAGGCGGACTTGGTGGGAATCAAAAACGTATCTGACCGACATATTCAAGATGTCTTGGGAGAAGTTCCAAGAGTCGTTCAACGACAAGTACTTTCTCGAAAGTATTCGCCACATGAAGGAGGTGGAGTTTATCAAGTCGAGCAAAATAATACGACCGTGTCACAAAGAGAGGCTAAGTTTCACGAGTTATCTCGGGCCAGCATCCCATTTGGTCGATAATGAGGAGCGAATGACGCGAATGTTTTTAAGAGGTTTGAAACCCGATATACATCAATACCTAATTTCTCATAAACTTTGTTTGTATTCAGATATTGTGAATAGGGCTCGCTTATTGGGAGCGCGATAATGAGTCAAGACAACTAAAAGGTAACGACCAATAACACAATAATAATCAGACTTGGTGGCTACGGCCATCTGAACAACGATAACCATCGTGGGGAAATTATCATTTTGGTGGTAACCATGGCCAAGATAATAGGAATGGAAATTTCAAGAAGAGGAAATTCAACAATGATGGAAAGACGCCAAAGACCAAAGACCCGTTGTTAAGGAAGGAGAACGACCACCCATCATATGTTTCAAATGCAAGGAGGGAGGGACATATCGGTCAAACCGCACGATGTCATCTAAAGATGTTATAATTGTGGAAAAGAAGGTCACTTAGCGATTTTGTCGCTCTTAGAAGACAAGTTCAACTAGGATGGAGGCACCAAAGACCGTTCCAGAAAAGTCAAAATCCAGAAGTGTAAGGAGAGAGTTTTTCGTGACTTCTCAAAAAAGCGAGTAACTCTGAACGAAGTTAGACGAGTTAGTTAATTATAAATTACGTAAGTCTATACCTTATAAGATACCGGTTTTACCCATTATTTATCTCTCTTGCTTTGCGTTCAACGTTTAAATTTGACTCCGGAGAAGTTAGACTTTGACTTATTGGTTGAAACTTCGTTAGTAGGAGCCTTTGTTACCTCTACTGTTTTTAAATCTTGTTTAATTCAAATAAACACTTTCATGTTACTTGTCGATCTTATTTTTTAAAAAATACTGGCCTTTGATGTGATTTTAAGAATCAATTGGTTAACTAATCATCATGCTTTTCGTAAGGTTGTTAGCTTTTATATTCATAACCAACCTGTTGTGCGAATTCAAGTAACCAAACCATTAAAGTCAATCATTGTCATATCAAGCCATAAGTAAAGATCCCTGAACCTTTCGTTGTTGACGTCCTTATGTGGAATGCACCGATGTAAGACCCCAAAATTTTTTTAAATAAAAAGGAATTTCCTTTATTTATTATTTTGAAATAGTAAGGGTTGATTTGATTAATGTGGATAGTTAAGGGTTAAATACATAAATATTTCAAAATAAGCAAATGGTTATAAAATATTCATTTTTGTTTGGGAATATTCGTTTGGTCGTGGAATATTCAGATCTTTGTCGGAGAATATTCGTTTAGTCGTGGAATATTCGATGCTGTGGGAATATTCGATTACGACAGGCTTGACCATGTGTGGCCCCATAACGAAAAGCGATTGGATGAGGAAAACGACAAAGTTTGGGTGGTTATAAATAACTAGCGTAGTTATTACCAGTTAAGATCGTTGGAATACCCGTTGGTTAAAATACGATGAATACGCGCGTGGTTGCACAAGAAGACACCTGCAGTATTGCATGATTATTGAATTATTGATCCTTACGTAAGAATGCACTACTCAATAATTTTCACATGAGTTCTTTATTCAATATTTTATTTTATTGATCCAATAATTGTTGCGTTGATATTTTATATTATTATTGTTTCAATAATTGTCATCGCACGATATTTTCCATTATCAAATCAATAATTTATATTATTTGAATAATATTATTAGATAACATTATTGGCAATGTCTAGAAAGTTACGCTCTAAGGAGAGGTTTGGTCACCTAATTGCGCCCAAGAAGAGGAGAGATCCTTATTGGAAAGTCCCTCTTTCACGGGAAAAATTTGGTCATCATAAATGTGATTTCGTAATATTATTTGTGAATAATTAATTATTGATTCATATGATAAGGAAATATTTATTTTATATGAATATAAATGATGGATTTATTTATGTGGTTATTAATGAAGGAATTAATCTTTGAGATGTTTTATTTGTATTTTGCCGGATTGGAGGTAATAAAAGATCAAATCGGTGTTATTACTGCCTTTATTGTGTGAGTTATAATATTTAATCCGAATAGTTGGATCGTTGTAATTTTTGGATATGTTATACATATATAAGTTGAGTATATGTCCACAAATTTTGAACCGTTAAAATGAGCGTATAATTTATTATGAATTTTAAGAGGTGACTGATTCGTAAATTAGGTTATAAATGATTTTGGTGGAAAATTCTAGAATTGGTGGGCCCCACTTGTGGTTGGTGAAAAAAATGTGCTGAATTTTATTACAAATGTGGTGGGTGGCAATAGTAGCGTGTAAAGCCATCGGGTTGCGGTCAAGTCCGCTTTTACGGCTAACATTTTCCTATAAATAGAGGGCTAAGTTAGAATTGAAAATCACACCGAAACAAAGTTTTCTCTCTTTCTCTCTATATTATTGAGCGTATTTTGTGAGTATTTAGATACTTTTAGAGTTCTTTGTTCAAGACAAGTTTCATTCAAAGATCACTTCCGACCTTTCCTTCCGGGCATCGATTCTTTCGAGGTAAGGGATATTATTTTTTCAGAATGATATTATTTCTTCAATATCATTATCTTTGAAATGTTGATCTGAAGTTTTATCAAATTTGGAACTTTTTCATGTCGGGGTTACTATTCATGAGTTACTTATTCACGAGTTACTATTCATGAGTTCTTATTCACGAGTTACTATTCACGAAAGTACTATTCATGTAAGCGTGAAGATGTTTTTGTGGAATTTCTATCTTTTGGTGTTTGAGTTACTATTCACGATATCTGACTATTCACGATATCTGACTATTCATTTTAGAAAAATAAAATTTTTTCTTTTCATTCAAAATATCTATTTTGGATACTAGCTTTGATTGTATCCATGTTTTGATCATTCTTGAATTTTACACCACTATGATTATTTTTGAGGTATTGTTGGACATGGATAAAACCAAGTACTTAATCCTTAATCCTTAATCCTTGTCATTTTGTTTCAATTGGATTCGCTTTTAAAAATATTTTTCATCATCCTCGGCCTTAAATGATGATATTATTGAATATCTTTGGCCTCGTAGTGCAAAGATGAATGATTTCGAAGAATATCTTTGGCCTTTAGTGCAAAGATGAGCAGTGTTGAGATGAACATGACCGATTGATGAATATCTTTGGCTCAGAGTGCAAAGATGAATATTTGATTTGAGATGAATATTGATTGATGTTGTGAGGATAAAATATTGATGATGGACTGTTAAATTCATAGATTATAGTAGATTTCATTCTACGTTACTCTTCTATGAATTATTATTTTCGGCTGCGAATATTGATCCGAAACTTGTTGTTCATTGTATTCTATCGATTTTTCCTGTTGGAGACTAACGATAATTTGTTGTATATTATCTTAGTCATAGTATTCTTCTTTGGGCTAGTTGAGCTCACCCTTTTCCTTGTTGTTCCATTTTTCTTCTCGGGAGGCGAGAATGTAAATGGCAGTCTTAGTCGGGGGGTATGGAATGAAGGTTCTAGAGAGAGTTGTTTAGTAGTCCTCACCATTTTTGTAAAATAATGTATCCATAATTATGATGGGGATTTATTTGCGTGTGGATATTGTCTAGAAGACAATATTATATTTAAACTCACAGTATATATTGTCGTATTTCACACCGACATTTTGTATTATTGAAGTTGTAGTTTGCTTCTTGTACCATGTATTTGGCGACTCAGAATGGGTGTTGTGTATACCTATTTTGGGGGCGTCACAACCGAGGCCATACTTTCTCTAGGCGACATCATGAAAGAAGATGGCGAGTTGATAGGCATCATTATGAGGTGTCTTATTTAGGTTAAAGGATAGAAAGTCATGGGTTGGTATCAATGTGATGTATTATCCAAGTTTTGGATGAGAGTCACAATTTTGAATGATATTTCTATCATTAATAAATTTCTTGACGTATTCTTGAAGACTTTCTAGCCTACCCTAGGCGTGAAATCGAATTTTGTATTGACCTCAAAGACAAAAAACCCATTTCTTAAACCCTCAAATATTTCTTCAACTAAAAGGATCATTTACGTGGATTATGATGAAAGTCATAATAAAAGCATTGGACTAATGAAAATCATGGGTATACGTGGTATTAGTAAGTGTTATAATGAGTTATGTTGGTTATTATGAGAAAACATGAAAGTTTTTAGAAATCACAAAGAGTTGAAAATCGATTTTGTGAAAAACGTAACATGAAATTCAATTGACCATATCTCCTATTATATTTTGAATTTTTCAGTGTGGTCAAGTTCTAGGGTTAGATCTATGAGTTTTGTAGCATCTCCAAGTGGAATCCTTTGGAAAAGGTGTTGTAGATTTACGTGTGGTGATTTTAATAAAGAATGAAAAAGTGGAAATTTCAAAAAGCTCTTGATTTTATTTTTAAAAGGGCATTTTCGGCCACTTAAATTATGAGAAAAATTCTAGCCTTTTAGGAAATGAAAGTATATGGTATAAGGTAACTCCTGTCCAAAAATGAGCTTATTCTGACTTAAAATGAGCAAGTTATGACCATTTCAATATTTAGGATTTTCCGACGAAAAACGATATAACCAGAGTTCTACAACTCCGATGACCATGAAATTTAAACTGGAGGCTCACATTAACATGTGTAAGGTCCTGCCAAGATTTGAGAATTTTTGGAGTTAAACTTGAGGTAGTAGCTAATTTCTTAAGGAATTAATTAGAAATTAATTTTTGAAAAATAGTAAATGAATTTTAAAAATTCTGAGAAAAATATATTTTCATTATGGGACTATATTATGCTAAATCCCAGAAAAGAAATATTTTTGGGACTGATTTGGTATTTTTCATGAAAATAGTTTAGTTACGAACATATGAGTTAAATATTTTATGTGAAGTAACAAAATTGGAAAATAGGATTTTATGGCTAGAGAATCCTATATAGAGTATATGCATATTTTTTGATGAGGGATTTGATCATTGGTGATGATATCTTATAAGTATGGCATTTTTGAATGATTAAATGCATTATATGGTAAAGCGTAAACAATTGAAATAAATTGTTTATAAATTAAGAAGTGATTAAAATATTGTTATAATATTAATGATATTAGATTATAAGATTATTAAGTGATTGATAACATAGGGATATTCTTGAATCTGGATAAATTATATTATAAATGTTTAATATTTATCCTTTATCTCATTTGATTGATTCTTTATATCATTGACATGATCCTCATGCTTATATTATGTTGAAAGTCATCATGGCTCACGTGCATAGATGGACTTGGTATGATTATGACCGAGGATTGTTCGGTATAATCATGACCATAATTGAAAACACGATTATCTTTGCACGTAATGCACGTATAATTTGTGGTCGTGATCTTAATGAATAAGCGATTATCTTTTGCACGTAGTGCATGGATAATTTGTGGTCGGATACTAATGAATACACGATTATCTTTGCACGTAGTGTGCATGGATAATTTGTGATCGTGATACTAATGAATACACGATTATCTTTGGCACGTAGTCGTGGATAATTTGTGGTCGTGATCTTAATGAATAAACGATTATCTTTGCACGTAGTGCATGGATAATTGTGGTCGTGATATTAAAGAATATCCTCGGCACGTAGTGCGGGGATGATTCGATGATGTGGATTAATTATTGAAAGTGAGTCTCAAAGAATGAAATATTAATTCATGGATGTGGTAAAAGTCATCTTTGGCTCCGTAGTGCATTGATGGACTTGGTATGATTATGACCAGGGATTATTCGGTATAATCATAACCGTAATTGAAAACACGAATATCCATGGCCAGTAGTGCATGAATAATTCGTGGTCGTGATACTATTAAGCTGCGTCTCAGTATTATTGGTTTTACAGTTGTATATCTTTGGCCTGTAGTGCAAAGATGAATTGTTAATGAATATCTTTGGCCGGATTGCAAAGATGAATTTAATGTTTTCAACGATAAAGGTATTCAAGGTATCCTCACCTCTTATCATACCAGGTACGTACCCTAATTTCGAGGGCGAAATTCCATAAGGAGGGGAGATTGTGAGACCCCAGATTTTATCAATAAAGATTTAAATTTTGTCGAAATAATTTTTTAATATTATGGTGTGAATTTGAGATAATATTATAGTTGTGGGTAGTATTTATAAATTTTGCAAAGTATGCAAGTGGTTATATTATATTCGATTGGTCGGGGAATATTCGGTTTAGCAGGGAATATTCGTACAACGGCTCAATCATTGGTGGACCCCACAATAGAATTATTGTCGGATTGAGAAAACGACAAAAATATTTTATTGAAATAACGGCGGAAGTTTTACCATGGATACTGTTGAACTACTCGGTAGTAAAAGTACAGTAATACGTGTGGTTGCATAGTAGTACACGGTATTGATTATTGATGCTTATGTGAGAAGTCACTCAGTTTGATTCCATTATTGTCGATTAATAATATGAATTATTATAGCGATAATGACGTTTTGTTTTATTCGTATTATTAACGTAATAAAAGCGAAACATCTTTTATATAAAAAATGAATACTTTATTAAAGTTATTCTATAAATAGAATATATTATATTTTATTATGCATAGTGTTGCATAGTGTTTTGCATAGTGTTTTGCATAGTGTTGCATAGTGTTTGCATAGTAAAATGTTTTTATATAAATAGAATATATGATATTTTATTTAAAAGATTTTGCTTTAAATATGGACCGTCAGATTAAAGTAAATCAATACGGACCGGTTCATGGATTAATTACTATGCATTCTATCTTCCTATAAATAAGCTCATTCCTTCATTATTTTCTTATGAATTCACTTTGAACTCTAGAGAGAGAAATTATAGAGAGAAAATCTATAGAGAGAAAGAAGAAGAGTATTCTGGTACTTCACTACTTTGATATCCAGTGTCTTTTACGGTAGGGAATATTATTTGTTGTACCCTTAAGGGGTGTTATTCTTTCTTATTCATGAAGAGAACTTCTGTTATTCCATTCATTATTATTCTGTTGGAATAACCTGTAAAAGTGGCATACCCTATACATAACCTGTATACGCGGCATACCCTATACTTGGTGAAATCCTTATATTATTCCATTCTTATTTATTACATTGGAATAACTTTGATATCTGCGGAATCCCCTATACTTGGTGATCTTCTACGTTATTTCATTCTTTATTATTCTATTGGAATATACATCGTGTGTTTTACAGGACACTGGTTCTATTGTTTATTATTCGCATTTATTATTACATTGGAATATCCTATCGTGTGTTTTACAGGACTGGTTCCATTGTTTATTATTATTCAAACATTTATTATTACATTTGGATCATCGTTGCGGTGTGAATTTCACGACTTGGTTCCGTTATTATTATTACATTGGAATAACACATACATGCGCGAAATACCGCATGCATGGTGATTTCTTTTGTTATTCCATTCTTTATTATACCCGGTTGGTTAAAACTTTGACTTCTATACTCAATGAAATTAGTAGAATATCCTTGATATTTGCGTTTCATCCAAAGATATCTTTCATGGAAATATTCTTATGATCATTCTTGAATTTTACTCTACAAAGCAGTATCTTGTTGACAATTTGGACGTTAAAAATTCCGGATAAAATAATTCTTGAACTTGTTTTATTGAATTCTTATATCATTGTCATCATCCTCACGTTTATATTTTTTAAAGTCAATACGTGCCTTTGTAGTGCATAGATGGACTTGGTATGATTATGACCGAGAGACTATTCATTGTAATCATGACCGTAGTAATGTTACAAATGATGTGGTAAAAATTCTCAAAGGGTAGTAGTGCATTGATGGATGATTGTTGGCATGATCATGACCATTAATGAATACACAAATATTCTTGGCCCGTAGTGCATGAATAATTGTGGTCGTGATATCTTAAAGAATATCCTTGGTAGTAGTAGTGCGGGGTGATTCGATGATGTGGAATATTTATTAAAGTGAGTCTAAATTTATAAGCGATGACGAAAAACCTTTTAAAACCTAAAAGATAGTAGACTTTATTTTCTACTTGACTCTTTTAATGGATTGCATATTCACCGCAGATTAAACCTGGTTGTTACATTGTATTTTATCGGTTTAACATTGTTGAAGACTATTGATAATTTATACTCGCATTATCTTAGTCATAATATTTCTTCTTTGGGCTAGTTGAGCTCACCCTTTCTTTCTTTGTTCTCTTCAGAAATGAGAATATATATAAATTTGGCGAGTCGGGAAACGCAGTGATGGTCCCGAAGATAGCATTAGTAGTCCTCACTATTCGTGAAATAGTGTGATAATAATTGTAATGAGGACTCCTTTTGAGTTTGTATAATATCTAGTAGAGCGATATTTGTATTTAAACTCACAGTTTATGTCGTATTGCATACCTACGCTTATGTTAAGTAAGTTGTATTTAAATTACATGTACCATGTAAGTGGCGACCCAAGATGGGTGATGTATACCTAATTTTGGGGCGTCACGGTTTGTATCAAAGCTTAGGATATGGTCCCTGGTTAAGATGTGAGATAAGAACTAGGAGGGGAGGCGGAAATTCCTTCGTTAGTATGACCTACTAAGTTTATTTGGTATTTAATTGGTCGAATCGAGTATAGGGATAATATGTGATATGTTAATTAACCCTTGTTTTGTGGCAGTATTTGAAAATGGCATCCGAAAATGTTGAGATAAGCAATGGAGCACAGGAGACCGTTGAGTCTCCACAGATGAATAATCAGGATAATGTGCAACAGGATGGCGATAATCCTCCTGTAAACAACAACACTGATCAAATGACGAACGACGGTACGTTTAGGAGTTTTTTTGAATTCATCCAACATCAGACGAAGGCGGCTCCTGTTCATAAAGCAGGTGAAAATAATGGCAACCCACGGTCGGTCACCGCTAAGCAGTTCAAGGAGTTGGGACCACCGGAGTTTTTGGGAAAGCCAGAACCACTTAAGGCGGAGACGTGGTTAAAGCAGATCACCAAGATATTTGATGTCTTGGGATGCTCAAAGGAGCAAAAGGTTCCATTTGCCACATTTATGTTGCGTGAAGAGGCAGATTACTGGTGGGAATCTGTAAAACGTACCCAGACTGACATACTCAAGATGTCTTGGGAGAAAAGGAAACAACTGCGTGAAGAGGAAGATGTTTCCTTGATTCTACAAGGTCAAAAAGGCAGTGAAAATATGCCTATTCAGAAGAGAAACTACTCCCTTTTGCAAGGACAGTCTTCAAACCCTCCAATGCCTAAAGGTGGAGAAGTCAAACGCCCCTGAGTGTTCACACCCTTAGGGGATTCACTCGAGAATATCCTTACTCTTCTGACTACTTTGAAGAAAATTACACATCTTCTTCCACCAGCCAACCCGAATGAGAAGGGTTTTAATTCTACTCGGAAGTGTGCTTATCATGCCGGGGCATCGGGACATGACACTCAGGATTGTTGGGCCTTGAAACACAAGATCCAGGACTTAATTGACAATGGGGAGATTGTCATGACTAAACCCGACCAACCTCATGTGCAAGACAATCGTCTTCCTCTACACAAAGAAGGAGAGGCCAATATGATTAATTGAAGCAGCGGACAGACTTTCAATTACATTGTTGAATTTTCCCAGACAAGCAAAGATGGTGCTGATAGATGGGATTATGCTCAGTTCCAGTTCATGACGGAGTAAAAGATTAAGGCTCTTTGCAAACAAGTAGATCGGTTAAGCGAGCGGTGATTCATCGGCAATGAAGTCATATGCCAATTAATTAATCAGGAGCATGCTAGTCTCCTTCCTTTTGTCATCAATATTCCATCTTCTCCTTCAAAAAGTGAAACACTGGAGGATAAAGTTGCGAAAAGAGCAAGTGCCAAAGCCCGTCGGGATTTTTCCAACAAACGGGAATTTACATATCTTGGCCAACCTATGGAGGAGATATTTCAAATGTTGATCAATGAAGGAAGAATTACATTCCTTCTATGTGACGCCCCCAAAATAGGTATACATCACCCATCTTTAGTCGCCAAATACATGGTACAAAAATACAAATACAACTTAATTATACAACTGTCGTGTAACATACGACAAAATATAAGCTGAGAGTTTAAACAAGAATATTGCCTTCTAGACAATATCCACTCTCAATGGAGTCCTCATTACATTTATTATCACACTATTTAACAGAATAGTGAGGACTACTAATGCTATCATCTGGACCGTCACTCCATTCCTCGACTAGTCCCAAATTTATATTCTCATTTCTCAAGAGAATAAAGTGAAGGAAAGGGTGAGCTCAACTAGCCTAGTAAGAAATATTATGACTAAGATAATTCGTAATAAATTATCATTAGTCTTCAAACAATGTTAAACCGATATAATACAATAGACATCAAGTTTAAGCTAGTAATGAACAAGCAATCCATTAAAAGAGTCAAGTAGAGAATAAAATCTACTATCTTCTATGATTTAAAAAGTTTTTCATCTACTTAATCGCTGAGACTCAACTTAATAAATAATCCACATCATCAAATCATCCCTGCACTACAGGCCAAGGATATTATTTAGTATCACGACCACGAATTATCCATGCACTACGGGCCAAAGATAATCGTGTTTTCATCAACGGTCCTGATCATGCTATAAAACAATTCATCTTTGCCATGTCCGTACTTTCATGGACTAAACAATTCATCTAAGCCCGTACTTTCATGGACTAAACAACTGAAGCCCGGCCCATGGGCCTGGACCTATTTCGCCATGTCTACTTATTCCAATACAAGGGCATAATTTTGGAGCTTCACCGTCACCGATGCGAAGATCCAAAGCCTTAACTCCACTATAATTTTAGAGCTCAGAGAAGTCAGAAATTGTGGTGGGTTTTGCCTTAACAATTGTTGTGGATATTGAGGAGACAAAAAAAATGCTATTATAGTCGATGATGTTGATTGAGGGGGAGAAATTGCATATATTTGTTTGGATGGAGTTTTCTGTATAGGGGAGAAGCGAATGATTATTATTATTATTATTATTATTATTATTATTATTATTATTATTATTATTATTATCATTGTCACTGTCGCTATCACTATCACTATTATTATTACCATTATTATTATTATTAGGCTTAAATATAAATTACTATCCTAAACTATGGGTCATATTTCATTTCGATTATTCACCTTTTTATTTTGTCAATTAGATGATTAAACTATTAATTTTTTTCACTTTCATTCAATTAAGTATGTCACGTCACCAATTGATGTTGTGGCTCTCTAAGTAGAACATAGTGCAGCTGATGTGTTTCAAAAAAAAAAAAATTTAATATTTACTTACACATTTATTATACATTAAAGGACAAATTCGGCAACTCACTTTATATTAACACATTAAAACTAAAAAAAAACAACAAAAGTCTAAAACCATCACAAATCGATCAAAGCCCCAACTTCGATCAAATCTATCAAAGCCCCAAAAAAACCTTGGTCTCAGAATCAAAAAATTCTCCTTCACTTCATAAACAAAAGATGATTTTCCTTCACTTCAGTGGACTTTCACTACAAGAAAAGGGTCTATCAGCGACCACGTAACTGAGACCGCATTTGGTCGCAGATAGCTATTAGCGACCGAGTGCAGTCACTGATAGTCGTCGCATAAAATCTGGTCGCTGGGATGCACATCAACGACCACTATTAGCGACCGATATATCTGCGACCTCTAATAATAATCGAATTAAATCATTTTCGGCCGCTAAGTCGAAATCAACATGTCTCGGGGCCAAAGGTCGACGTGGTCCACGTGGTCGCTGCGATTGTCGGCGCCTGACGACGCGTCGATCATTGATACCCTCAAATGCTTAGCTGTCGCTAATAGATATCAGCGACCGCATGCGGTCGCTGATTCTGAAAAAACTGAAAACCATCTTTTTGTTGTTTTGCATAATTTCCAAAAAACTGTACATGTTTTGTACCTGCTATATCCCAACACACATACACAACAATATAAATAATGTGCACAACAATATAAACATCCATCGTCCACCAAACTAGCTAGTATATCAACTATATATATAAACCTTTAAAAACCACTATGAATTGAATAAATAACCACAAATCTAATGTTTAAGTAACATACAGACATCCAATGAATGAATATACAAGTACAAGCTTATATTATAACTACAAAATTGATCTAAAGCAGGTACGTCAAACAACATCGCCTCCTTGATCACCCTGTAATTAAAAAAATAATAAAATAAGTTACAAATTAAATATAGTAACTATGTTGATACTGATATATATTACGACAATATATACAACAAATTGATTTTATACCTCGTCTCCATCCCCATGTCGTCTCTGTCACTGCTTTGGTGTCGCCATCTTGTTTTGATTAACTCCTCGAGGATCAAGAGCCTCCGGATGCCCGCCCAAAGATCTTCAAAAGATTTCGATCACGACATATAGCTCTCACACGATCGATGGAGTATGAGCAATTTGGATGACTCGATGACCTGTGAAGACCTGGGTAAGAGTCGCTCGAGCCATTTGAAGGATGGGCGTCGTCGTTTTCCTTGACTTTTGTAATGTAGTTCTTTTCACAATGACGCCTCTCCCGCAACTCTTGATCAATAGGCGGACGTGGAGTGCCTTCATGATAACGCTCATTCAATAAACGCTTATATGTATCCTGTCATCATGTTAACAATCAATGAAATTTACTATCTTATTCATCGAATTGAGTCGCCTATTACTGTATGATTATTTGGTATGGTAATAGTTGGTGGTATTTTCAGGGGGCTAGGCTTCAAAAGCTGTACAAAATTTGGGAAGATAACCCAGACATTGGTTTTGTGACCTTGAAGGTAATTTTGTATTAGTGGTTTAGTTTATTGGTTTCTCCTTGCTTTTCCTTTTTAATGGTCAATAGCTTTTTGGATTTTCATATGCTTCTTAATTAGGAGATGAACTTATGAAACAACTTGTGAATAGTTTTTTTTGAATTTTCTAGAAAGGGCAAGGCGAGGGGCTTTTTGTCTTGGGAGGTGATATTGTTGGTCTCTATCATTTGGTAAATAAAGATACAAGATTTTAGAACTTCTTCATATATAGAGTGCATAGACAAGACTCACAATTAGGTTGCATTTCTTTCAAGTATAGTCTATTAACAAATTATAGAACTGAAAAACATTATAATAGAACTATTAAAAAATTTAATAAATTCTTGACATATTAACTGAAAAATAATTGTGTTGTGCAAAGAAAAATAAAAAAGTATTATATATTGATAGTATAAATTAACATTATACTTAAAACAACACAATATCACCATGTTTCTATTATTAAACAAAATATTTATTATAGTTAGGAATAAGCATGAAAGAAATAATATATATTTACAGTTAATATGTAAATTCTGAAAATAAAAAATTTAACAAATCAAAATGCAAGCTTGAAATTAAAAACCCTACCTGATTCTCAGTTGAGTTCACAAGCCGGTGAACGGTGGTGGCGGCGGACGACCTCCTTCTTCTTTTATTCTCTTCTCCCCTCTTTCTCCATCTTCTCTCTATTTCTGACCAGTGGTAGCGGACCGGTGGAGGCCGGAGTCTCTTTTCCTTATTCTCTTCTCCCCCTTTCTCCCTCTTCTCTCTGAGCTCCCTCGTTTTTTCTCGCCTCTGCTGTGTCGAGCGAATGACTGAAACTGCTAACATTAAGTTTGATTAGCGACGGCCATCAACGATCGCATGCGGTCGCTGAGTTTTAATGACATGGACTTATCAGTGATCGCATGCGGTCGCTGATATTAAGTGGTCGCAACAAATCTTGGCGCCAACATTTCGTGCCAATTTTTACGAGGCAAATTTGTACTAGCGACCACTCAAACGATCGCGACGCGATCGATATGATTAAATAAGAACTAGATTAAATAATGGTCGCCATCGACGGTCATTATTATTATTATTATCGAATGAGCATATCCGTCATCATTGATTGTATTGGTCGCTGATAGGCATTTTTCTTGTAGTGTTTGTACCTACTGCATCTAAAAAGAGAATAGAAACATATAGAGTCGATACAAATTCAACAAAATGAAAAAGGAATAGAAAAATATAATCAAATTATGTCGCCTGAATTTGCAATTATACCTCCATCCATGATTTCTCGCTTCGTTAGCAGCTTCTGTAACATAGAAAAGAAAATAACAGAATCTGATTTATTGATTTTTTTTGTTTAATCTCCGATATCCAGGTCATCGACATCCATGGATGTGATCGGCTTTGATTCTTTGTGGATCTTCTGATCTCCCATTTTTACCCGATCTATTTTTTGTTGATCTATGGTTAACTTTGGTGAAAGCTTCATCCTCTAGCCTGTTCTTCGCCGGATCCCTAATCTCCATCGCAAACTTCCCCCACGGTCGTCGCTTAACACCTCGGTGATCCCTCTCATTTGGCGGCGCCACCTTCTATGCCTTTATCTTTGTTGAAAGATGAGAGATAATTGTTGGGAGAGAATGGGTATTGTTTCCGTGAATGATGAAGATGAATTGGAATCGAATTTGGATGAATTGATTTCATTTTGGGAATCGAATTTGGATGAAGAATTGATTTTATTTTGGGTGAAATCTTAGGACGGTTTGACCAATTTGCCCTTTAATATATAATGAATATTAAAATATTTTTTTTGAACACATCAGCTGCATTGTGGCCTACTTAGAGAGCCACGTTATCAATTGATGACGTGGCAGGCTCAATTGAAATGCAGTGAAAAAATTAATAGTTTAATCATTTAATTGACAAAATTGGAAGGTGGATAATCGAAGTGGAATATGACACATAGTTTAGGATAATAATTTATATTTAAGCCTTATTATTATTATTTTATTCCGCATATTGAAGGCCATGTTGGATTATTATTGTCACATCAGTTTTTTTTACAATTTAACATCATGTGTCAAATAATATTAAAAGTCAAATGACTTAACGGTTTGTAACAAAATTAAAGTTCAGTGAGTTGACTGTAAAAAAATAAGTTAGTTAGTTATTTGTAAATTGACATAAAATAGAGTGATAAAAAAAATATTTATTCCTAATGTAATTGATATATTTAATAGTGTATGAATGGTATATTTAACAAGCTTATCTGTTTTTGGCTGGTGCAATGAATAATGAGTTGATAATGAAGGTAAACATTGGTGATGAAGTTGGCAGATTATTATTGTAGCAAGTAGTTTTATTGTATACAATTAAGTTCATCATCATGTATACATTTTTGTGCTAAATTTTACAACAGAAAAATAATTGTGCTAAATTGTTTTTTTCTCTAATTTGTTTTAAGTGCATAAAAAGAGAGCAAAGTGACAGAATAAGACGATTCTAAATTATTTGGATCTTTGCACTATATTCGCCATTAGGTAAGTATAAAGCAACTAGAAAAGATATTATATCGACTGCGAAAACGATCGAGTTAGAAGAAGAGATTCAGACAAATGATGAAGATGATGACTTGACTCCAACTTGTAGTGAGAAAATATCAAGCAAGTCCTCTAGTTCAAAAAAGAAGAAGGAGAAAGTCAGTATCAAGTATCAATATTAATTCAGAATCTGCCTACTATTCTCACAATATAACTCAACAAATAATCTACTTAATTTGCTAACTTTATTAGATCGGAGACTTCATTAAATAAGCAACACAATAATTTTAGTAATGCGTCGAGTAATGTGCTCGATCGATCTAATGGATAATGAACGTAATACTAGTTAATGGTGGTGCCGACAAGAATTTATTGAATAGGGGTACTATACTAGTTACTTAAACATTTTACTATCTTGTTGGTTATTGAAGGATGATATTAGTTTTAGCAAGGGATTTATTGATTGGTCGCATTACTACTTGATTTGATATTATATTATGTTATTGGTTGTTGAATGATGAAGTTTTTCGTTATATTATAGAATTTATTATTATTATTTTATTGAGTGGGTGCTATACGAGTTCATTTAGTTCTGTTGGTTATATTATATTTTACACTATATATCTTTTATTGTTATAAATTAAAATAAAGTTAATAGGCACCGGATTTGAATTAATTATTTGATTAAGAAAAAAGTTTAATTTTTGTTTGTCATGTTAAATTGCAACTTTAGCTCGTAAATGTACGTGACTACGAGCTTAACTAGTTTTTTTATAATTTTATTAATATTAATTAATAGTTGTTTATAAGTTATGAAAATAATAAAGATAAAGGAAAAAAATAAAGAAAAATAGGGATTAAAAAATTATAAATAAAAAAAAGAAGAAGATAAAATTATAAATCAATGTAGTGAAATATAAAGTCAAATTTTAAATATAAATCAAATTTAATTTAAATTAAACATTTGACGTATTTAGCTCACTTTTAAATTATTTATCCCATTATTGAAGTATGTACATACAATCCTTAAAAATCATTCCATTTCCTCCTCTATTCCCTCCCTCGATCCGAACCTATTCCTCCATTCCTTCCATCCAAACCTAAGATATAAAGAAAATTAAACAAAAGCAAAGTCCACTATTCCGCCTTCGTCACTTCCAAGTATGGTTGCTTAAGCCCACAACAGGGCCCTCTACAATTGCCTCCAGAAAACTCGCCTTGTCGTATATCCAACGGCAGCGCAAGTCACTCACTTGAATACATACACATTCCTCGTCTCCAAGTCCAAACCCTTTTTTCTCTCTGCGAGCGTTTCTCTTCAATTTCCCGCCCATTCTCTCTGCAACCGCTCAACCAACACGCGGGAAAAGCCCTAGTTCTCAACTCAACTCTTCCATACTCATCAGACTGAAGAATATTTCACTTATCAAAACTCCGCCGGAAATTCTTAGTAACAAATGATCAAACCTACATCCAGAGATGTTCAAGAGATTGTCTCAATGCTTTCATCCGATAAAGCCAAAGCTCGAGAAGTAACATCTAATAGAATCTAATTCAATTTCAATCTATTTTCCGTCTGTTTGGTTGCCGAGAAAGTGTAGGAAAACCGAATGCTAGACAAGCCATTCAATATCGCCATGGTTTTTAATTTCCCACTAAAGTTAAAACTGAATTCAAATAAGACAAAAAGTTCACTTGAGAGATTATTAATTTGTTCAGTTTCCTGCATTTGTTGTCGGCAACCAAGCGGAATCGTTTCCCGGATTGATGTATCTGTGCTTACTTGATATTATTTTATAAATTTATGAATTCAGGAAGGGATTAAATTGTTGAACACCTGGCTAGAAGGAGAAAGATCATTCGGGTTTTGTGAATATATTGGAAATAACACCGCTACACTTAAACCTAATGAGATACCTCATGGTAAGATAGTAATTCTTGATGTCATGTCGAAAAAAACCCGTGTATAGTATTTTTGTTTGAAACTAGTATTGTTTTTATACAAGTATATATTGTGGTTGTATGCATCAATTTGTTGGCACTATCCTAGTATGTGAACGCTAGTTGATTTTTTTTAATAATTTTTTTTTGAGGAATTATATATTTGTGCAGCTGAAACGTGGCCGTTTATCATTACATTGCTCATTAGATGTGTATCGTTGGAGATATCTTCAAGTAAGAGGCGTTTGCCTAAGATAAATTTTGCCAAGACTCTCCGAATTGTTGTGCAGCGGGCAGAGGATGTTAAGTTTTTTGGTAAGTTTTTGAAGGTCATGGTTGTTCATCTGATTATTCTGTATATTGCATTATGTCGCCTTATCCAATGCAGTTCGCGGCTTCACCATTCAGCTCGTTAGAGGACATATTTTTCACTAAATTGTACATGTTGTGTCCACTCACTCTCTTGGCTTACACCTGCATTATTGTCCTTGACAAGTTTTTTTCCCCTCTTGGATAAAGAAATATTTTTTGATGCATTTAAACATATTGTAAAGAATGATCATACCATTACCATCTAAGTTGGCATTCTTTGCAATGTTTTTAATCTTATTAAATATTTGTTTATGTGATTTCTTATTTATTGATTTTTCCCTAGTAATGTTCTTAATTTATTTGAGCAACTTTCTGGAAGATAATCATTTATGTTTTCTTGAGTATGGTGTATACTTCAATGAAAAGCATGGCTGTTAAATGAGCAAATTGGTAAAACAAAGTTCAATCTTTCAGCCTGAAGTAATTGGGCAAAACTCAAAAGACATATGCATCAATATTCACTGAACAGTAGAGGCAGCTAAGTTACATCTTTGTTTCTTGCTCGAGCTGGATGATAAAAAATATCATGTCCACTTCCTTCGGGGATGGATCTATAAGAATTCACTTGACTGAACATTTATCCATCTGGTAAAATGTTGGAAATTGACTTATGTTACCTACTCCTGAAATCGCTTATTTTTTATTTTCTGATAAGTAAATATTCATTAAAAGTGTCGAAACTCGTAAGAAGCCACGAACCTAAGTACTCATGCAACACAGAAAAGCATAGGGAAAATAAAAGCCACACCTATGCCCTAAAATGCCAACCCTTGTCTATACAAAGAGCTTCCCAAAAATATACATACAAATAGCTTAACATAAATTCTCCCCCAAATCCACAAAACGCATAATTGAACCCAAACACGCCTCATGAAACCAAAAAGAACAGAAGCCTAAAAGGAAGGTAAACTGGATATGAGCAAGCGGTTTCGCTCATTCCAAATTGTCCATATATGTTGTCAGGCACCAAGTCCTGCCACTTTCTCCTATCCTTTAAAAACCTCGATCGCACTCAATGTCTGCAACATATTGCTAACCAACCTCGACATCACCAAGGGATGTCACACTATGAAAACGCTACAGTTCACAAACTCGTTGTGGTCTCACACAGAGTTATCAAATACTCTGATTGACCTAGCGAACATCGTATTGGTACTTGCGTACCCAAATAGGGTACTCTTACGTATCAATACTCTATATTTAGCGTATTGTTTTTTTAATTGTTTAACCTATTTTTGCCGAAATGTCAATATTAGAACTTAGTATTGTATGCTCAAACATTAAATTTATAATAAATTATTTATAAAACAGGTTCAACTAAATTTTTTATATAAACCTTGAGTTTATTATGTTTAGATTTTAAGAGAATTCCCAACTATAAGAACTCGTATAAAAATACTCTAGCGTATCATGTTTTAGCTATGTAGCATACTGCGTGTCCCTATTTGTACTGCGAACTGATACGAACAGGTAAGATTGGTCTCACATTGTAGAAGTGGTAAATTGTCTTTCCTTGCGAGTTGCAACAACACATAGGCCTGTTCATCAGTATATAACCTCTAACGCCCCCGAATCCGGACGCTGTCTGCCCGAACAAGGGTTGACGTTAACTCAACATCTTTCGTAACTTAACCAATGATTCGACGTTAACTCAACATCTTTCGTAACTTAACCAATGACCCCATAATCATTTTTGTTGAATTAATGTATTACAGACTATAAAATAACAAATTTCCTTAACTTCATACTTGGATCTTAACGTGATCTTGATCTCATTCTTTCTACAACTATCAACTTGTAGTTCATTCGTATATATGGATAACACATATATATATATATATATATATATATATATGTAGGTCAAAATTTTAACATTATGATTTAAACATTCTATACTTCAATATATATTATGTTTCACAACATTAATAATAAGATCGTTCTTGGCAACAAAGGGGTGCATTCCGGTAATTTTGGCATCTAACCGGCGTTCATTAGTGTTACCTCAGTGCTTACAGAACTTCCAATATTATTCAATACCTTCACTTAGACATATATCTTTAAAGATATATCTCTTCATATCCATATCGATATTTCCTATTTATTTGAATTTCACAATATTAATAACATATCTGTACTTGGAACAAAGGAACCTTGCGATGAATTTGGTTTCTTCATCGGTGCTAAATCTCTCTTCTTACAGTAGTCACGATGTTATTCAATATCCTCAAATATATAGTTCTTTATCAACATTGTATTAATGTTTTACTATCTATTTGAAGTTCAGAGTATCGACATAACATGATCAGTCCATATTACCAATACCCTCACTCAGATTAATAGATCTTTTAACAATTATAAGTTATATCAAATTAAAGCCATAACACCATTCTGATGATACTAACATGATATTATTAATATAATTTTCGATTACATGGTTTGCTTGTTCGCATTACAGAAGTCATTATGACTTGATACAAATACAAGTAAATAAAACATGAAACTTAATATACGCTTCTTTTTTATGTTCATGATCTTCTTATCATTCTTCTTTAACTACAAATAAAGTTTTATTCGCAAGAACGAGCACGGCGGCTCAACAAGTCTATCTAATAACACGTATACAGTTTATGCTTTTATATAAACTTTAACATTCTTGACTTGACATAACTTTCAGTTATGGATCATGTTAACTCATGCTTAATGATAGAACATAATCATATATGGCATAACATATCATTAAACACTTTAACATTTAATCATTATATCTTACTTAAAATCACACAAGGCTTTCATACATATACTTTCACATATGAATAAGCTTAGAAATAGTTGCACATAGGTTTATGATAGAAAACTTGCTCACATAATCAAATAAGAGTTAGAAGACTTGTCTTGTATATCTTTTACAAATTATATATTAAGGATTAAACGCTCATCGTAAATCCTACTATAAATTATAAGTTCATGTAGACTTATTAAGCATTTAACGATTAAATCTTTTAAGTTTTATTTTGGGTATTATAACCGCTTATAAATAAGACTTCTTGTACTATACATGAAATAATTTCAGCATTATAATTGCTTATAAAATGAATATTCATCAATCTATATTTAAAATAAATTAAGCATTATAACTGCTTGTAAAATGAATATTCTTACTAAATACGTTAAGAAAATCGAACATAGTAAGTTAGTAACTGCTTATAAAAGTATATTTTTACTAATTATATAAAGCAGGATGAAAATAATAACCAATAAAGTAATACCTGTTGAAGTTGCAAGTTTTAACTAATCCTTTGCAAATCTTGAAATTAATTTAATTCACAAGAACTATCTCTTTCTAATTCTGGATTATAACTTTGAATACTTGAAATTTACTTTGTAAATTGGTGAAGAACTAATAAACTTAGCTCTCTATTTATACGAAATGAAGACTTAGGGTATTTAGGACCTTAAGCCACCCCACCATGGCGGCTAGTCAACATAGTAAGTCACATGCTTCATCATCACACTTGGTGAGTCACCAAGTCTAGTCACCCATGTGCCACAACACATCACACAATTTTGGACAACACATTTTAAGAAGCAAAGTCTCATTTACCAACTAATTAATCAAGGAAAAACCTATACATACATAAGTTATATGCATATAAGCTTTCCTAAATGACCATAATGCCCTCATTTTCTCTACAAGCTAACCAAATTCCACCTAGTTTGGTTAATTCAACTTAGTTTACTTTCTAGTTAGTCTTCTAGTTAGGTTTCTTAACTAATCCGGTTAGTCAAAAATGTTGACTTTCTTAAAGTTGACTTTATGCTTTATGAATAGTGTTTTCGCGTCTTTTTCTCGGAAAATTTTTATTTTCTTATTCTAGCCTCGTAAATATTCAGGATATTACATCCAACCTAACTTACAAGAATTTTGTCCTCGAAATTAACTTTAATATCATATTTATAAGTTTTATAAATATTCATGATATTACATAACCGGATCGACCCGAATCGTACTGAACCGGTTATCGAAAGTACCCAAAACTTTGTATGGATACCGGTACCAATTGGACCGGTATCTTGAACCGGTTAGCCGATTCAGTACCGGTTTTTAAGTAGAAATTTATCGGTTGTTATTTTGTGGTCTAAATCTTATAGGATAAATACATACCATCAAATCGAAATAATATGTTGAATTTCAACCCAAGCTTTTCTCAAGTGGGTTTCAAGGCCCAACCACTAAGGCTCCAAAACCACAAGCAAACACCAAATGGAGCTTGAGCTACAGGATCCGACCCACTTCAAAGTTCAAACCACCAGAATCCCATTACTTTTTCTGCCATCCAAACAGTTCACTGCTTTGCTATATGCAGAAAAATGACACACTCTCTCCCCTAGTTCCCAGTCTCACCTTCCTTCTCAAGCTCACGAAACCCCTATTTCCCAATTATCTCCTCACTAATCACATCGCAACCCATTTTCAGCACCAAATCCATCAATTACCCCAAAATTAGAAGCAAGCGATTCACCATTATCAACGCTATTGAAGAACCCAAAAGCAGCAGCGTCTCCTCTGAAGAATCTGAATCTGAAATCTCGTGTACCCAACAAAAGGAAGATGAATTATCTCGAGTACCGAAGAAAAGGAAGATAATGATGAACTAGCTAGACGAGATCTGAGTTTTGATTTGGGATAAAGGCTTACAATCAGGAAATAAAAGGGTTTATTCAATTAACTAGTACAATTGTATGTACCGAACACAAGAACTTCTCGATACCGGTCCTGAATAATTGGTATATATCGGTCCCGAATAATTGGTATATACCGGTTATATAGAACGATGCCGAACCGATTTTGTTTTATCCCGAACCGGCCGGTTCGGTTAACCAAAAAAACCGAATTGAATGCCCACCCCTAACAACACATGGTACACCTAATCACAAGCAATGCTTCCTTTTATAAAGATTACTTCAGGGTTAGGATTGCGGCCATGGCCACTGTGCAGGAGAACAAAGCCACCTTGGTAGGTGCCCCAACCCTCTAAAGCTTTTTCAAGGCAACAATCAGCCATCCCCCCTTGCAGCACCAGGGAGTAGGAGTTGAGCTCTTCATAACTGAAAACAAAAATTGGATTCAGTTGAAGCAAATTGAAGAATTCCAAAACAGCATATAATGTAGGAATTCAAAATATATTTCTTTCCAGAGTGGCTGGAAACTATACAAAGTTAATAATTCTATAAATTTTCTCGTTGTTTGATAACCGAGGTGTTTATTTGATCAATTTTTCAATCAAATGATCTCATTATTATTATTATTATATATGATCCTTTTGTTGGCAGGTAAGAGCTTGTTACTTTTATCTGTGGCCAAACTGCTTTTTAATCACATCTGGGATGTCTTAAAGGATGTCCCGTGCTTTCAGTCAGAGTACGGGACTATTCTCCGTCATCTTTTGTCATTAAGACATTACAAATTTCACATGAGGAAGCGAGTCTATGGCAGTGAGTTTTTCTTTCCCATATGCTTATCGATGTTCAAGAATTTTATCATGTTTCTGAATTTTTTTGTCATTATTTTCATATTGATTGGACAAGGTCTGGTGCTTCTATACATGGAAAAGGTGGAAAAAAGCTTGAGCAGTGATGATAGTGGTCAATCAAATACAACAGAAGAAATCTTTCGCTGCATCCAAACACTCCAATCGCTACTTGAAAATCCTCCTGGAGATTTTCCTGATAATCTTCAAGAAGACATTGTCAAGGGTTTTGTTGGGATTTTTTCGTATGCGAGGTAAAGGCATTGATGATCTGTTCCTGCTTTACTTTATACCTGCTTTTTGACTTGTGATATCGAAATTACGTTCTTGAAGTTGTTGATGATAATATCATACATTATCTTTCCCCATCATATCCAGGAAGGACGGAAAGATTTCGCGCAAGTTAATTGAGTGTATCAACACATACTTGCTAAAGGATGGTCTGAACTTGGGTCGTCAGTCTTTGGAAATCCATTATGCTGTGCAGCAATTTGTTTTCCATTGTTGGTCAACAGTGCAAGATCGGGGTGTAAAGGTTGTTTAAGCAATAAGCATGCATTATACAGTTATATATTACTGTTTTTATAGATTTGAAATTATTATGTACTCTTAAATTTATTTTTCTTTGGTAGGATTCTCTTATTTTGTACGCAAGGTTACAACTAAATTTGACAAGGGGTGCAGCTGATGGGAGTGATTTATTAGAACAACTCCTGGATGTAATAGGCAAAGAGCTAGATCAAATTCATACTTCCAGCACCGCTGCACTCCGGTGAGTTTTTGATTACAGCATACATTCATGTCGAGTTAAATCTGAAAGGTTCACTTAAAAGTCACTTAAAATTCACTTAAATACACCTTGTATCCAGTAGCAGCACCACCAGGGATAATAAATATGGAAATTTGACAACCTCACAGCGTGGTTTGGTTGAGCTTGCAGCCCTCGTCATTTATCGGGTAATTTGGAAATATATTATCTGCAATTCAGTTGTTTTTCTTCACTTTCGCATTGTAGTGGAATTAGAATTGAGGTGAATCTAGTAAATGGAGTTTGTAATGTTTAAAATACATCATAAATGAGTTTCCTCGCTAGATTTGCTTTTGCAAAGCTCAATTATTTATGGATTATGGGATGTGATGCTGAAAATAAGTTATCGACAAGTTTCTAAAGGACTTGTACCTTGCAAGACAGCCTAAAAGAGTCTCAAGCGTAAAATTTTGAGGGTCTATGTTCTTCATAGAGTGCTGTTGCATAGTGTATAATGTATTGTCCTGTTTTAAGTAATCTTATAGATACTTATTAAGTTACTGTAGTCTAGTTAAGTAAGGATCCCTATATATATATGTATATATGTAGGGCATAAATTTTTTTTTTAAGATAAAATAAATTTTTTTATTGATTAGAGGAGAAAATTACAATGCCCTTGTCATCCCAAAAGAAAATAAAGAAAACAAAATGAGCATACCTTGATATTAATGAAGCACCGCCTGCCAATCTTTTTGAAGGTCGGATAAATAAATTCCTCCAAAATCTCCCAACATTATATATTATATATATAAGCTAACATAGCTGGCTTTGAGGTTATGATTTTTGATAGTTGCATTCTCCGGAAGAATAAAGGTTGTCTCTATAGCAACTTTATGCTATTACTGGCTATTCTTCTCCTTAGTTCTCTTGCATTTCACCTATTATCAGCTTGTTCTCTAGCTTAACTTATCGTCTAGCTGTTGAGTTGGCAACATTAGTGTTCAGCTCGAACATTTTATACTAAGAGGCTGCATTGATCTTGTATAGTGTATATTTTAACTTTTAAAAATGTAATTATCTCACTTTTTCAAATTTTAGTGCAAGTGGAATATGCATTTGCAAGATTTCCTCTTATTGAAGAGAAAATGTTTATGTATCATTTAGGGTCTGCGGGAGCTACCTGGTTGGGTTATTGGGTATCTATATTCGATACCTTACTCTCAAAAAATTCTTTTATCTAGATCTTTTAGAAAAATCTAACTATATTAATAGAAAGAGCATGCAAAAATATAAGATTATGTAAAACTTCGATTGTTTTGAGGTTGTGGAACATTATTGCAATTGTCTAAAATAAGCATGTTTTTTCAAATTATAAAATCCTTGACATAAATCACCAAGTCAAATGAGAATGTACATGCTTTTGACTTTTTGCTCTTTGTATCCGTAACATTGGATTTTTCTAAAAAAATAATAACTATAGTTAAGACGTTATAAACAGCTAACTTAGATACCCAACTGGTTAGATCCCTTTTCCTCTTATCATTTTTGACTGTTAAATACACAGAACTTTCAAGGATAATTACTTTTCCAGGCATGTGTTAATACATCAAAAGCCCCAGTAGCTGGAAAAAGGGTCAAAAGGGTGCATGCTGCGGTGCAGCTAAAAGATGGACTCATGAAAGGAAAATGGTTATGGTAATATTTTAACATTCAATCTTCAATGGAATGCATGTACACTTTCTTTCTTAGGCCCCAAATGCAGGAGAATGGAGATGATTGGAATGCCATTCTTGGGCACATACATATAATTAGATATCATCAATTGGTTCATGCTTTTGCTTAGATTGATATTTCATAATATTTTAACGTGTCATTGACGCATTTGGTGTACTTTGTTTCATGTCATATAATATAATCTGAAGAAATTATACACATGCTTACTGTTTCTTATAAAAATAGTGTAAAATGACACATGTCAACAGTTGGCTCACCAAAAGTTTAGACAATTAAAAAGATAAAACTGTTAACTATATAAAAAAGAGAAGATAAAAATTTAATACTTTCTAATAGAGGATAAAGAAATCTAGCTTCTCTTTTGTTGTTCACCTGGGGTAATAATTTTCTTTTGTTTCTTTGAGATTAAAGTAACGTATTATGTTAAACATGATAATTTGAAGAACTTATTAAAAACACGAGAACTTGAAGAAGTTATGAAAAAACATTAGAATTTGCTAAAATTTTATTTTCTTTTTAGCAAGCCTATTCTTTCTTTAGTTCCTTATTCCTTACATTTCTGACGCGACTTGTCAAACTTCTAAAATGGCTCAATTTGACTTTTCTTGTGAATCATCATATAAATTGTGACTATCTTTTGAGTTCAAGGGCTTCATGTAGTATATGGTAAATGGCATTCAATATTTGCATTTAAATCGTCTTTCATAATAATATTTGACTAAGAAGCAAGGGTTTGGGTTTGCAGATGATTCGACAGTTTGGCAAATATAAAAAAAATGGGGATTTCAAGTTCAATGGGAATTTGACACATATTTAAATAATATATATGTGTGTGTGTGTGTGTGTATATATATATATATATATATGAGAGAGAGAGAAATCAATTTTTATTCTACTACATTATAGAAAAACAAAATATTTATATTCTACTACCATCTAGGAATTTAGGAAATATATACTAATTTCCTTGATAATATTGGAGTATAAAAATTATATTAGTTAGGATAGTATATAGTGTTAGTAATATATTCCATTCTTATCATTGAACAATCGCTTTTTGATTCACCCCCTCGTGTGGGTGAAAAGGTTTGTGGCACATTTTTTTATTTTTTTGATAAAAGAAGAAATTTTATTTTATTAAAAGAAAAGAAAGGATACAATAAAAGGGGAACAAGAAGTCCACCCTCAACAGATTAAAAAACAAAAATAAAAAAAGAGCATTTAAAAAAGTGCAGCCCTCTAATCTCTACACAAACCAGTTACAAGATACCTCTAAAGTCCCTCGTAGAAGAAGCCCAAAGAGAAGCAAGAAAAATAATTCTATCACTCAACAACTTAAAATTAAAAGAAAAAGTAACTCTCTAAACAGTCTAGTAGCATTATGCTAATTCCAAATTCCACATAAAATAAAAAAAAGGCACATTCCATAAAATTTTGGCATCCCTCTTGTTTCCAAATACTCGAAAACAAATTAGCAACATATCTTTCGTTGAAGAAAGACACGCCCACTCCTTTCCTAACACTCTGAAAAGAGAGCTCCATAAGCCCAAACAACAGGACAATGCAAAAGTAAATGAGCATGAGTCTTATTACTTTGCTTGCACATAAAACAAATGTTCGGAGATAGAACTTTCTAATGCCTGCGATTTTGATATAAATCATTAGTATTTAATCTTTGTAAAATTAGAGACAACACAAAAATCTTGACTTTGGAAGGGACCTTAGCTTTCCAAATATACTAAGCCAATAGAAAAGGATTAGTAACAATAGATCGAGTCAAAAAAGTGAAGCAACTCTTACAAGAAAAAGAACCAGTTGGATCTAATGTCCAAATACGCTTATCAGAGGAGGATAAATGAACCAAATCAAGCAAGATACACAAAGATTCCATTTCAATAGTCTCCAAATCAGTTAGATTTTTGAAGAAATGAAATTCCCAAGAAAAGAAATTTCCTTCACGCTTTATGAAATTAGAAATGGGAGCATCATGCATTGAACAAATACGATACAACCGATTAAAAGTAAGAGAAAATCAAAGCAATTATCTCCTAACCAAGAATCCTCCCAAAAAGAATATGATGATCATCCCCAACTCTGTATCTTGAATGACAAATAAAAGTAGTATAACCTTGGGAGATGAATTTCAAGGATTTGCATGAGTAACATAAACACTATACCTGATATCCCACCCATTCAAATGCATACCAAACTTGCTCCTAATAACCTTGTGCCGAAGGGACTCCAAAGCTATTTACCAACTAAAACAACATTCTTAAAGGACTAAATTACCTAGCCCCAAACCCCAGCCCCAAACCCCCCTCATGCTTAGAAAGACGCATTGTTTTCTACCCAACCAAATGATCCTCTAATCATTAGCTTCCGACAAAAAAAAGTCCCTCATTAACTTCTCTGAGGTGTCTGACAAAATAAATGACAAAATCAGTGGTTTTGACGCATAATTGACCCTATGACAATGAATGTCAACATTCATACATAACAAATAAAAAACTATAAAATCCCCCAGCTGAATCCATAAGAATCTAAAAGAATCCTCAAGTTTGGATCCTTGCTTCTTTGCTTCTTTGATGATATGCCTAAAAGCATTTGATTAATTCTTTATGTTATGACTTGTGTTATGATTTTACAAGTAATGTGTTACCTAGTTTTATTGACAATATTTTATGTTTATATTGTGATGTAACTTTATTCATGTTTTCATGCTATAAGTTAATTGATTAAATCGTAAATGTTATATGACAGGAATGCTGCCGTTTGTTATATCGTTTCTAATTACCATACTCACATTAGTAAAGATCTTTTCATCAGCTGGTTTGAAGGCATATGTTCGAACTTTGAAAGGTGATTCTTGTTGGAAAGTTTTTGAGGGTTTATTATGTTCTTCAGTTCTTTCTATTATTTCTTGACTGCCAAATTCTCGAAAATCCACTTTAAATTAGGATTTTTGTCAATTCTGCTATGTATTATGGTAATCATATTGTTTCAAGATATTTATTGCCTATATTCATATGCTCTTAAGCTTACTTTAAGTTGGTGTCTTTGGCATAAAAGGTTTTTTCCTATATATTTTTTTGAAACCTTATATATTCACATAAAAGGTTTCCACTTATGCTTCATGTAAATTAATTAAGTTGCATGACTACATTAACTTTTGTTGCTTTGAGTTTGTATGAATGCATATCCTCATGTGCTGCTTGCTGTTAAAATGAAGGTTGTTTATTCCCCCTTAATGCTGCCTTTGTCCGGCATACTTGTATTAGATGACACTATTACACTAGCATTTCTGTCATGCTTTTGCAATTGCTTTTATTGGCTTTATGTATTTTGTTTTGGTTCTGAAGGTGCACTCATATTTATTAAGTCGTCACAGGTCTAGAAGTGCAAGTTGACATCTCGACTTGGTTGCCGTCACTAAGTCTTGTGCAGTTAGTCGTCTTCGACGATTTGCCCGACTTGGTATCTAGTAGGGCGACTTGGAAACAAACCCAAATTTTAATTTACCCAACTCAATTCCAAATTTCAATTGACCCATAACCAAGTAACCCACCCAATTAAAGATGTAAACAAATATACGCAAACAAGTATGCGACCAAGAGTTTACTTCGGCTAAGAAAAAACATTGGCAACAAAGAAGAAAAGAGAACTTACACGATCTCAACATCGGCAACAAAAAAACGTTAGCCAACAACTTAATTGTGTTATGTAGATATCTAAATGATTGATAGCTCGGGAGCCGAAAGTTATGATATGAGCAAGGATCTAATAGGGGTTTAATGTTTATTATCAATGATATTTAATAGTTTTGATCGTGAAATTGTAATTTTTGTATGTTAATTGTAATTTGAAAAAATTAAATATACATATATACTATATATATATATGTATAAAATGAGTATTGTAAATAATTTGTCATTGTATCAGCGATTAGTCGGGTGACCAGTTGACTGGTCGCCTAGGCAATTGGCCACCGACTCGCTTCGACTTAATGACTTGATAACTATGGGTGCACTTGCTGCCCTTTACTTGTTTGGTACCTTTAGTCCAATCTTAGACAAAGAGGTTGCTACACCTAATGAAGCGAATAATTTGTTTTACCTTCAGTTGTGGACTTATTTTAACTTTGGGACCTTGTGATTTGTTTCAGAATTATAAATGATGCAACTAAGGAGCATGCTTATGATGGTCTTTTGTGGACTTTGAGGTATGCTGCTTTAAATTATCGACATAGTTTTCTTTTTCTTTTCGCTTTTTGGGTTTATATGCAATCTACCTCAATTGAAGAAATAATAAGTTCCAATTCTGCGCTCGTCATTTTCATTATCTAGTCACATTTTCCCAACTTCCGTATGAAGTCTTACATACGTCTACCCTCACCTTAAGGAGTCTACAGGGCCTCTCTTCAGTGTTGCTGCCACCGACTTCAGAAGAGAGTTCATCAAGTTTATCTTTCACCGCAAGTGAGGTATCTGGTTTAATTTCTTTTCATCATATTCAATCTTAAACAATATATTCTTTTTTTGTAAATCTACAAATAGTGTATCGTGATTAAGAGAATCTTTGGACCCTTTTTCTAAGTGCATTGATCTAACATAAAAATAAGGGATCTGAGGGTAAAACCTGCTATTAGTTTTATCTTGTAAGATCGTCTGTTTATGAATTATGATGCTTCATTGCATGCATTAAGCCACATAGACACAGTCTAACGCATTAGATCCAGTTAGTAGAACTGTAGAAGTACTGGGAGCTGCTATTATAACTGCATTCTGTTCAATCATATTGGCGGTACAGAATTGTATTCCATTCTACGAGTATGTTTGTGGGGTAGTAAATGATTTTTTATAATCTAGGGAGGCTTGAACAAAAGTGTTACACCAAGGAAATGTTCTTTTCCGTTACATTTCTTAGTTAAGAATCTGAAACGGATTGCTGGTCTGTATGAAACCTTGACATGCAGTTCATTCCAATTTCCATTATGTTAGTCCCTTTTACAATTTTAAATTACCTTGTGGCATCTTAAATAGTTTTAGTTGCATAATCCACTGGGGAGATTAATGCTTCCCCTCTCTCTTAGTTGCTGGATTTCCTCTTCATTGATGTTCTGTGATTTCTCACAAGTATCTACTTCTTCAATGTTTGTGTAAAAGTTTTTTCCTGAACAATATACACACGACAATGCATTAAGTAATTTAAGGGGTTGCCGGTATATTTGGAGTAGTAGTTTTTCTTTTCAATTAAAAAAGAAAATTTGTAGAATCATTGTGTTGATTTCTGGACCTATTCTCAGGTGGAAAAAGGTTGGCATACAATATGGAGCTGCCTCATGCGTGGTTTACCAATGTTCAGTAATGTCACCACAGTAGTAAGTTCTGCTCATAAATTGTTTTTAATTTGATAATGTAGTAAAACCATCTCCATTGCTGTCTAATGTCTATGTAAAGGATAATTTAGTAAATATGATATTTACTAAATTTAATAGGGAACGCATTTTAACATGTTATCTTAGACCAAAGACACTTGTGCGATATGGTTGTCGAGCTCGCCAGGAACATTGTCTGTATGATGAAATGAACTTCTCTTTCTTATAGCAGATGCAGTTGACTAAGTGACTAAGTGTCCGTTGTGTTTTGACTCGGAATGTCCAAAGCCTTTTGAGTTTCTTTCAGCTGGTCCATGTCCATGTTAATGTGACTACGCGGTGCATCCATCTCTAGAACATTTTACCATTCACCAGGGTTGAGGCATAGTTGAATCAATTAAAAGGGGTTTGGCTACTTTCAAAGAATCATGTTGATATATTAGCTTTAGTTGTAGATGCATGTATCTTGGTATTAAATCCCAATTTTTATTATGTCCTTGCATAACTTAACATACAGACTTGGAATTCGCTTCGTTCAATGTTTAATTAGATTAATATTGAGATGGCTTCTGGTCTTTTGAGAACTTTCTTGAGCTTTAAACTTCTGTCCTGATGGTGGCTTGTTGATTTAGTCATCAATTGGTCTTTCTCCTTCTGGTTTATGCAGGCAGATGCTGCTCTAATTCTCCTTGGAAGCATAATTTCAAGTGTATGTTTTTCTTTTCTTCTATTGTCAGTTCGTTCTATAGGGATATTTTCCTCTGTTAGCATCCTCTAGTTTCATTTCTGAAACCTCTATGTTACTTTTGTTTTTCAGGACCTATTGCATACATTTACTGTATCTCAAGATGTATGGGATCTTCGATTATTTAAAAGTTTCCCTTCAATGTAAGTTTTAATCGAGTAACTTCTGAATCTTATAATGAAACAGATAATCAAATCATATTTTAGAGCAGAAACATAAGTGGAAAAAGGTGATTATGGTGTGTTTTTAAGTGTGAATCAATCGGTGATTTCTGGTATCCTATCTTTTTATGATTTTGAACTTCTATATTGTATGCCGTTTGGTTCATATTTCACTGGATTGCTCCTTGCTCTTTCTTATTTGAATTAAAATATCTTTGAGGATGTGTTTGGTATAGGTCACATGAGGTCGTCATGTTAGATATCCGCTAATGTGGTTGATCATCCTTCCTGAAATGAGTATGATGAATAAAACAAGTCGTATTTTGTGATTATCATGTATTGGTCATCTTGAGACTTGAGAGCTCGTTTAAGACTAAAGTGCTCCTCTTATTTTAGTCCTTTGGACATAAATGCCCTTATTTGTCACACAACTACATGGTATACCATGCACATACTTTATTAAATATTTTAATAAATAATTTAATTATGATATTAATTGAATATTCTGTTATGATACCAATCAAATATGTTAATAATGATTTTATATTTTAAGTACAATATTAATCAAATATTTTATTTATGATATTATTAAATAGTATAATTATGATATTAATCAAATATTTAAAATATGATATTGTTAAATGTTTAATTGTTGTATTATTAAATATTTAAGCTATGGCATTTTCATATCTATAGTTATGGTATTACGTAAATAAATTATAATATTACTTAATTAATTTAGGAGGTGTTTGATAAAAACTGTCTGAATGAGCTGAATCTGAATCTGAATGAGTTGAATCTGAATCTGAATGAAAAAAGTTGTTTGATAATTGACATGTCTGAAACATCTGAATGACAAAACTTTATTATTTTACCCCTCTGAAAAAATTCAAAATTGTTGTAAATTTATTTAATATGACTTAATATAATTGTTAATATTTTTTTTTTAATTTTTTAATTTTTTTACTTCATTCAGTTGCTCATTCTGGCTCAAAAAATCTGACTTAGCCATTCAGCTCAAAAAACTGACTTAACAATTCAGCTCGTCCATCTTACCGATTCAGCCATTCAGACCAAAACAAATGCACTGACCGATTCAGCCATTTAGATTCAGCTCCATTCAACTCTAAACAAACACCCTCTTAGTTATAATATTATTTAAATATTATAATTGTTAAAGATAAAATAGATGTATTGAATATTGTTATGTTTTTACAAAGAGTATTAAAACGTTATATAAAGCTACTAGTTGAGTAGTGACCAAGTATGTATGGGGGTACCAAGCATATTTGATGATCAAATTCTAATAATAATATACTCTAATAGAATCTTGATTCTAGAATAATCTTCTAACACTCCCCCTCAAGTTGAAAATCTTATATCACAACTTACACTTTGTTACATAACATAATCTTAATAATAAGATAAACTAACCATAGTGCATAATTATTTTATCTTCAACACTCCCATTCAAATCATATCTTTTATGACTTGTACCAAAACACCCTTAAATATATTTCATGCATTGATCTTCTTGCTTTATCTTGGCTTCGAGCATCCACCTCATTCTAGTCTCCATCAATAAGATCATACAAAAAGCCTTATCCAGTGTAGTAAGCACTTTAGTAGCATGCATGCACCTCACTTGAAAAGCAAGAGTGTAAGAAACAGAGGTTGACTTATCACTCACTAAGTTTCCAATTGATTCAATTGTGCTTATAGTTGTGAGCATTATGTCTAAGAAGGCTCCTAATGAAATTCTATCATTTCAAATGAGCAATTATTATTACTTTCGGTTTTTTCATGACAACTGAATTCTGTGTGATGTCCTCTAGTTAGTAAATTTTAAATTAGTCCTCAAGTATTCTTACTAATTGGTCACCAAATGAACTGTTCTAAATAACTTTTGTTTTTCTAAATATTATCTGTTGGTAAGTGGTTATAACTTCCATCTAAGTTTCTGTTGTGCAGCTTGTGCTTCATATCATATTATTTTCCTTCCTCCCAATATTTATTATTTTACTTAAGCTTCATATTTGTGTAGAGATTGTATGACTGACCTTTTTAAGTGTTTTTTTGGTCTTGTTTTCCACTTAATCTAGTATGGGTATATTTCTCGTGCCCCTTTTTTTGGGGATTGAACTTGTTTTTTTATCGAAAGATAAATGTTTTATTTATGCTTTGTGAGGAATCTTTAGAGATTGAAGTGCTTGTTGATTCTGATACTCTGGTTTTAAAAATATTCTTTGTTGATGCGTGATTATGACTACTCTCCAGGTCTCTGTTATGCTTTATATCATGTTATTTCTCAAGGAGAGGATCTCAGGTGAATCTTTCTTTTTTGGTTTATTTTATTTTGTTCTCATCATTTCATATTTGTAGCAGTTGGTTGAAGTATTCTGTTCACAAGGTTTTACCCTAATATTTGGTATGCTGAATTGGCTTTTATCTTCATAAGTTAAAGATAGTTAAGCGAATGTTTTCTCTTGTGGTACTCGCTAGGGGAGAGCGCGGTGCTGTGTGGTGTGGTTATAAGCACCAGCCGCACCCACAATATGCGGTTACTAATATTAACAACCACAACTATGCTGGTACATGCGGTTGCGTTGCGGTTGAGGTTGTGGTTGCATAACCACTTTCATATATTTAAAAAATTTATAGTATATAATTTTTATACTACTAATAATGAAAATTATTTTTACTTTAACACACCTATTTAAAAATCTTATGTATAACACAAATAATAAAAAATTCAATTTACAAATTGCAACTATACATAATAATATGCAAGGAACTACTATTACATATGTTAAACAAAAAATAAATAAAGTCGTGGACTGATTTACATTAATTAAAGAGATTTTAATAACTCACCACAAATAAAGTTGTAACACGTTGTATTCATGGATTATCTTGTCCTTCATATAAATTTGCATAAAGTTGAAGAGAACTAATGAATTTTTAGGAAGATATACACTAGATGTCATAAGAAACAAATTAAATTACATTATTCACTTGCTACTTTGTTATATGCACTACAACTTGATATTTAGTATATATAAAACATATATAGTTTATTATAAAGTGCGGTGTGGCGCGGTGCGGTTTGTGGTGCAGTTTTAGGAGTGTATCCGCAACCGCAACTACAATGCGTGGTTAGTAAAATATAAAACCACATCTAGGAGTGAGCAAAAAACGGATAAAACCGAATTACCGAACCGAATCGAAATTTTTTAACCGAATTATTTCGGTTTTTTCTACAATTTCAGTTATATCCGTATTATTACTCAATATTCGGTTACGGTTTCGGTTTTCAAAAAACTGGTTATTCGGGTATCTGAATAACCGAACCTAGCCCAGGTGTGTGATTAATCTATAGTATTGGGCCCACGTTATTGGGTATAAAGGCCCACATATCTAAGCACCCAATTAAAAACTTTTAGGCCACTTTCTTAAATTGGGTTTTCTAAAATATTTGGTCCTTCCAAGTAACAAAATGGACGGTCCGACCTTGTCAGAGCTGACCGCGCCCTAGGCCTTCGGGCCATATCCTATCACACACATATATATGTATTTATTTATATATATAAACAGTAAACAGAAAACAGAAATAGAAAAACATAGGTGATAAGTATATACGGTTGCATAAATTTGTACGTGTTTACGATTTATTCATCAAAAGAAACAGAAAATCAAATGCATGGGAAGTCTCCATAGGAAACTAGATCTAACATAATCAAGTACAAAAGAAAATTAATTCAAATATAAGAAAGTTTAAAATCAAAAGTTATCCTACGTACTAACATATACCGCTTGGCTGCATAAGAAAGTTTAAAATCAAAAGTTAGGTAGGTCGTACAATAATTTTTTAACCAAATTATTGACTTGCTGTATTTTGGACAGTTAATTTGGCTTGCTTTGTTAATTCATAAATTTCATATATTCAATGAATGATAGTTCGGTTATTACCCAAATACCTGAAATTACAATTCAGTAATTCGGTTATTTTCAAATTTCAGTTAGTATTTCGGATAGTGAATATATCAATAATTCGGTTTTCGGTTATAACCGAATAGCTTATTCGGTTCAGTTATAACCGAATAGCTTATTCAGTTCGGTTATAACCGAATGATCACTCCTAACCACACCGCATCCATAAATTGTGCGGTTTTATGCAGTTGCGATTATAAATGCGATTTCTTGCTCTCCCCTAGTACTCACACATAGATCTTGATGGAAAAATAAACTATACTGCAGTTCTATCCGTGAAATGATAGTTGGCACACATGTTGCCTGCTTCAGAATTGTAAAATGTAGTTAATTAGATTAATAAGTTGGTAGAGCCTTACTTTGAGAATTGGATGATGATGATGCAATTTGCTTGGCTATGTTATTTATTTCGTTTCTTGTCAAATTGGAACATAGCGAGTAACAAAATTTTGTACGGGATGAGATATTATTCAAAGGAAGAGTTGTATAAATATCTAAAATATATATTTTAGCTTTTTTATAAGAAGAATTTTGGAAGACAATTATTTTTGAATAAGGTCATATTTTTGGAGATTTCAGTTGTTGGAGGAAGTAGATGATGGGTATTTTACTCTCATTTATTTTATTTTTTTAGATTAGTGGCTAGTTGTAAGAGCAACATTGTTTCAGGTTTTTTAGAAATTCACAGTAAGGAAACAGTAATCACTTTTTGCTCACTGCATGTGACGTTCTTAGATTAGTCCTTGATGTGCGTAGGTTTGTTTGATAGATTGGTGCAAGTAGCAAGGAAATTCTTTTTCTCATTTGTAGTTTTTGGCGAAAGTATTATTCTCCGGTAATTTTGATGGTTTCTAGTTATCATAGATCTCTCGCAAATCTACGAAAGGATATCAAAGTTGGTGTCCACTTGTCTAAGTAGTTTCTTGGCATTAATCTCCTCAAGATCTGTCTAGTCATGACGTCCATAAATATCTTTGTTATAGACCTTCGTCTTCTCTAGGTGATCCATTAGGTTGAATTTTTGAATGGTCACACACTTGAGAGTCATCTGATGGTTAGATGGGCAGAAACATGTCTTTATCTAGGTGATCCATTAGGTTAAATTTTTGAATGGTCACACATTGGAGAGTCATCTGATGGTTAGATGGGCAGAAACATGTTTTGTACTAGGGAGGTGTCATCACTTTAATTTAGATTGGCTAAAATGAACGCCATCCAGATAATTGTAAAAACATTCAAAAAGGAATATAAATTTTTAAAAATAAATAATAAAACTTTATGAATAAAATTTAGAAATAAAACTCTATGAAAATCGTGCATATAAATATCTAATAATTAAAAAAATACGTTTAAATTTTTAAAGTTACAAAGAACATTGTAAAAACTAAAAAAGTTTAATTGTTTAAGATTTAGAAAAAGTTAAATATTTAAAATAATTGTGATGAGCAATCAGTAATAGTTTGTTTGGAATTATGGTCCCCCACAAAAAGATAATTTGGAATTAGGTTCCTAAAACTAAAATTGAAAAGCTGTCCAAACAAAGTAATTAACTTGTAGGCATCAACGATGGGGGCCATCCGAGGTGTATCTATTTTCGATAGTCAAAGTGATTGGGGGCTGTCGTTTAACATTTTTTGTTTGTAGTCTCTTGTTCTCCGTATCTTTCTCTCTCTTCTTTCCAGTGAATTTTCTCTTTATATTGAAAATTTTGAAAACTGTATTACAAAACAGAATTTGAAAACACTTTCACAACAAGGCCAAGTACTTAAGGGTTTAGAATTTTGTTTTGTTAAAATATATATCTTCTTCTCTTGCTTATCAAAAAAGTAAAATAATTTTCTTTTACGTGAGTTAAAGTAAGAATCTGAAAATGTTTAAACTTCAAACCTTAAACCCTTTTAATGCTTTGATATGCTGTTATCTTTTCCTTATGTGCTGCTCAAGCGGTTGTTATCGGCATTACTTACTTTTTTATTGTTGTGACGTTTTCGTAGATGAAATTACTTTCTTTGGATGTTCTTTTTTTGCACTCTGCTAATATTTCTGTTATTTTCTCTGTTTTCAAATTTTCGCACTTGGATGCTTACTTGTTTCCGTTTTTGATTTTGACTAATTCTGCACGTAAAAATGAATGAAGAAAGCCATTGTATAAACTGATTAAATTGCAAACTGTTATTAAATTAGGAATTCGGGCTTTATAAATATTCTGTTACCAGAAATTAGTCACGATACTTGATGCCCTGAGATTTAATCGTGCTGGTGCTACCATTTGACACGGATGCATAGGGTCTAACTTCAACAAAACGGGCTTGGCATAAGTTTTGACTTTCTTCTGATTTGAACAAATTCGTTGCGGTGTTCGATTGAACGGCGTGATACTTGGCTTCTACTTGCTTGTTACCTAGACACATACCGTCAAAATCTATCTCAACATGTATCCTAATCATTTGAATAGTTATATTTTTTTTTGGGGTGGGGTGGGGTGGGGTGGGGTGGGGTTGGGGGGGGGGGGGTTTGGTTGGGGGTGCTGGGTGGGGGGAGGGGGGTTGCAACCCTTTTGTGTTTCGTATTAGCTTTTTCAATGCAACTCAAATTATTAGAACGAGTATGAACCATGCTGTTTCATCTCTGCTGTATTTTTGTTTGTGTAGGGTGACTTGCGGGATTCCTTACATCTCAGACAAAATCTCTTAAGGACAGTCCTGTCTTTACTTAGCTCGAAGGTTTGTTTCAAATTCTAATTTCTTATCCGTTTCCATAAATAATTAGATTTTGCTTTAGCTTACTTTGATCTTTCAAATGATAGAGGGTAAAAGTTTTCTTGAGCTTTGTTAAAGATAAATTGCAGGGTTCATTTTTTTCTTAAACACTTCCAAAGATGATCAAGGGAGCCTAATAATTATTTATATGCCTATTAATTTCAAGCATCTTTTTGTACTAAGTTTTCTTGTTCTCCATTTCAAGCTTTTGAGTTAAGTACTTTAGAAAAAGAAATCCTTTTGAGCATTTATTGTTTCACTTCTGTTTCTCAAATAGACCATGCTGACTTTTTGGCTGCATAATTCCAGAGAACATTGCACCATGTAAAAATCCTAGCATTGCGGTCTTCCCAAAACACAGCAAAAGATTGCAAAATTTCACGTTTCCACAACAGTTTTATCATTTTTTCTCTACCGAAACTTCTGAACGAATCCTAAGCAAACACTCCATCGAGGAGAATGCACACCCATTACTCACCAAGAACTCCTTATTTTATATACTCCTCCCTATAGAGCAATGCAAGATGAATTATTATATGAGGTAGCAAAAGTTTGTAACTGATACTTTCTTATGTAGGACATTTCAATGTTCAATGAAAGGATGGTTGTATTGTTGCCGGCGGCTATTTTTGCTCTTTGTGCTGGTTCTTCTTCTTTCCCACATTGCGAGAGAGAATTGTCTGCATCAAACTTCTTTGTAGATATTCTTGTAGTGACAGAGGACTGGGCGACGGTATTTACTCGTTTGTCAGTCTTGTAGTTGTTACAAAACTTTTAAAACTCGTATATTAGGCTTGGCTGGATACTGAAATTCTACTTGTTGTAGGTGGAAGAACATGAGCAGGCTAGTTCCTATGAACTATTCACGTGCTCCCCTGAAGTCCTTGCTGAAATTAATACTGGTTCTGGGGCTGAGGTGCTGCAGTTTATTTGTTCATTCTTTCATTTCTATTAATAATAATTTTACAATTTACATCTTTTTTGGGCTGGGGTGGAAGAGCTCCTGGATTTCTAACTTTCAGATACAATTCTTTGTTTTCAGGTTTGCCAAGCTCAACAGTATCATAGTGTACGTCTTCCCGGGCAGTTAAGAGATCCTCTACTTCATGAAATGGAAGACTGTGTTCTTGAAGCTGTAGTAAATGAGAGGATCGAAAAGATGCTTTTATCGGATATCATCTTCAAATCTGCTCTCTTATCAAATTTCATGTACAGTTCATCTATTATAAGGTTTTTCCTCTACCATATCTATGTCTGATTACACTTGAGGCTCATTTCTGCAAAATACCATCCATCTTGCTATCTGAGTGAAGTAATATTTCTAGTTCGCACTTGCTTATCTGCTTCTTGAAACAATTGATTTGTAGGAATATTATACTGTCTTTGTGAAAATATTTGACTTTTGTTTATGAAAAAGTCAACAGGTTTTTTGCTTAGACAAGAAAATCCCATTCCATGATCAGAACATTGCTGATCGTTTTTGCTGTACAATTCAGTTTTTTGAACTTTCTTTGATTCCGTTGTTCCTCTTATATGTTTCAGGGCATTTATGTTTGCTGTAGGTCTTTTTGTTATTTTTTGTCTATAATTCAATTGGCTAGATTTAACAATAAAGTCTGTACCATGTAAATATGTTACTACACTATGGACATCTATAATCTTCTTCTGGTCATAGTTTTACTGTGTTGTATTTATACTTCATACCTTTATACTTTCAGGCTGAGAAAAGAAGTCTCACCATTCCTCTTCAAAATCAATTGCTACATGTTGGATTTACTGCAGCGTGCTGTTTCTATCATCGAAGAGTGTCATAGTGATATTAGGCATAATTGCTTCGGCTCAAACTCTAGTTTTGATAGCATTGACTCTATCTCAGCCGCTTTTAGAAGTTTTACTGGCTCTCCTCTTTTTAGAAATTGGAGAGATCAAAATATTATTGATGTCAAAATCTATACTTCAATTAGTGTATCTCTTGAGAGGCTCCTGAAGGCTATGGCTGAGATGTATGCAGGGTTTTCTGATCGCTCAAATGATCTTCAGTCTGAGATAGACCTACCAGACACTTCTAAATTTTCTGCTAAAGATTCTTTCCAATTGAATAGCAGTAAAAGTAAGATTGTTGACATGGAGTTGGATGTGGATGATGATGCTAAAGATATTGATAGTTTGACTACTGGTGGGAAAAATCAGAGTGGTATATCTACTTCTGCAGCGAATCTGAAGCTGGACATCATATCAATAATTTCAAATTTTTTTTCTGTCGTACCATTTGTTGCATGGGACATCTTGTTCAACCTAATGAAACAAGAAAGTGATCCGAGAGTATGTTACAACTGTTTGAACTCAGTTAATTTTGTAATACTTACATATTTTTATTTAATTCTGGATGTCTATATTTAATTTTTATTTTAATTTTTGAATAGGTGTTGGAAAGTCTTTTATTCAACCTTTGTCAGCATCCTTACTGGTCCTCTTGCGGAATGTTGTCAGACTTGGTACCATCATCTATGGAATACTGGTTGCATGATCTTGTTAACGAGAAAAGGATGCTTTTTTTTAACTTGCATCCTTGAAGGTTTATTTGATACTGTTTACTTATACTCTCTCTTGTAGGTCATATCAATGACTGGCGTGGTTGATATGCGAGCAGATCTTAAACTCCAGTGTTTGAATATGGTTGTTGCCATCTCTCGGTTGCTGCAGACGCTATTATCGTTGGACATAGGTGCAAAGGACAAAAATGTTACTCTATCCGCAAACAAAAGACTCTCTGAACAGGTAACTTGTATCAGTATTTATTCTTTATTAAAGTCATGTTTTGGTGCTAATGAAAAAGTAATAGGAGGTCCAGTGTCAGAATGAGGGCATAAGCCTGAAAGCAGCTATTTTGTGCACATAATGATCAAGTCTAGACGTGGCTCTGTCCACCCCTGGAACTTGAAATTGCTGGATCAATACTGAATAGTGGTCTTTGTAATGAAGAGAGCTTTTGAAACTTCTTTGAATGCACCTTTCCAGGATCTCAGTGTACGAAATGCGTATACTTGGAGAAACCTGTGGTAATTTATTTAATCAGTTCTTGTGATAATTCTGAAATTTAATGAGAAAATACGGCCTATTTCTCATTTAAGGTCAATAATTTAAATTTGTAGTTGTTCCTCTTGAAAACAGCATTTTCTCTTTTCATTTTTTTTCATTTATTTATTTTTTGGTTTATGGACCGATTTTACTCTTAGGATATTTTTAGTTGGGATATTTTTAGTTGTGGCTGCTTTGTCCTTTGCTGCTAAAATCAGTTTATTATCAGAAATCTTGCCTTTACATTGTCCTCAGTAACTAATTAATTAAAGAATTCTTCATGTTCGTACTATACATTATATAATTATTTATATGTGAAAAAGGTAGGGACATGCCTAAGTTTACTACGCTGTTAATTTCACTCGCAGAGCTTGATATCTCTTGGAGATCTGGTGAAAAAAGTTGCCGATTATGATCTATTTGATTGGTTTGGTCGAGTTAAGCTGATTGATTGCATATGCAAATTTGTTTTATTGAAACCGCAAGTCGGTCAGGTGATTAATCGTTGAACATAATCTACTCTTATTTTTATTGTTTTATTGTTTAGTTTCTTCACCATATACCTCAAGTGTTTTCACGTCTACTGATCTCTGATCTAGTTCTTAAATCACTGTGTTGTGTGGTTGCTGCGGTGCCCTTCTAATTAGACCATGATAGAGAAGCTGCTTATGATGCTCCGGGATCCTGATTATCGAGTTAGGTTGACTCTGGCAAGGCGAATTGGTATTCTTTTTCAAACATGGGATGGTCATGACGAGCTCTTCCACGATATATGGTGGGATGTCAAGAATGCATATATGATACTTTTGTATGAGCATTTATGGAAATTAGTTTACTACCTTTGCTTACTCTATTTTAGCCCCTCAATGCTTTTCCCATTCGTAGTTTGCTTATGTGATATATTTTTTATTTGTATGTATCACTTTCTCTACCATTATCTTCTACAGCCTGTGCTATCTTTCTGTTGAGATGCCTCTATTGTTTATTCCACCCTTTTGCTTTACAAGTTAATTAGCTTCAACACTAGCCCTAGAAGATGGCCTTCCCTATCCTTGTAGGAGTATGTTTTTAAATTCCTCGTAAGAATCGTCTTACATTTAGAATTTTAAGCTCCACGAGTGGAGCCATGATAAAAATGCTATCATCTCAAATGCTGCTTTAATTCGTAATTGCTTTCCTCTGGTACTTTTGCTCTACTTGTTTGCAAACTCTAGATATTATCACCATTAACTTGCTACAATCTCTATTTTTGGAGTACTTTCTGTTGTTTGATATTCATTTAATAGTTGAAGCTTTCATTGGCAGACATAGAGAATGCTTTTGCAGTAGAGTTGCTAAGGGTAAAAATTTAAAGTCTATACATGTGCATTAAATACTTGAAAAGAACTACTAAAGATGTTGAATCAGGAGTGGAATGTGACTTGCGTAATGTTTATTTGGTCTTTATAATAATAACCAAATGTTTTTACTGGAGTTTACGGTTTTGACCATGTTTCAGTTTGAATTTTGGCGTGAAGTTGGTGGTTTCCTCGAAAGAGAAACTTGTTACAGCAAAGGAGGTTTTAGATGCTGGTCCTCATCCTCAACCAATAACGGAGACTGTCATTATAACCCTTATGCATCTGGCACTGCACAGTGAGAAAATCGAGTTAGAGGTATTTTTATTTCCATTGCAGTTAATGCCGAGTTTATTTTCTCTTTTTATTGATACATTGAAAGCAATATATTAATAAATATCTATAATTAGAAAGTAGTAGCAGACGATGAAGTATTAGGTCATTTGTAGTAATAACAGACAAAGCCACAATATTTAAAATACTAATTGTAGCCACAGTCTTGAAGGAGTACTTCCCGCCCTTGACACAACTCACATTCCCCAGCATTTTATGTTATTGACAACATAGTTCATAACTGAAAAAGGTACAAATCATAAAAACATGTAAGATATGGGAAGTAAATAGCTGTCTTATAAGACCACCAGAGATCTATAAACTTATTAAGGGAATGCTTTCCTGCAACTATCTCAAATCCCATTTCTATGTCTCTTGCTGCTTTGTGCCCAATGAACTCCTGTAAGTTGTAAGTTCAACCTCTTACTAGTCTTATGGGCTTCAAACTTATCCCTTTTTAATACTGTGGCATTCAACACATAATACATATATGTCATTATATGTTGATTGGTTATTATTTTTGTTCTTACATATGCCTTGCCGGAAATTTATGTATTCCGGCCAATTTCAGCCGGAGTTTGAATTTAGTGGGACTTTGTGTGAAATTAGGTTGTTGAGGTAACGGATGCGTAAGCCCAATTAGTTTAAGCGCCGAATTGTGAGGAGGGTGGAACTTGGTGTAACCAAAGTGTATTTTGCCCTGTCAAAAATAATATTTTGGTGGTATTTTTGTTAATTTTTGAAGCATATAATTTCCTTGTTTCTGTCAAGCATTATGAATATTCCGTTTTAGGAGTTTAATTTTATTTTATATAAATGTCGTTTTGGAAGTATGCAATATTATACCTAATTTACCCCTCTATTTATATGCTTAGTAAATGCAATTGTGGAGAAATTTAATTAATATGGACAATTGTGGAGAATGAGAAGAGACAATTGTGGAGAGAGAAATAATTAATTAGGGACACAAAAGACATTTTGTGTTATTTCTTAATAAGTGTGCTTAACTCTAAAATGACATTTAATCTGAATAAGAGGGAGTACCTTTTATCTTGTAATCCTATCTTTATAAAATTTTAAGTTGGGTCGAATTAGAAAGCTGTCATTGCTTCCTGGTGGACTAGTGTTCTAGTTTGAGCCTTCTCATCTTCTTTACCTTTTTCCTTCCTCCATTGTGATTTATGAATGTCTGAAATAATCTGTATGCTTGTATTTACTTGGGGGAAACTCTGATGGCGTTTGCAGGTTGTGTTCATGATTTGTGCTATTGCTGCAATTGATCCTTGTCAGAGGTAAAATTTTCCTGGTTATAAATGATCTGGTTTGATGTACTTTATTTGTTATAATAGCTGGTTTTATTTCAGGGAACTTATTGGTGCAGTATTTGATAATCTATCGACGAAACTACAGTATACTACAAGATCAAAGGTCATCTAAGTATTTTCTTTTTCTTCATGCAATTAGTATCTTTGTGCTGGCCAATCAGTGTGGATAATCGGTTGAACTCTGACATAAGTGAATCTAGCTTAAGTCACCTTGCTTTTGAAGCAGTTAGTACTAAACTAATTGATTCTACATGGGACTAAGTTCAATTTTCGTTTTACTGAATCATTTATAATTTCAACAGTACATGGAGGAACTTATGGCAAATACTTTTTTTCTTGGGTTGCTTGTGGTGTGAGCTTGGTTGCACTTGTTGAGGTAATATGGTTTCACCTTATCTAGTGCAGACTCTTTGAATGCGACTCCATTTGCAAATGAAGCAACACCAAATTAAAACACTTTATCGTTTTTTTGCAGACAAGGGATCTTTTTGTTTTGAATGTGGAACCTATTAATTTCCTTCAGTATTGTTGCCCGTGGCTTCTTCCAGCTCTAATTTTTCATGGGGACACCTCCAACTTGAAGTGGGTTGCTAAGGTAATAGACATTATTTTTTTTTTAAATGTTTAAAATTACCTTTTCTGTTAGAGTTTATAAGAAGTTTGTACTCACTGTTGGAACAATTTTATTCATGGATCTTCTTATGAATTGTGTGAACTGTTTTCATTGAATGGCAATGATTGTGTTGAAAAGTGAATTCAAAGCTTTCTCTTCAAACAAAGTTGCTCAAATCAAGACTTGCTGAAATATGATTTGAATTCTTGAAAACACAACATCTTTGAACCCTTTGATCTTTCACAGGGTAATTGGAAAGTCAAAGAAAAATAGTACATAATCTTTTTTCAAGGGATCAAGGTTGAAGCCCTAATATATAACGAAGTCACTGTTCCTTGTTCCTCGTGTAAAAATGTTTATTTTTCTTGTATATTATAACTCATCTGCTAATTCTGGCATAGTGTTATTTTTCAATATTTAGTTCACTTAGTTCATGAAAAAATGTGTTTAGATATAATTCTTACTTGCTTTACTGGAACGCAATTGAAGTCCAATTCAACACCAATTGGGAATTACTAGTGTACTAGTTGCAAGTTTACTTTCAGGATCACAATGCTTTCTCAGCACCCCTTATGTAACACCCCTTTCCGAAATAGAAAGGGAGGTTATGCACAAAACATAACAAAATTTACACAATAAATCGAGAGCTCTACGCCACAAAGGAATAGTTTCATAACCAATAAATGTCACAAGACAAACCGTAATAAATCTCAATCCGGCTCAAACAACAATCTAATATAATTATTACAACTCCAAACAAACTAATGTATCATAACCTAAACATAATATATCTAAACTATTGGAAAGAAGAGAACTTTCATCACTCTTGCCTTTGATCCCTTTGATTACCTGCAAGAAGGAAAAACACAATATGAGCCAAATGCCCAGTACTAATATAGAGTACAACAATAATGAACTGAAACAACCAACTCAATTAATTGAATTGAACTGAAACAAACAAAACTAACAGAACGAAATAATAGGCTGAATCAAATGGTTGAGTGTTATTTTATACCGAGTTCATAACAAAACATAAATATACCTTGCTACACAGGCAAGTCAAATAATACCACACAGACAATTAAAATAATGCCACTAAGACAATCACACATCGGACTGCACAATCCAAATGCATGAAACATCAGAAGGCGTGTTTGATACAAACATCACCAGTCCGCAGAACAGAACAAAACAAAAAATTAGGGTTGACCCATACGCCTTCCACAACAAAATCATCATATGACCAACTCCCACTGGAGTACAAAACAGAGACGCCGTTGACTAATCACACTGCCACGGAAGATGTCACGTCTCCGTGTCAAGAAGAAATGCTTGTGGTATCTCTATAGGTGGTTATAGCTCAGGTATACTTGCGGTATATTCTTTGTACAACACATGCGACATAATATCAACACAAATGGGTTGTAATATGTACATGTCAAACCGAAATGAATCATCAGCACAAGGTCTCCAAATATATTGACATGTACATTTCTACAAATTTCAAAATAAATTCTAGACATGATGCACTTGCCTAAAGATAACAAATATGAGTTCCAAATATCAACGAAACTATCATAATAAATTTGATAGGAAAAATCATGAAAGGCAATACCAACTTTCTAAACGAGTAGCAAACCGAACAAATTAAAATTAAAAGAGTCTCGCTGAAAGAGTACGAAATTCGTACCTGCAATAAGTAATGTAAAACCCCAAAATAATTCAAATATAACACTCGTTATACTTCCTACGTTCGATCTAATAAATTCAATAAATTTAATTACTAACCCAATTATCAACAATTTAATATTTTTAAATGTATTGTAAAATAAATTTTATAATCTTTTTACTAACCGAATGATATAATTCGAATAATTTTCAATATTATCTAATTACCGAACTTAATAGATAGTCACATTACCATGATATAATTAGAATAATTTTCAATATTATCTAATTACCTAACTTAATAGATAGTCACGTTATCAGAACATTAAAGGACCACACAAGCTTAGTGGATAACCTTTAACTATTAGACCATATGTCAATTAATTATAAAACGAAATATGAATGAACCTTTCTGTTTGGTCATGATTACAAAATATAGTTAGTTAGTTACTTATACTATTAAGATTTTAATTCGTTCCATATAATTATTACCTATTTATGTGCATAACAATTCTTGCAGATTATACAAGCTTCCCTATACTTTAATTATTTTATTGGTAACAATCATGATTTCAATTATCAATGATTGGGTGCTTTCACCCTGCACCAACTGATTTCCTAACTACTATTAACAGTAAGACTTCTTACTAAAAAATTAGGTGTATTTATATAATTATATATGTAGTACATGATATCCATTACACATGTATCAATTAGTAATACCTTACCTGCTACAGAAAAGTGGAGTCTACTCCGTTCGATCTCCGTCTCGCAGCGCAACAACTCTCTCGCTTAATGACTTTTTCTCTACTTCGTTGTTTTTTTTTTAAAACCAAATACTATTAAGGTTAAACCAACTAGATTTTTAATTGGGTTAAATCAGTTTTAAGGCCCAAGTTTTATCAAGTTAATTTTATCAAATAAAATTACTAAGGCCCACCTCACAAATTAGGCCTTATAACATTTTAAAAAGAATCACAAATGAGTAATAAGAATGCAAGTATTTTAATTTTAGAAATTTAAAAAATTAATCTTAATTATTATTATTATTATATGTATTTTTTCTGGGTTTTACACCTTATCTTTGTTAGAAGATTATCCTAGAATCATGAGTCTATTAGAATTAGAGTATATTATTATTAGAACTTGGTCACTAGTGTCCACATATGCTCATACTTAGTGCCCACACATACTTGACCACTAAACAACTAGTAGCCTATATATAAAGGCTTTAGTACTCTTTGTAATGAGATAACAACAATATTCAATATATCTATTTTATCTTTAACATGATATCAAAGCTAGGCTAATCTTGGCAATTAAATAAAAAATTCTTGCTTCCGTCGTCGGTAAGACTGTAAAATGAGCAAACAGTCCGGGCTCGATTTGTACTCGTTCGACTAAAAGTTCGATTTGTTCGAAAAGTTAAAACTGCTGGGGCTCGATTCAAGATCGTGCTCGACTCGGTAGCTAAATGAGCCTTAATCAAACCTTATTTTATACTCGTTAAATTTTGTGAACCAAATCTGAGCAACTCAATATTGGCTTGACTCGGTTCATTTACACCCTTAGTCTTCGGCAGAAGGCATGTTTATTTTTATTGTTAACTTCATCTGAAAGGAAAAAAAAATTAGGTGGCAAGAGTTCAATTTTAATTTTTTTGTTGGAGCTGTAGTTTGAGTTTTGTCATATGTTGCTAAAGTTGGCGCTCTAGTACTAAGTTGCCTAGATTTAAGATTTCCTTTCGAAGAAGCAGGTTCCTTGTTGCATGTTATTTTTTTTCCAGAGTAGTTAATTTTTTGAGTTAAAATATGTAAATGGTTGATTGGAAAGTAAGGATTGCATGGGGCCGAGATTTTAGGAAGACGTGTGTCCTTCAATTTTTTTGGGAGGCTAGAGAGTCTTCTGTTAGAGTCCTCCGTTGTTAAGAAAAGCAAGAAGTCATTCGTAGTTGTTTTTGAAGGATGGAGAGTCCTTCACATTTGTTGTAGGAGACCAAGTGAGTGTTCTCTGTTATTGCTGGCACATGATATCCTCGGAAAGTGGATGTTTGAAGTTATGTATTGAGGGTGAGAAATCTAACTTTGGACGCAAAAAAAAAATCCGTGCAAATTGAAGAGGGACTCAATTTGAGGGGGAGTGTTGAAGATAAAATAATTACGTACTATGGTTGGTTTGAGTCTTTTATTTTTATGATTATGTTATATAACAAGTTGTAAATCGTGATATAAGACTTCCAACTTGAAGTGGTGTGTTAGAATAGTATTCTAGAATCATGAGTCTATTAGAGTATATTATTATTAGAACTTGGTCCTCAAGTATGCTTGGTGCCCACACATATTTGGCCACTACCCAACTATATATAAGGCTTTAGTGCTCTTTGTAATAAGATAAGAACAATATTCAATAAATCTAGTTTATCTCTAACAATCTTCTCTCTAATACATATTTATATTGGGGGTACAAAGCACATGGGCCGTTGGGCTGATACCAAGTTGAAGCATCCAACTCAAAATGAATAGTCATTGAGTGGAAGGTTATATTATCGCAAGGTTTTATTTGTTCAATGTGGGACATGGATATTTTCAACAATAACTTGATCACCACTGCATTAACTTTTTGAAGCAGCCAATGTCGTCTTTTCTGGATTGATATGCAAGCTTAAATAATATTCAAATAGTCATCAGTTAGGTACTTGGGTTTTCTTCTGTCTTGTAATTTTTTTTTATATTTTTTTACTACAAATGTTTCAAAATCTTTTCCCATTTTTGTAATGCTTCCCAATCATTCTGAGTGAACCGGTAAGGTATCTGTAACCAGCTTTGGATACTTGGTTTTATTGGTAATTGGCCTAACTGATCAAAATCCATTGGTTATTAAATTTGTTTCTTTGAGTTCTCCTGCATTTTCTAAACAATGATAAACATATGGATATCAAATTTTTTCTATCAGACAGGAAATTAGATTTTATTTTGATAGCAGTCTTTTCTAAACAATTTCATTTAGATTTTGATTTGATTACTACATTAGTTTTTTTGAGTTCTTATTTTCAAAACAACGATAAACATATTAATACCAAAGATAATTTCGGTGAACAGTTATTTTTTTTTTGTCCTCCCGTTTCCACTATCTGACATGGAATTAGATTTCATTTGGATAATTAGTTATTTGTTAGTTGTTTTGGCTCACACATTTTTCTGCCTTCAGGTAGCTCGTCAGCCGTCTGCAGATTTGGTTAAAAGACATTTTGTGCCCATCTTTTCAGTTTGTATGGCACTCCATTGCAGTAAGAAATCTGTTTGGGAAAGTGGAGCAGTGTTACTTCAAAGTTCAATTTTGAGCATTTCTGAGATCTCTGAGAATGAAAGGGACAAACTTATAAAGAAACATATGGTCTGGTTGTCTTTCTATTATATGACAATTTTAGCATGTACATTTAAATTAATTTTCAAAATATCAGATTGTTGTTTTGCATAACTAAACAAATATATTTTTACCACTTTCAAGGAATACAAAATTTGAATCTGTACCAAAATTATCTGAAATAATAGAATCTAGAGCCAAAATTATATTGCTCTATAGAAGATAAAAAAGTATTCTTATGTTCTATGATGACAACATCTCTGAAGTGATCTTTTCATAGTCCAATGGGTTGGTGTCCCCTTTTGTGGTGCCCTTTTTATATACTTTAAATTACCTCATCTTATATATATATATATATATATATATATTTTCTTATAATAAAAAAAGTGATATTTTCTCTGTTACCTGGAATTTTCTTGATTTATCAAGTTATTTTATATTATAGTATCATCTAATTCTCTGTCCATTTTGCTGCTTAAGCTTTTAGAGAAATCAATAATGCAACATGGCGTCATTGTTCTTTCCCTTTGCATTGTGTTCTCCACACACCCAAAAAAAAAAAAAAAAGCAAAACAATTTTTTTTTATGCTATTGCTGTTACCTATTAGAGCCAATTCCCCGTCTCAGCGAAGCTATGTTGTCATTCTAGTTTCTTTCCGAATGTGAAGAGTGGTAACACTTGTAGGTGAATGTTGAAGCATGATATTTTGTTATTATCAAGTTCTTGGGTTTACGATTTGTTTCCTACTTTCCCCAATATGTATATACAAAGCTACATCAATGTGTTTGTGCACTATGGTGCACAAGTTTACCCATTGGCGTTTTTGTCATTGATCTCAATATGCTAGTATGAAAGCATGACATACATTATTGGATCTGTTTTACAACAACTACGCTTGTTAATTTTTATTAACTTATAATTCATATAAGGTTGTAATAGAAGAAGAAAATAAATTCTGCAATTCCATGTGGAGGCTTTTGAGGTGGATAAAAGCCATGTTTCTTACAGTTATCTGAATAATATTTCTCTAATTTCTCGTATTATGTTGTTCTTAAAGATGTGGCTATAATGATCATCTTTTTCTGTTATGATATGGGTCTTGTTTTGACTCTGTCAAAACTCAAAAGTCTACCCTCATCAATAGCTATATTCCCTTCAAATTAAAATTCATTATAATATCATGTTTGTTTTGCTCTCACATATAAATGATCGGACCAAGATAACAAAGTTGATCTCTCTAGAATATCTTTGTACAGTTAGTTCTTTCGTTTTAACTACTTTAAGTTACTCATTAGCATAGTTGTCACGGCGCCACGGTGAGACGCGACAGTAGTTGACCGCCAGGATGCCTAGGCGATGAGACGTCCATAAGGCGACAAGTCATTAACAATGTACAATTTATACATTATTTGTTTTACTTCAAAAGCATATTCGACAATAAAATTTTATATACATTAAAACTTAAAACATAATACCTAACACTATGGAATACAATTAAAAGCACAATTATATGAATACTCCACAATTAAAATTCAAAAATAAAACACTTGACATTGAAAATTAGTAGAACAAGTTAACAAATACTACATAAAGAATAAAAGATCGACCAAGCCAACAATCATCATACACATTACAAGTCTAATAAATAATAAAAATTACATCATATAGCTAGTCCGTTATGATGAGTCATGGGTACAAAATGACTTAATCACTTGGGTAAACCTTGGCGGCTCGGCGTCCAAGATGTTGTCTTGTTCTTCTCTAGCGCCAGGACACCTATTCGTCGCCTAGTTGTCGCCATGGCGACTATGCTCATTAGGTCTCCATATATACTTGATCCTGTGTTTCTTTAAACCCTTCAAAGGTCAGAGAGTCATGTAGCTTTTACTTGCCTGTACGAGTGTAGGACTACTTTTGGAATTGAAATATAGGCAACATTCTTTCCTTCAACCTTTTAATCCTTCTTTCTTGCCTTCTATCTCACAATATCATTTTTCTATTCTTTTCTGTTACAGGTTTCTATTGTCAGCCACATATTATCTCTTGCTTCGTGTGCATCAGATCCTACACTTCCTTCCTTTTCCAAGGATACCGTTGCAGATGCTATTAAAACAGTTGTTGATGGATTTCTGGAAATGTGCAATGCCTTATCCAAGTGTTGTAATTCATGTTCCGTTTGCTCACAAAGTTAATATGTCTAAGCACCTTCATTCTGGTTTGTTGTAGGGAGCACTGTGCTGGAGATTTTGGTGTTCTTGACAAAATTAACATATTCCGCCCAGATAGAGTTTTTATGGTGATACTTGTGTTTATATAGCAATATGTGTATTGTTTGTCATTTGTTTACTCCTATTTATGTTTTAACTCCATACTTCTGGATGTGGTGCAATTTGAAATTATGCAGTTTATAGTTGAATTGCATTACAAAGTTGCTGCAGCTATTCATTCTAGGCATAAGTGTAACCGGTTGGCTGGAATTGAGGTGCTTATCATTGTTCTTGGGCACAGAGCTGCAGTTTCTAGCACTTCAATGTGAGCTTACACGATATCTGTTTCACAATTTTTTATCTAGCATTAATATTTGGCAAAAGAAATGTAATGGCACTTTCTATGGAACTCTCATGGATGTTATATCTGATGGTCAAAATTGTATTCATATGTTATCTTATTAATGCAATCCAAACATTAGAGAAATATTATAGAGGAATTCAGATGAGTTCAGCTAAGTTGAGTAGCTTTAAACCCTAGTCTCAATCCTGGAAAAGGAGAGAATAAAAGGCTGCTCTGTAGACATATAAAGAGAATATTATTAAGTAATCAATAATTGGCAGCTACAGCATATTAATGTCTATAAATACTCTTGTGACATAAAACCCTAAAAGCTCACACGACTTCACTAAAAGTCACATGACTTATTAAAACTGCAGGAAATAAAGAAGTGGCCCAAAGAACAACTTAAAGCCCAAAACCAACTAACAGAAAAAAACTGATTATAACTGCTAGGAAAAATACTAAAGCTGCAGCCCATTAAAAGGCTCTCAAACTTCATTTGTTGTTCCTTTTTGGATGCTCAAAAGTCTGAAAATAATTCTCTGCAACACGATCTGCATCACTTATGCACATGTTTTGTGTTATTATCCCTCTCAAGTTTCAAATGGACTTGAGGCGGGAGTTGTAGGAAGTAAAAATTAGTCCTTAAATCTGGTGAATTTTAGTAGGTGGCAACTTGCTAAATGTCTTAATTTGACGATATAAGTTTTTTTCTGCACCCAAAAGTTCATACAAGTCTTACATCCACCTTAGAAAATCAAGTGTTGTCGTTTATGTAATATAATGATGGAAATGATTGGAGTGTCGTGAATAGGAGTGTCGTGAATAGGGGTGTCTACAATGTGTAAGTTAGTTATTAGTAGCTGTTGAATTGGTGATTCTATGTAATTCGGTACATCACAATACCATGCTGCAATTTTCTGCATCCATTAACAAACTTTGTAGATAGTCTTTCAGAAAAAAATGATTGTGAAGACTTCTAGTTGGATATTTTTTGGGGCTACTTTTCCCATCTTTGTGATTTTGGTCTTCATTCAATTAAAAAGGATTATTCTCTTGTGATTTTACAAGAACGAACTGAGTTATTGAAGTAATGAAATAATTTTTTTCCCTTTCTCTTGTTAAGAATTTATCTGACAATTGCCTTTAAATGGACAATTTTATCTTGCAATTTGTCTTACCTATCAATGTTTCCATCATTTACAAGTTGAAACTTATTTGCGACGAATGACTGAATTTTTTTAGTTACCTTATAAACATGGTGGGGCAATACCTTACTTGTCATGCCTTACAAGACCAATGTTGCCGTATCATTTCTACATTGCTTCAAGTCTTCAGGCATAATCCTCATAAAGATATTACTGGAATGTTAGGTGAACAGCTTCAGGTTTATTATCCCATTACCATCACTTGTTCTTTTGATATGTTTTAAACTTCTTCGAGTTGACTGTGACTGATCTGCCTGGCAGTTTTTGGTATCCATGTTGGTTGCATGTTGCATTCCATCTGATTCACCTAGTCAACTTTCCACCACCCAATCTTCTGAAGTTTTATTGCTGCTCCATAATCTTACCATGGAAGCTGATCCATCTCTACATAACTACATCAGAGTATGTTTCTTTGTGTTCTTGCATCTGGAGTTGTGTTTACTTGATTGTATTTTAAAATGTTAATGTTTAGTATGAATTGTTTGCATTATTATCTAGGATTAAGTATCGTGAACTATATTGTTAAGTTATCGTTTGCTTTAAATGCTTAAGCTTCTAGAGAATGGACATGAGAGCTTATATCATGCTTTAACACTCTCCTGTCCCACGTACATGTGGAGAGACAACCCAAGGGGCATCATAATGGAAAACCAAACAGAGTTCAATTTCACTAACAACATAAGAGACAACAATACAAGTGGGATGACTTGAACCTAGGCCTTTTGAAACCAGAACCCTAATATCACTATAAGTTACTAGTTGATTAACTTTTAGAGAATGATCAATAATGTATATAATCTATAACACATGATTTTGTTACTTGTCGGTGTTCTTTCCTTATGTGGAATTGCTTCTAATTTCTGCTAATGTGTTGTATCAGGAACTTCAACCCTTCCCTGAATTAGATACATTTGATACAATTAGGAGCTTCCACCAGGAGTTGTGTCGAAATTACTCCCCAAGAGATCACCTACTAAAGGTAGGCAGCATGTACTTTTAAAGGTTTCCCTTCAATGTATCTTCATTTTTTGTTATATACTCCCATCATCCGGCTATGAGAGTCCATTTGACTTTTTTCTTACCACATATTAAAGTCTGCATAGGACACACTTAAACATAAGTTTCAATAAATTTTCAAAATATCAAAACTTATTCTTTTAACATTTGATAGTAAAAATTAATCATTTAAAAGATTAAGTTTGTGAGTCTTATCAAACTTTAATATGAGAGAAGATAAAGTCAAAAAGTTAAATTTGACTCTCATTTCGTAATTTAGCGATTATAGTATTCCTCTTATATGTTTAAGTAACAACTTTATTTTCAGTTGGTGAAGAGATCTTGCCAGCTTCCGCCGAGTTTACTTTTGTGCAGGTGCTCTACTTTTCTGTAGAATGCAATTATCTCATCAAATGAATAGTTTTTTGCTATGAACTAGTTAAGTTGAACAATAGGTAATACTACATAATTTTTCTTTCTTTCATGAAACTAGAGACATTATTTTGTGGTGCTAATTCTGCGTCATATATATATATACATGTTTAATCTATTTTCTAATTTCAATAAGTGTAGTTAATGATATTAAATATATATTGTTCTTGCTAACAAATAGTCCCTTTGGTTTTGTTTTGAGTAGTTTAACAGTATAGTTAGTGATATTTGATAGATGATAGTGTTAACCATGGTCATTAAACCCGGGCCGGACCGCCTATTCAACTGGTAAAATCCGGAATCGGTTGACACTGTTGTTTGATTCAACCGGTAACACCGTTTAATTGACCCAGTGAATCGGTTTTTAATTATTTTTGTACCAATTTTTTTTTAATATTAAAATTAATTACTTTTAGTAATATTATAACTCTACTTTATTATGTTTTAGTTCTTTAAAATTTCATTACTTACTAATAACATATATTTTTATATATTAATGATGTTACTGAGTCAATAACGGTTCGACCACTGGTTGAACCAGTGATCCATACGCTTGGTATTTATTTTGGTTCGATGACCGGTCCGGGTCTGAAAACCTTGATGTTAACGATTAGGAAGTGGCTCAAGAGAAAATTAAAATAAGAAATTTTAAACTTGTATTAAATTGTGACGCATGACCTCCATTATTGGTTGGTTTGACCTTCTCAAGTTTTTCTTAACAGTCTCAAAGCATTGCACAAGAAATTATTCACGGGGTTTTGCAGAGAAAAGAATTCAGGTGATATATTTGATGAAACGTATTGGCATTCTGACCATGAAATTGTACAAGCAGTTTGGACTCTAGTCCACATTTGCAGTTTGGATGATGCAAATAGTTTTGGAGATCTGGTGTCAGATTTTATTTCTAAGGTATTGTTATAATTTTTTCTATCTTCCATATCTTTTTCTTTTTCCCCGTGTTTTACGTCTCGAGTGTAAATTAATCTTGTTCTGATTATTGCGATTGGAGGTTGGTGTTGGGGATCCACATCGCGTTGTTTTCCATCTTACTGGAGAGGCTAGTCACGTACATGTTCGCCGACCACTTAATTCTGACACTTCTGGCGACAACAATTTTCATATTGAGACGGGCATATCTGAGGAACTTCTCACTGCAGTTATGGGGCTTTTGAAGAAGTACCTTATGGATAATTCTGTACATATTATTGATATGTCATCACAAATGTTACGGGTGAGTTAATAGTAGTCATTTGGGTATGCTTATGCATCATGATGAAAGGTATCATCATTCCTAAATCATGTCATTGTGCTTACTGAAATACTTCAGCTTTGTGGTGCATATACATTATACAGATGTGTTATTAACCTGGGCATTCCATTTATTTTTTTTTACAATTTAGCAGCCTTATTCTATGCCCAACGTGCAACTAGTTTTCTTGTTTTTGCTTTTGAGGTGTTAGTTCACGTTCCATTTTAGAGGTGACTGCATCATCAAATAACTCCAGTATAGTGAATGCAATATACCCATCAATCATCATAGCTTTTGTACCGTAAATATAAAGTTTTGCCACAATAGCTGTTGTAGCATAGCGGTGAATGCAATATGCCACCATAGCTGTTGGATATAATTTCTCTCTTTACTGTTGGCTTATAATACTCGTCCGTTTGCATTGATCATTGATAGCTTGAGCTTTGATATCTCAAGAATTTATGTTTTCTTAAATTAGTGTTGTATATATCAACCAGGCGATACTTTCAACTGAAAGAGGTCAACGAGCTTTACTATCATTTGATTCACATGAGAGGTCTCTAATTGAGGTAACAGCGTTCTCTCTTTACATGAAAAGTATTCCAATACATTATGCTGTGAAGATGTTAGTTCCATGTGTTCTTATTAGGCAAATGGGGAAATATCTTTGTTATGAAACAATTGACTGTAGTCAATGCTGATCTTCTCTGCTCTCTTTGTCCACAATATTGTTGTTCTCAACTTAGTTATGATTATTATTAGCGGTTTGGTCAAATTCATATGTTATTTTTGGGTTAAGTGATAGTGTGTTTATTTTATGAGGAGCTGCATGCAAACCCTTGAAAGTATTAACCATCGATTTTGCCTTAAAATAATCCAAAGATGTTAATGAACAAGTATAGTTACAGATCATTGACCAGCAGCAAATAACATTACATCACCAGTAAAACTCATTGATCCTGCATATCTTACCTCCCTTTATTTTGGCTGGTATATATATATATATATATATATATATATATATATATATATATATATATATATGGCAAGGGTTGCCACGGACGGTTGCCATTCCAGCAACCATGATCTTAGCCCTTATCGTGATAATGAATGGTTTAGATTGGAAGCAATTTCCCCCCTGCCACAACACCTTGTAGCGGTAGTTATATTCCTTCTAGCAGGACAGCCAATTACTAAACTGCCCTCCCTCACACTTACCTGCTGCTACAAGGTGTTGCGGCAGTAGGGTCTTCAATTTAATCCCAATGCCAACTTACCTACCACTGTCGCTACAGGCATTTTCATTCTTACAGACTATGTTTGGAACGAAGAACGAAGGTGGAGAATAACAAAATGATTTGTAATCATAAAAGTTGTTTTAGGATATGTTCTTATACATATTATTTTGGAACGAAAGGCACAGTGTATATATTTTTGCATAATTTACAATTTTGGAACCATAATAATAATAATATCATATTATTAATGGGGATTAATAATAGTATCATATTATTATTATTATTATTATTATTATTATTATTAAGCTAGAGGAGAAAAATTATGGTTCCAAAAGTGTAAATTATGCAAAAATATATACACTGTGCCTTTCGTTCCAAAATAATATGTATAAGAACATATCGTAAAACAACTTTTTCGATTACAAATCATTTTGTTATTCTCCACCTTCATTCCAAACATGGTCTGTAAGAATGAAAATGTTTGTAGTGGTTGTGGTAGGTAAGTTGGCATTGGGATTAAATTGAAAACCCTACTGCTGCGACACCTTGTAGCATCAGGTAAGTGTGAGGGAGGGCAGTTTGGTAATTGTCCGTGCCGCTAGAAGGAATATAACTGCCGTTACAAGGTGTAGCGGCAGGAGGGAAATTGTTTCCAATCTAAACTATTCAACTTTTTTTCTTTTTGGGTTTCTTGGGCAGGGAAATTGCCTGGTCAATTTGAAACTTATTAACAATATTTTTTACAAAATATTATGGGGTTCAATCGAACTCTACAATATGCGTCCTGGTGTAGGGGTAGAGGGGTTGGCTCTTTTTTGTGGGACAAGTCCCTGTTGCGTGTGTAAGGGAAGGGGATGGTTTAGTCCTCTAAACAAATGTTTCCAATCACGCATTTTTATCTTTGGAGGTTGAAGTAGGTACCACTCAAGCAATAGCCATCATAAATGGTTTATTTCTTTGTGATGCTTCTCGTTCTATTGTTACTATAAGTATAGGTTTCGTGGGTCTTTGATGGTTATCATTTCAGTTGCTTTTGTAATTCCCTACTTTTTTTATACGTTCTGTGTACATGGGTGGTATAATATTTATTACCTATCTAAAGAAAAATAATTTAGAGCTACCAAACATTGCTTCCTCTGTGATTGAGCTTCAGCTTAGCACTGTTATGTACATTATACTTGACGTTGTTTTGTGGTCTTCATGACTCATGTATGATGTCTATGTGTAGGTACATTCCAAGGGTATTAATCTGGAGTTAGTGCAGAATTCTCTACTGGAACTAGACAGAAAGTACAACGGTAACATCTCATTACTTGGGTGGAGGGGGACTTTGTTAATTGTGCAAACTCAAAAAGATTTTTGTACGCAAGGATTTTGTTCTTCTGCAATTTGATATATATATTTTTAATTTGAATCATGCAATAGAACTGTATAGAGGTTCTGATTATTTGGCTAAGGACTTGAAAATTTGATTTCGAGCTCAAATGTCTATTGTAGGCACTTTAGAATATTCACAATAGTTTCCTTATCTCTATCCCTACTCTGCAGTGCTATTGGGTCATTCTGCAGGATATGAATTCAATTTTTTTACCCAACATGTTCCTTATATTGATTCCTTATATAATGAAATTTGAAATTTAAAAGTTAAAATTTGAAAGTTCCAACAGTTAAAGCATGTTTTGACCAAACAAATAATGAAACTAATAGAGGTCAAAATCATGAGACAAACAAAGTTTGAAATCCCGAAACAAACAAAGGTCAAAATCAAACAAAAAAAGATCGAAATTGGAACCCTAGATTTGTTTTTCTGCAAAATACCTTCAAATTAAATGATTCGAGATGCCGCAAATGAGACTTTGGAGAAGAAGATAGTCGGTGAGGAGGACAATCGATGAAGAATACCGTCGAAATAATTTTGGAGAAGAAAATCGGTTGAAGAAGCTCTGGAGAAGACGAGATTCGTGATGTTACAAATGACGTTGAATTCCTTTATCCTTTTCTAAAGCTGACGTGTCTACTTAAATGAGGGTGTGTCATTTTGCATACATAGAGAACGTTCTTTTGACTCCCTCACCCTGAGGAGTAAAATCTTAGAGATTAAAATAGAGAGTTAAATAAGGATAATGAAACTGTTGGTTAGTTATTTGTTGATGTATTCTTCAAAACTGGGGATAGAGAGTTTATTGGAAAAACTGTTGTGAATGTTCTTAATCTATTTATAATGGGAAAAAAGATGTCTATAGTAGGCACACTTTTTTTATGGGTAGTTGTCATGATAAACTAATTTTTTATGTTGGTTTTATGATTTGTTCTTGGTGGTGGTGGTCTTGTTGTAACCCCAACTTTAGTTCATTGCAATTGGATTTATTGGGAGTGAAAATGATACAGTACAGGTACTATGGATATATTTGGTTTATTTGGTGAAAAGTTAACTCTGTAGTTCTCTTATGCTGATATTTGCTTACATAATATGTTGGATCTGATTAGTAGAGAATACTCTTCCGAAATTAGTTGATTCTTTTTGACGATCTAGCTTGTTTCATTTTAATTGTCTTGCATGCGAATGGGGATCTATTGTATTATAGTTCTGTATATTATGGTATGTGATTCTCTTACACACTGAATGAACATGACCATGATTATATGATTTACAAATAAAAATAATAGCTGAAAGTTTTTTGTTCAATTAGTTAAATGGAATTTTAGAATGGATTTTTGGTAAGAATTACTTCCCCCATTTGGCAGATTTGGAATGCACGTTTGTTGCGTTTTCCATAGGTCATGTGCATTGTATTTATGTCCTGGTTTAGTTAACTGTGTGGTGTAGTGAAACATTAAAACTGCGATAGTAAGAACAACTAAAACTAGTCAAGTGAACGTCTATAATTTTTTATTTGCTTGAGATTGCAATTATCCTATCATGAGATAAGTTAATACTTGATGGGTTCTCATGATTATATGGGCAATTCATCAAAGATGCCATGACTTGTTTAGCATCAATTACAGCTGAAGAAATTTCAGTGGAGAAGTCTGATATATGGAAGACTCGTGGAAAAACGTTTGAGACATGGATCTGCTCACTCGTTCATGCACTCATTGGTTATTGTGATGATATTATTCTAAGGTATCCCATCTTCCAACAAGAAACGCTTTCGCTGGTTTACGAGTTTTGGGCCTTTTTGTTGTAATTGATGAAGTTAATGCAAAAAATTTACTTGTTCATTTTCAGATTATGTCAAGATATTGTGTTGCAGAAAGCTGAAGTTGCAGAGCTTCTCTTTCCAAATGTTGTTGTCAACCTAGCAAGCAGGAAAAATTTGGATGTTGATCTTTGTGAATTGATCTCTTTAAAGGTTCTTTTCTTATGATTGAGCACTAGCCCTATTTAAACTTTGTTTAATGAAAGTTTGTATCATGCTTAAGCATCATTTCCTCCAATACCTGTTTGTCTGGTGAGTAAATTAAGTGAAATTTCAATAAAAGAATCATTGAGGCTCTTTTTCTCTTTAGTTAGCTATATAGTACTTGCAGTCGATGGATTTATGCTTAATGAGATTCAGCTGAAGTTGTTTCTAGCAAAACTTTCTTAGGCAACACTTCAGAAAATGGCATCACCTCCCGAGGGATATTGATAAATTCAAAATGAGATGTACCCAAAAAGAAAGGGTGTAATGCCCAAAACTGCTTTAGCTATCTTTGTTAAGAACTTGTGTTCCACTGATTTTTCCCTTCACTCTCAAATAAAATTCTTCTTTTATCTAATAAAAAGAAGACCAAACAAGAAACTGCTTTACTAGCTTTAGGCCTTAGGTAACACCATGAGCAAAGTCAAAAACTTGAAAAAAATTTTGGCATTCTTTTGTGCATAAGTCTCTTTTGTGTTGGGACTTTGTGTCTAAAAGACGTGAATATCTTTTGAGAAGTTTAAGATACATTATATAGTATCTGTATTACAAAAAGAGAGGGAGGGGCCTTGGACTCTGTGCTTCTCACTTTGATATATACTACTAACTATTTATCCCTATTTTTTATTCCTGCACTCTCTTATCCTCTTTATTTTCTCATCATTCCTCACATTTTATCTATATTTTTACTCTTCCAGTATCCATTACTCATAATTTCTCTCACCCACTATTTTTTCTCTTTCTATTTCTCTGATTTGCACGCAAAGTTTGTGCCGCATGACTAGTTTAAACTGAAGGTAGCAATTACCTTCGTTAGTTACTTTTCATTTACCCTAATTAAGTCATCCTGTTGAGAAATTAATTGGAAATTAACAAACTAGTTGAGGTTTGTGGAATTGTTTGAGGGCTTATAAAAATAATAGTGACATTTACAAAATAAAGTTACGGAAGTTGCAGTCTTTTTCTTCGCACATAAAGTCATGTGTGCACACCAAAGCTTATTTCTTGAAATTGTTCAGCTAGGGATGTTGGCTGGCACTTTCAGAATGTTAAGATAATTAGACAGCCTTTAAGTCGACTGGTCATTAGAAGCACCTGCAGAAATTATATCTTTCTTTTTGTTTCTATGCAGGTGCTGGAAAATATATTTGTTGAATCCAATAAGATGGTCAAATCGATTCAGGTCCTGTTGGATGCACTTAATGAACTTCGCCTATGTCATGTCATGCAAAGAACTGCTTCATCTTCAATATCATCTAAACGAGAAAGTTTGAAGGTTAGTGTGGCACACTACCTTAATATTAATACATTTCTGGTGTAAGTTTTGATTATATTCCTTTATTTATGTTTTTAATTTAATAGTGGTTGACCAATAAGTTAATGTTTCCGTTGATCCTAGCCATAGTCTATAATTATATATTTGTGATCCTCTTGAGTGGGATTATGGGAAGATGGAGTGTTTGGCCTAGTTTTCAGTATGATACTTTTCTATCAAGCTGATGCCCTTGTGTTATGCTATTTGTTCCCCTAAGAAGCAAGAATTCGGGGATACGAGATTCACCAAATTTGAAAATATGGGGATTCGGGTGCGGGGATATGGCATATATAAATATATATATTTTTTTATTTTTTTTATTGCCAAATTTCTAGCCACATTTAATTAATTTAGTTAATTTCCAGCCCCATTTAATTAAATTTAGTAAATTTCCAGCCACACTTTATTTAATTTAGTAAATTTCCAGCAAGGTAGGCACATTTAATTTATCATTATTGTCACATTCAGTAAAATAAAAACAGGAAAAAATAGAAAAGAAGAAAGAAACAATATGGCATATTAAGAATAGAAGTCCATCCGTATGTAGTTATGTGCATGTCTACATGACCATTGACCATTTACCTAACAAGTTGCCACTGGCGACCCACAAAAGAAGAAAACCAAAACAAAAGAAAAACAAAACAGCAGCGCAAAAAGCAATTAAAAAGCGAAGCGGCGAGAAGAAGAAAGATAGAAGATCGATCGGCTGCGAGACTTTGTCGTCGATCATCTTCGCTTTCCTCTCCTCCTCACTTCGATCCTCTCGATCCAACAAAATTGCCCTAATTTACGAATCGATTTCCTTTTGCCCTCTTTTTTTTTACTCATAATTACCAAGTATGCCACCGTAGCATCCCTTTTACCACACCACAACTTCCCTTGGATCTGCACGACAGTCGCCCCGTTACCTCGCACCCCCCTCCACTTGTGCGATAGGGTTTTGTGCGATCGTTCCTTTGTTATAATGGTTCGCCAAGATGAGAATATTCCTCGTGAAATCCGGTTAAAGGAGAGTGAAAATGGTGATGGATAAAAGGCAATTACATGATAGCGAACCATTATAAGTACAAAGCTTAGTAAGGATAGTAAATGTTTAATTCCTTCAAAATGCAAAACGAAAACTTTTGGTTAGTTTATATCCAAAATCTATTACTCTTTTATTTTGTAACTATCTCCCTTAGTTTTACTCAACTGGATGAAAATTTTATTTAATATTCTCATCTTTCTACTAAGCTCTTTTGAATGAACGGAGAGAACAAAGGAACGACTAGGAAGCAGGGGTGCACAAAACCCCTATCGCACTGCACACCAGGTGTGAGGGGGTGCGGCTGTCGTGGGTACGGGGTGCGACTCGTGCCGTATCCAAGGGATGAGTTAGGGTGTGGTAAAAGGGATGCGGCGGTGGCATACTTGGTAATTATGAGTAATAAAAAAAGAGGGCAAAAGGAAATCGATTCGTAAATTAGGGCACTTGTTGGATTGAGAGGATCGACTGAGTGAGGAGGAGAGGAGAATAAGCGTTGATCGGCAAAAGAAGTCTGCAATTCTGATCGATCTTCTATCTTTCTTCTTCTCGCTTCGTTTCTCTTTCTTTTCTCTATTTCGTATATATATATATATATATATATATATATATATATATATATACACACACACACACAGCTATTACACAGTCGGGTTATGGCGACGGATTTTTTGGGCTATCGCGACGGTTCACCCGTCGCTATAGCCCGTCGCAATAGTCCAGAATAGCTATGGCGACGGTACCCGTCGCTATAGCCCAAAAAACTGTTGCCATAGCCGACTGTGTAATACACAGCTGTGTAAATATATTTTTCCACACATATATATATATATATATATATATATATATATATATCTTCGTCCGTGGCAACCGGTTGCCACGAGTACTATTCCAACAACCATAATTTACATCGTCAATCTCAATATTGGATGGCATGGAATAAAGACAATTTCTCACCTGCCACTACAGGCTGTAGCGGCAGCACAATCACTTGTAGCGGCAACCGAAATTACAAGAATGCCCTTATAATCCACGTGTTATACTGCCCCTCCTTTAAATTAATTTCATGCCGCTAGCATTCCCTTTTATTTGCCAGCATATGGGTTTGTCAAATATAAGTTCTAAGGATAGGCTAGTTAGTTATGTAGGACTCTTTTATTCAAAGTAGCAATAAATGCTTTTAAGCTGCATGAATGCTTAGTCAATAATTTGTACTGTTGGAAGAAAAAAATGAATATTAATATTACTCCATCCGTTCCTTAATATAAGTCGTTTTAGAAAATTATTTTTGTTCCTTAATATAAGTCATTTGAGAATTTCAAGTAAACATTAATTACTTAGTTTCCAATATTATCCCAAGTAATAAATATAACTTTGGTTCTCTCACTATTTTTTTGCCCAATAAATAACACTCTTTATCCAATACAAGGGCAATATAGACAATTGATATTATATTTAATGCTATACAATCATTTCTTTAATACGTGTGTACAACTCTAAAACGACTTATATTAAGGAACGGAGGGAGTACTAGTTAGGAAGAAAAAATTTTGATATTAATATTAGTAATATTAATAATTGGGTTAGGACTAGTAGTATTGATATGGGAAAAAATTCTACAATTACAATTGGAATGGTCTTTTTTCTTTACTCTTAATTAAATGTTATCACCATATTAATTTTAATATTTAATTTTAATATTAATATTAATATTAGTTATTAATATTAGGATTAAATATTAATATTAATTATTAAATATATTTAATCTATTATATTAAATATTATTTTAATATTAATATTAATATTAAATAGTAACATTATTATTAATAGTAATATCTAATATTAATATTAAATATTAAAATTAATATGGTGATAACATTTAATTAAGAATAAAGTAAAAAGACTATTTCAATTGTAATTGAATTTTTTTCCTATATCAAGTACTAACCCAATTATTAATATTAATATCAATTTTTTGTCTGCCTAACTAGTAATATTAATATTCACTTTTTTTCTTCATAATAGTATAAATTATTGACTAAGCATTCATGTAGCCTAAAAGCATTTACTGCTACTTTGAATAAAAGAGTTGACTAACTAACTAGCCTATCCTTGGGACTTATATTTAACAAACCCATATACTGGCAAAAAAAAGGGATTAGGAAGGGAAGCAAAAGGCAGGGTTGCCTGCATTTACTCGATGTGGAATTAATTTAAAAGAGAGGGCAAGTAGCACAAGTGATTGGTTGTCGCATGTACCTCAGTAGTGGCGGTGAGAAATTGCCTTTAATCCATGTCATCCAATATTGAGATCGACTGTGTAGATTATGATTGCAGAAATAGTACCCGTGGCAATCGGTTGCCACGGATGGGTATATATATATATATATATATATATATATATATATATATATGGAACCGATCCATAGCTAACAATATCAACTTAAGGTTACCTTTACAACACATTGTGACCTTCCATCCGAAGATCGAACGGTTAAATAGAGTACCTGTCTGCAGTTTAGTTTCAAGATTCATAGCTTTAATATCATGGACGGGATGATAAGACCAAAATCCCCCTCCTTTGCAAGTCCTCCGTCTGCAGTTTAATACTGTAAACGCTAGGTATGGCCAACTAATAAGTCATGTCCGCAGTATTAAACTGCGAATGCCAAATTCAATTTTTTTTTTAGTTTTTAAGGCTTCGATCATGTTGAATGCCAATGGTATACGTTTTGGAATTTTACAGTCTCATCCCAATAATATATGTCATTTGGTTCAACTTAAACCCTTGTCCTTTGTGAAAAATTGTGTCAACATGTTGAATGCAAATATGCAATCTTTGAAAATTTCTTTTCAGGTCTTCCACGATCCTTTTCCAATCTTCAAGAGAGAAGCATATAACAATCCATTCTAAGTATCCAGTATTCTAGACAAACACCAATGACTGCAATTTTGGGAATTGATTGAAGCTTGAAAAGTAAAAAAAATTGAATTTGGCATCCGGACGAGACTTATTTACAAACGGTGTCGTTTCCCAGTTAGCCATTTGGGCATACCTAGCATCCGCAATTTAATACTGCGGACGAAGATTTTATTTTGGTTATTTGTCCCGTCTGCAGTATTAAATTGCGGACGGAAGCTCTATTAAACCGTTCGATCTTAGGATGGACGCTCACAATCTGTTGTAAGGATAATGTTAAATTGACAACGTTGTCTGGATCAGTCCCCATATATATATATATATATATATATATATATATTTGACTGTGTTAACAATTAATACCATTACTGCAAGCCCTAATGAAATCCCCCAACTCCTTTACAAATATACATATATCACTTGACCTTTTTCCCCTGTTCTCTATTGAAGCTGTATATTTCCTGTTGCTGATTTCAACATGTTTAACTTGTTCTTTTTATATCTTTGGTTGATTTCTTCTACAACTGGTGGTTGTGACAAAGTTCTCTTATTGGATTTGAATTCAAGTTTGCTGATTAAACTTCGCTCCTTTCTGATTGCACATTCTTAGAGTAAAATTCATATAGTTACCTGAGGTTTATACAAAATCCCACAGTACCATCTAAACTCCAAAACCCTGCACATAATTGAGCATGCATGCAGCCTAGTTTCCAAAAGAGCATGATCACATCTAAAAGCCGTCCTATTCTACTACTAAAGGTCCAGTATACCCTTTGCATTGTAATTTATCGTATACTTTGAGGGTATGCAATTATAAGCTTTCTTTTCTTTGACAATAAAAGTAAAAAGCAGTTGGTGCTTTTTTATGTTAAGTGGTAATGTTGAGAGAGGAAGGTGATTTTAATTTGTATCATTGTAATTATTAGATATTTTTCTATTTTGGCTCAATAAAATAACTAAATTCTTAACAGTATTCTAAGCCTTCAAGTTATAACTCAAGATCCCGTTCGTCAGTAAAGGTGAAGGATTCTGCTGCTACATCAGCAGAATTAGTCAAATCGACATCACTCTGGGACAAGGTATGTTATGCCTTCAAGCCTTTGTTCAATAGTTATCATGTACCTGTACTATGTAAAAATGCTTGCTTTGCTTAATCTGGTTGTATTATACATGTCTATTAATTTGGGATACGATAGGTTTTTATATAATGAAACAACTTCTTATTTTTAATTTGTCTAGTCACAACTTGCATCTTATTTTCTTGTTAAAGTACCCAGTTTGCCCCTCTCAAAACCCTACAGTAGTTGGACAGGTACTGGGTAATGACCCATCTTCTATTTGTAACTTTGAGTGTTTTACTTTAAGACACCACTGTTAAATTTTGGCGAAACCATGTAGCGTTGTGTCTGCAGGATTTTATTTATTTCTTTTTTTTCTATAAATATTTTTAATATTCGTTGTTGTCCATTTCCTTCTTGCTTCTTGGTGATTAAGATTTTTCTAAATTACACAGATTTCACTCTTTATATTGTCTCCATCAAGTAAATCCTTTATTTTGACATTTAACTTTTTTTTTAAAATGAATAACAAGACATATTAAGAAGGTATGTTTATCTTTCATCAACACCACCTCATGAAAGCTTGTTGAGTTTTGTACTCTTATAAAGTAGTATTAACTAACCCAAGTTCATCAACTTTAATAATAAATTTGAAATAAATCTAACTTTCAATCCTTGAAATATATCAAATGGGAATTGATGCTAGAGAATTAGCAGGCATTACTATGGATCTTGTGCTGAGTTGCAGAATATACTTTGACAAGGAACCTGATTTAGTTGTTTGTGATATGCTTATATAGAGAAGATATTAAAGATTTTTGTTTTGTTTTGTGAGAAACTCGCGTCTTTATAATGCTAAGTTTCTCTCTTAAACTCATCCCCCATTTTTGTTTTTTCTGTGAATGTTTTTCTACCTCTAAAAATTTCCTTGCTAAAGAAATTTATATAACCGTATAGTTGATCTTCAGTTATTTAATACATATTTCTATTGCCTCAAATCTAGTCACAATTACATTAATAAATCAAGAAAAGTTCTAACTAGTTAAGTAGTTATGGTTGGGGATATCAAGCTAATCATCACTTTCTAGCAATCAAGAGATAAAACTTGTGATTATAACTCATAAACAATGTATGGAGGCACTTATAAAGAAAAATCACTACATTATTCTTCAATATAAATTAGGTCTGTCACAGTTGTACCCCACTGAGCAGTAATGCCAGTTGACTAGTATACATAATATAAGCTAGGACCTCTCCACATATTCCCAATTGATAGGTTGGCTCTTCCGACATGGTATCATAGATTGATTACTGGAGGTGCGGATCCCCAATTCTTTTTATAATGATGGAAACCCCCCAATTTCAATCTATAATGGGTCCCAACCCCTTCTTCTCTCTACCCATTGCGATTTATCCATTCAACATTCCCTCTGCAAGAAATTGTTTCCCATAGGGCTGTGTGTTATAAACATTCCTCCCGCATCTACTGTGTAGTGCCAAGTAGGCTAGTATAAAATATAAATGCTTTGGGGGTCTCTCTTCCCATTGCCAATTTATTAAGATACAATCAAAACCAAAATAAAAGATGATACAAGGCAATCAAAGCATTGAACTAAGAAATAAAAAGTAAAAAAAACACATTTTGAGATTGATTTGGACTTCTTTCAGGTATGGAACCCTGACGTGGAATAACTGCATTCATGAATAGTAAATGCTTTGAAAAAGATATTTCAACATTCTAGTTAAAAGTTGTATAGACTGCACACATGGATGTGATGTTCCTTTCTAATAGTTTTTACTATCAAAGTTTTCAAAAGAAACATTAATTATCAAGTAATGAAATTATTAATTTCAAAAAGTTTATATCAATTCTTAAAAGACGTATATGTACTTATATTTAGTTCATTTTAAATTTACATGGTTTTTTATTCGTTTTGGCTGACTAATATATTCTTTTAGGTTTATTGGCTTGACATCGATTATCTGGTTGTTGCAAAGTCAGCAATTGTGAGTATTATATTTCCATTGTCTGTCTGTATCTCATAGGCAAGAGCAATCGTAAGAAATGTTCCTGTAATTTATTTTAAACTCATTCACCTGCAGAACTGTGGCTCATACTTTACTGCTGTTCTGTATGTTGAGCACTGGTGTGAAGAAAATTTTAACTGCCTCGTATTAGGGAGCCCAGACTTTTCGCATCTTGAACTGGTAAGTTATTAATATTAGTCATATGAGATTTTCTAAGATCATGTAGAACATTTGTTGGTAATATTAATTTCCCACGTCAGGTTGGTCATGTCTTTGAGACTTAATATTGTAACCTGTGAGCTACTCCACTCACTACCAATTGATTTTAAATGGATGCTTAAATGTTGTATCAGAGCAGCTAGTTTCACTGCGTCTACACCCTCGCCCATCATGCTCCACATCATCCAATCTAATACTATCTTCACACATGTTAGATTCGTGGCAAGCCACACATGAGCGGACATTTGAGAATATTACTGTCCAAACTAGACATGTTCATAAATCTGACTTCTCCATTCTTTGCCAATTGGTTTTGAGTTATATGCTTTAATAATGTTCATTCTATTTAAATTTAATTCTATTTATTGTCGAGCTTATCCAAACACAGTCTAGAGGAGCACATGATTTCAGGGACTTTTTATTATCTGTTATTATGCATATCAGAAATGTTTTTCTTCATTACTCGGAATTTATTTTTTTAGATCAATTATTTTTTTGAAAAAATCTCACTATTAAATTTTTGTTTTTGGTTATCAGTTGCCACACCACATTGAGATATTAGTTTCTGCGGTCACCCAAATAAATGAGCCAGACAGCCTGTATGGGATCGTCCAGTCGTACAAGGTTTGCAATTTAATCTGTCTTATGTAATTTAAATTTATGTAGCAAATTTAATTGTTCAGATATCCTTTTTATGTTAGTTTTCTGATAAGATCATCCAAGTTACCGTCTTAGGCATGATTTTTGTTGGGCCTGGATGAGTTGTAGGCTTGTAGCGTTGCCAAGATCTCACTTCAGGCTTTTTTTCCTATAGATATAAAAAGAAAATTCTCTCTTTTTGTATTGTCTCTCTTTAGAATTTCTGCTACCAATGAGTAATTACTCTACTCTGGGTGGTCCCCCTACTGATTCACTTTGATGAATTTTTCCATTTCAAAACGAAAGATGGTCAGTGGAGTGTTATGCTGAGGAGTGAAATTATTTCAAGAATATTTACCATTTCATTGTACTTCTGAATAACCATCTCAAAATACACTGAATGGAAGCACGAGTTCACATATTCTTGTTTTAGTTGATCATTTTTGTGCCGGTGACATTTTACAGTTGTCCTCGCAAATTATTACCTTCGAACATGAGGGAAACTGGAGTAAAGCTCTTGAGTATTATGACTTACAAGTGAGGTCTGAACCAATTGTACAAAAGGGTGGTGGTTTCAGAAAATTATCTCCTGAAAATTCTCAACCAGCTAATCATCTGTCCTTTCCAAAGTCAGAAGATGATATGAGGATAAGAAAATCATACAAAGGGCTGATAAGATCTTTACAGCAGATTGGATGCACTCATGTGTTAGACTTGTATTCCCAAGGATTGACCTCTCGGAAGGGCCGGTTTCAGCATGATTCAGAATTCACTGAGCTGCAGGTTTACCTCAAAATGCGAATACATCTTAGAAATCAACAACCTTTATATTTCGTTTATATGTTTCACCCTCTGGTTCTATTTGATATAGCATAAGCTCTTGAACTTACCGGTCAACTGTTTGTAGTACGAAGCTGCTTGGCGAGTGGGAAACTGGGATTTTTCTGTACTTGATGGCGGAGCTATATCTCGTACTTCATGTCAACACTTTAAAAGTGATCATTTCAATGAAAATTTACACAGGTAACTCAAACCAGATCTTCCATTTAATAAATCTATTTGATGTGAAATGCCACAATCTGGGTTATCAAATTTAGCCTTTCCATCTGGACGCAGTTTATAAGAACTGGTTCTGCAAACAATTCCAAAAGGAAACTTAAGGGTAAACATGTCAGATCCTACATTCTAGTATAATAATGTCAAGCTGATTGAACAATGAAAATAATGAGAAGTAATTGGAGGAAATTGTGATACCAAATTTGTAGTTGAGATCTAATAGTGTGTGACAAAGAAATAATTAAATGCATGGGAGAAAGTTCCAAGTCTTGTTTAATACCATATGGTCTTTTACCAACTTCCCTTTGATACAAGTACAAACTCCTTATACAAATATTATGTCACCAGATTTTATAATATATTTTTTTAATGTAGATTTACACACATCTCAATGCATTTGATATCTCTTATCCAACAAAGTCTTAGAAACAGGAAAGGAAGAAAACCTCTCTCACTTGCAGACCAGCGGTTTAAGAAAGTTTGGCACAGAAAACTTAATTCATTGTTGTCATTTGATAAGAAACCAACTGTATTGAACCAGTTACGCCAATATAGATCTTGGTGGTAAGACCCAAAGATTCTTTAATATACTATTGACACCGGCTTGGCAAGAATCAACTAGACTTTTCAAACATAAAGAGCTTCATACATCACATACTAAGTAAAAGAAAATGAGGAATTGTTACTCTTTTGGTGATAGTATCATCAAGGTTCTAATATTCAAATTTCTTTTTTTTTAAATTAATATTCTGCCTGCTGGTCATGTCTTTGTGCTTTGTATATTGTGCATGTTCTTTGGTTCGCCCCCTTTTTCTCGTTTTGGTGAAAATTATTTACTTCTCAATAAATAAATAAAAAACAAATATGTTCCCCCACATGCATATTGTTATCTTTTGACTGATGCTGTTGCGTTACTCTACTAAGACTTGTCATTTCTGTTTGTTGGAGTATTAGTTGTTTAAGGGCATTTCAAGAGGGGGATCTCAAAGATTTTCACCTGAAACTTAAATATTCAAAGCAGGTGAAAATTCTCTAAACTAATCACTTATTTTTTATGACATGGCATTTTTTAAAATTTGACTCCCAAAACTCACAATGTCTGTGTAGGAACTTCTTTTCTCTATCTACCATGCAAGTAAAGAGAGCACTGAATACATCTACTCAACAGTCGTTAAACTTCAGGTATTTATTTATTATTTGTCTAAAGGCTGCCATGGTTTATAATCTCCATCACATATACTATTTGCTTGGAAAATGAGTTGAAATATGCTGAACAACAGCAAACAAGCCTTAATAGGCTATGAAGGAAGAGAACCCAGCAATTGAGTAGTTTATTCTTCAATAGTTTGTCTTCTTTTCCAAGTTGCGTTGATATATATATAGACGACAGCCTTAGCTCAGAGACAATATGGTTGAACTCTTGCCAGACATTTGTTTCTCATGCATGATGAGTAATGAGAATCATGCTCATTTACTTTTTCATTTTCTTGTTGTTTGGGGATTATGTAACTCTATCTTCGTAGTGTTGGAGAAAGAGTGAGTATGCTTGCTTCAGTGGAAGATATTTTTTAAACTCACTTTCAAGGGTTTGCAAGTAAAAAGTATGCAAAAATTCAACAAAGTGTGTTTCCTTCTTAGTTTTATAGGGAGTTTAGAATGAGCATAATGGTAGATTGTTTAGAGAGAGATACTTATCTTTTAATTTCTAAACCAGAATTTTGAAACTCTTGCTATTTGTATTTGTCTAGATGTCATTTTGTTGTGAATTGTTCTTATTTAGTTGTATGGCTATTGTTATTGAATTTAGTAGGTTTTAATGCATCATCAATTGTTTGCAGATCTTTCATCATCTTCAGATGGCATGGGGCTTACGTTGGCAGACTTCTTTATCTGAAGAGATGGATTACAATACTGATACACAAAAGTTTTCATCTGAACCTGTGATCCCCACAGCAGACCAGGTATTTACTTACCTATTTTTGATCAGACTAATTGTCTTTTGAAAAGAAGCACCTTCTGTGCTGCAATTGTGAGTCATTTAATGATAGAGAATTGATATTCCCACAAGTAAATTTGATAGTTCCACAAGCTCCACATCACATGAATAATAAGTGGGGTCCACCTCATGTGTGAGAGGTCCTTGTTGAACTATCAAATTTACTTGTAGAAATATCAATTCTCTTAATGATATTTTGTTGTTATAAAATAATATATTGTGGAAGGCATTAGTTCTAGAGAGTTTTGGCATATGATTATTTCATTGTCTTTGGGCATTTTTGAGAACTTTTTCTTGATAGCCATCTTGGGAACTTGAATGCCACGAAATTAAAACTTGTTATGATCGAGATAGCTTAGTATAGGTCATTTATTTTAAGTGCAGTGACGTGTTTGTAAATGGAAGCATGGTTTATTATATAACATTGTTGGTGTTTATTATATAACATAGTTGGTTATAATAGAATGTGCAAGCCTTTATTTAATTATTCAGGTTTCTTATATTTAGCAAGTTACAATTTGTGGGATCTTATATGAGTTAGCCTATCAATTTACCCTCTTGTCTTTACTCTTTTCATCATTTGAAAAGCTTTGACTTCATCTATATTAATTCAATTGTATTCTATGTTTCATCAAGTAAAGAAAGAAATTAGAGAAGGAGATAAGAAGAAAGAGTTTGGAACAAAGTCACTTATGCTCATGGCCTCCATATGCATGACATGTGTTCTTCTTTGAAGTGAATAGTTGCTACTTGGTAGCTTCAGGTCACTGTTAATTTACAATATGGGATTCCCTTCACTAAAAATGAAAAACAGCCTTATTAAAATCCCTTGAGCACTATCATGATGCATAAATGGAGAGGAAATGTTAAATCCTATCTCTCATATTGAAATGTGGATTGCATAAAGCTTTTTTGCCAGGTATGTGAGAGATTAGTCTTCCTAATATTTTGGCCGGTGATGTGATAATTATTGAGTAAATGCCTAGATCATTCTTCTTCCGTGTACACATTTTTACCTGTTGTCATACCATTATACAACCTGAAGATTCCTGCTATGTATTGAGAAATTCTTTTGCCAACTTACGATCGCAATGTATATCAATGTAAGGGATTGGGTAGGATTATTTCATTGGCCCTCTATATCATATATCATTAAAATATTACTAACAATAGTTATCCACATAACTGACTACAAAAAAGCCGATACAAAAAAAAATCCCAACCTGAAAAGTACAATTTGAATTACCCTAAAACTGTAGAGAATACTGGAAATTACTGTTCATAGCACACTTTCATTTTCTACTGATCCAGTGATCCCTAAATCAATTTTTGCTTATGTGGTATGATTTCTTTCCCTCACACTAAAAACTTTTAAATACCTGGTGTTCCCAGAAGGTGGACATGTTTTCTTGAATTTCATTCAAATTTTAGGCTAGCTTTAGAGAATAAAAAGAATGACGATAGGACTTGTACTGGACTAACTTCTTTCTCGTTCCCTATATATATACAAGCGATAATCGTGTATCTATCTAATGAAATTTCTCTTTACTAATCATTAATATAACACTATACAAATCAACACACCAGTGTCGTGAAGAGTCGACGTGTCTTCATATAACACTAAATGTAAATAGGAAGAATGACAATAGGACTCGAAGTGGTCTGACCTCTCTCTCGCTCTCTCTCTCAACACGCACACGCAAACACTAATTTTTGAAGCTAATGAAATTTCTCCTTGCTAAACATTATATAACAACTATACAATGAATACATCAATGTCGTCAATGGGTCTTCACACAACACAATGTAAATTCTGAGATAAACTGGGCAATTGAAGATCAACCTATGGATACACAAGTTTGAAGACCTGATACTAAGTAATGATTTTACAAGAGCAAGAAAAATTGAAATCCTTGACGAACTCTTTGATCAGTTCAGCAGGATATTTATGTGCTAACCGTGAAACAGGTGAAGGCATCATTTTTCATTGAGAAAAGACTACCAAAGTTTACCATATTCCCTCTGCTGTTAGAATGGCTCAGCGATCGACAACCATATGAAGCTTAGGCTTATACCATAGCATTAGTGAATGCACCCCACCTCCCACACTACGACACATGTACATATGGTTCCAGAGGATGTAGAATGACTCAAATGAAGCGAAGAAGTGGTATGTAGTGGAAAAGAACTGAAGTCGGATCTTAATTATTACAAGAAGTGTACTTAGGTTATTTGTTACATGTTTTAAGAGAGTTTCTTTCTCATTAAAGTTTATATTTTTGTTTTGTTTCCCTTGATAACATTCATCCAATCTTCCTTTCAATCTGCTAAGTTGTATGAATATTGTATATAAATTATTTAGTGGCAATTTAAATTTCAAAATTACGGTTTAAATTCCTCTCGGCTTTGTTTTGCCTCCCCTCTATATGGAAGATCCCATTTTTAGTTCAAAAGAGATGCTTTCAGGAGAACAAGAACATCATTTCTTTCTATAGAAGACATTAACAGGATACAAAAACTCAAAAACTACACATTCTCAACCCCTTTCTGAGCCTTAATATGTACATTATTTTGTGAGTGGAGTTCTCAAATGTGGTTAGCACTGAGTAACATAATCTCTACGTGGATCATTTCTCCTTATCTAATTAAATAAAGACTGGTGTACTACAATATATGTATATGTGTGTGTGTGTGTGCACGCGCGTGCGTGTGATTATTTCTTTTTCCAACTTTTTTCTCCATTTTTGTTGGGTTTTTTTTTTGGTTGTTTGGGGGGGGGTTAATTATACGTGAGAATTTGAAGGATAGAAAGAAAAAAAATACATTTTAGGGATGCGAGTAGAAAGTACAATAATTGTGGTTTTTTAATCCGTCCATGTAGTTGTCATGGCTTAATGTTGAATGGAGCTGCATTTTGAAACGAGCACAGTTGCATATGAATTTGTTAGAACCGTTTATTTCATTTAGAAGAGTCTTGCTGCAAATTTTGAGCTGTAATGACTGCACGGTGCAACATCTTCTAGAATCTGCATCAACTCTTCGTAAGGTATTATGTTAAATTAGCTGTCTTAATTCAAGAAAATTTAAATCTTTACATTTGCGTTGTATATTTTTTTCAATTACCTGATATGATGTTGTTTATATTTTCCAGGGTTCCAGGTTATCTCAGGCTGCTGCAGCTTTACATGACTTTAAGTTCATCTGTGCTGACACGGGAATCAGTCACTCTAACCTATATTGGATGGGAAGGGTATTGGCTTTCCATCTTATTATTAATATTACAAGAAACAGCAAAAACCTTTTTATGTCCTGGCCTTTTGTGGGACACTAACTTGTTTCACGCATGCTTGAATGCATCTAAATCCACAAATTATTGTTTTTTCCTCTTATTGCTTCAGCAGCTACTGAAATCAGCATGAGCATGCAATTTAAGTGAATATTCCTTTCCAGTTTAAGTGACTATTCCTTTCCAATTTAAGTGAACATTCCTTTTAAATTTGAATCCATACCATACCCGACCAGACCGGAATAGGGATATCAGCACGAGTGTGCAATTTGTGTGAATATTCCTTTTCGGAGTGAATTATATGTGTTCGCTAAAGTATAATAAACTTATTATCTTACATCTTGGTAACTTGACACGTTGTTAGCTCTCTTGTTTCACAAAATCTCTTGCTCAGGTCTCCTCTTGCGTTTGGTTCCCCCATTATGTTGGGTTTTCCATTTGTTCTATCTGCTCATTATGATTCACCCTAGTTTCTCTCTCAACGTCTGAACTGGTTTTGCACGTGATTGTAGTTCGGTTTCTAACAGCTTAAAGTTTCTGTATGATTAGTTACTTGACAGTTTTTGTTGTTTGAAGCTACTATTAACTTAAATATAGTTGCACAAAAAATAATCATTCTAAAGGATTGTTGCTGTGAAAACAGTGAGAAAAAGTACTTTTGAATTATTACAGATTGAGGAAGCAAAGCTTCTGCGGGCGCAAGGTCAGCATGAGATGGCAATCAACCTTGCAAAGTTTATCTCGCAAAATCACCAGTTGAATGATGAGGGTTCGGATGTATATCGCTTGGTTGGGAAGTGGCTTGCAGAAACACGATCTAGCAAGTTAGTTATAGTTCAAAGTGATGACATATGGGTGTCTATTTAACAATAAGATCTGTATGTTTAAGAATGGTGATGCTTTTTCCACTTACGATACACTATCATGCAGCTCTAGGACTATTCTAGAAAAGTATCTGAAGCATGCAGTTACTCTTGCTGAGGATCAGATGACCACTGACAAAAAGTCCATGGCAAGACAAAGCCAAACACATTTTCATCTTGCTCATTACGCGGATGCTCTCTTTCGTAATTGTGAGGAAAGACTAAATTCTAGTGAATGGCAAGCAGCAATGCGGTTATGGAAACACAAGGTACTTTCTCCATTATAAATTATTTTCTGTTGGTATTGAAGTGAGTTCGCTGAAATATTTATTCAAGCTAATATTTAATTATTTCATGCATATTTAATATGCAGACAAAAGAGCTGGAGGCACTAATTAGGCGACTGAAGAGTTCATCAAAAGTAAGTCTTACTTACCTGTCAATTCTCTTTTGGTCACTCACTGGGACTATCACCAAAAACTGCAATCGAAGTGGCTTTTCCTTAAGATATGATATTTTAATTTATACATTGTATCTAGGGGGACAAAAGCGACTATTCGTTAAAAATACAAGAATTGCAAAAGCAACTTTCCATGGATAGGGAGGAGGCCGAAAAATTGCAGGTAAAATAAGATCACCACCTTTTGGATGTTGTCATACTCCTAAATAAATAGATTTAAAAACGAGAAAAAGAAGGATGTATAGATTGCATAACTGTGAGAAACTTTTCAGCATATTCATAAATAATAGATATCCTAAATCTCGGGGTATTTTTCTGCTCATGGAAGGTTCTTATATATCATTGTTTGAATATGATTTTGCTTGATCATTTGATCTCTTAAAATTTGAAATCACTTGATGTTATGTGAAATATAATGACATGGGTGTGCATCAGAAATTTTATATTACATAGCCTAGAGACTGGAATTAGACATGTCAGGACTGTTGAAGTTATGTACAATAACTAGAATTCATTATTGACTGTTTGCATCAACCATTTGTTTATTTATATTGCTAGTGTTTTTTATCGTTAGCTGATTAAAAGTTTTCTCTGATGGATTTAATCTATTTATTTCTGTGTTGCCTTGACCTCTCAGCAAGACAGAGACAATTTCCTCGGCATAGCATTGGAAGGATATAAACACTGTTTGGTCGTTGGAGATAAATACGATGTCAGAGTGGTATGTATCAACAATCCAAGTCAAGTTGTTGCTTCCTTATTGCATGGACAATTAAATGGTTATGGAAAACCTGGAGCTCATAATTGAAAGTTGAGATGCCTATTACCAAAAGCATAACATATGCATATTATACTTGGTGATAATTAATAAATGTAACAGAGATTGTTGTATTATTTGGTGGATCATTTTCTATGTTTTATGTCTAAACATTTTGAAGTAAATAATTATTGGTGTAATAACTACATATATATTGTTATTCTAGCTATGAAGTAGACCAATGTTCAGAATGTTATTTGTGTTCTTTCAGGTGTTTCGACTTGTTTCGCTGTGGTTCAGTCTCTCAACCAAACAAATTATTGTGAATGGCATGCTTAGTACAATTGAAGAGGTAAAGAAGGATGACAGTAATGTAATATTGATAAGAACTTACAATTTAAATTACACTTGATTTACTAAATATGGGGTGGGGTGGGGTGGGGTGGGGTGGGGTGGGGGTGGGGGTGTGAGTGTGTGTGTGAGACAGAGAGACAGAGAGACAGAGAGACAGAGAGATGTTGTTTAGTTGAATTGTAGCAGAAAGAATTTTGATTTCCCTTCTCAAAACCAATTAACAGGTTCAGTCTTACAAGTTTATACCACTAGTATACCAAATTGCCTCTAGAATGGGTGGCTCAAAAGATGGTCACGGAGCTCAGAATTTCCAGGTATTTCTGTTCTTTTTTCTACAAGAATTTTTTTCCCAGAGCTAAGGACAGCTTTTAGGTGCATATGTCAATATTATGGTTTTAGCACTTGGTCTGGCAATATATCTCATTTCTCATTCGTAAGAAAGTTCTCTTTATTATGAATTTTTACTTGAGGAAGTACATTTGCAGTTTGCTTTGGTTTCTCTTCTGAAGAAAATGGCTATTGACCATCCGTACCATACAATATTCCAGGTATTTAACACGTGAAGTCAGCAGTAACTTTTGGATGATTTTTTTGTTCCTACAAAAGAGTTGTGTTATTTAACTAGAAATGTATCACATTACTTACTAATAGTGAAAGCTAATTTAGTTTCACTGTTATGTGTAAATGTGGTGGTATTTACCCTTTCTTTTTCCTTTTTGGCCATAGCTTTTAGCTCTGGCAAATGGTGACAGAGTCAAGGATAAGCAGCGTAGTCGAAACTCATTTGTGGTTGATTTGGATAAGAAGTATGCTGCAGAAAATCTTTTAAATGAATTGTCTTCATACCATGGAGCTGTTATCAGACAAGTAAGTAGCAGTTTGATCTTACATTTGTCATATTTCAGACATTCATTCTTCTTAAATTTTCCAGTCCTTATAAAAGAAACGGCACTATGCAATGTAGATGAAACAAATGGTGGAGATGTACATCAAACTTGCGGAACTAGAGACAAAGAAAGAGGTTAGCCATATTGTCGCTATGTTTCTTCCTTGATCATTAGAGTCTCAGTTATTTCAACTACAACCGAATCTACGGATCATAGAAATGGTATACTTCTAACTAGACCATATCAGCAGGATACCAGTAAAAAGGTTACTCTACCCAGAGAAATTCGCAGTGTTCGACAACTTGAACTTGTAAGTTATGTATTTTCACTACTTTGGGGTAGTTTTTGTTCTGGTATGATCAATGATGATGACGGATTACTTGTTCTCCCTTGTATAATTATGTATTTTCACTACTTTGGGGTAGTTTTTGCCAAGTAAACTTAATAATCTGGTAGTGAATCACTTTGTATATTGGTATCAAACTATCAATTTAAAAACAATACTCCCTCCATCCCAAAATGAGAGTCTTTGACGTCTGAATTTCATATAGTTGTTTCTCGATTATGTTTTGTCAAATACATTTTTTTTTGTCAGTGAAAAATCTTACTATAATAATATTCGATTTCAGCTACCGATAATACACTTTTACAGAAATATTTGGGGAAAGTGACATTATTTTGCCAGTCTAACTATTCTTCTACATTTTAAAGAGAATAATTTTTTGTCTTTTTTCTTTTATACATTATTCTTTTACCTGGTCATAAAAGTCCTAAATGTAATGATCTGTGTAATTTATGATGGATCTTCAGGTACCTGTAGTGACTTCTACTTTCCCTGTTGACCGTAGTTGTCAATATCATGAAGGCTCTTTTCCCCACTTCAACGGGTTAGCAGATACAGTCATGTATGTATTTGACATATAAACAAGTTCAATTGTTGGTTTCTCTCATCCAGTTCTTACCAACTTCTTATTCATATTGCTATAAAAAAATCAAAAATAAAACAGGGTGATGAATGGTATAAATGCTCCGAAGGTTGTTGAATGCTATGGTTCCGACGGTAACAAATACCGCCAGCTAGCGAAATCTGGAAATGATGATCTGAGACAGGATGCTGTATGTGTTCAAATTAATATCTTTCATAAGTTTCTTATGTTATCAAATTTGTGTGGAGATATAATTAGAAAATTTAAGAATTATATTAATCGACATAAGTTTGTTCAAAACTAAGAGATATGATGATGGGAATTGGAATTGGAATTGGAGAAAACTCAGACCCCAAAAGCATATTAGTAATGTAATAATATTAGTAATGTACATATGATTACAAGTGTTCAAAAAATGCAGGAGGGACTAGGGAGTGAACAAAAAGCCCAAAAGAATGAAAGATTAACATTTTAAGGTTATCAAAAAGATTGTCCTGGGAACTGCCCTAGACGTGGGAATTGTTGTTATTAGTTTTCTCACAAAGAAAAGAGAGAACGAATAGGGCATATTTTGCTTTAGATTTATCAGGATACTTAATATTTGTTTCGTGGTGAAATTATACATTGAAGAATGCTTGTTCTAATTCATCAAGTAGACATTTCGTAATGTCTTCAATGGTGAAGTCATTTGCAAGTTTTCATTTATAATTGTTCTTTTTCAGCTATAAGGGTTGTGTGTTCATATTTTTGCTAGGACCATTAGAAGTCCCTGTATCATTTTCTTTTTACACTGGTGAAAAACCTGGTAAATTATATGCAGGTAATGGAACAATTTTTTGGATTAGTTAACACGTTTTTACAAAACCATCGGGATACATGGAAACGGAGGTTAGGGATACGTACATACAAGGTATATTCTCTAATGTAGTAAACTCGTGATTTTTTATTTAGGCTCATGAAATGAGAGCACCCCTTCTTTGTATTCCTTTTAACATTTTTATTTTAATTTTTATATTTGGAAATTTTATTATTCTTATTTTATTTCCCCCCACCCCACCCCCCCCACCCCACCCCACCCCACCCTACCCTACCCTACCCTCCCTAAAAAATATATATATTGCATCAATTTGTCAGTTCCATGTTTGGGTGTATAGTTTGATTTGACATTTATTTTTTCCCTTGTTTAAATAGCAATATAATGTAATAAAATCTTGCAAATCGAGTTTATACAAAGATTTACAATCTTTTAGAAAGCCTCCATACACAGTCTGTTTATGTTGTTGCTGATGTAGAACAATTCGGTGAGTTATATATCAGCAGAACAGAATAAAAGATTTCTCGTCTTTTGTTGATCAGGCAACACCCAGATTTAAACTTTGGGTGGGGGTGGGGGGGAGGGGGGGGATGGATTTGCAGTCCCCCGGCCATATTGCAAAAATGATACAAAAACATACATTTAAGAATTTCCCACTTAGGGTTGGATTACTGAACTTCTTTTTTTTACAATTGTATCTTGAATCCTATTTTTCTTAATCCTTAAAAAGAAACCCTTTCTCATTTTTGATTGGATTTGATCCACCCCTTCGATTGATTGTATAGCATCTCAAAACAAACAATGTCTAAAAAATTTCCCTCACACTCATTTTGAAAAGTCAAATGCGAATTTTCAGCCACAAAAGAAAAACGATGACAAATTTGAACCCTTAACTATTGACTGCACGTTCTAGCTTATGGATGTTCCTTACTGAAACATATTTGTGCTCAGAAACGCTATCTACCTTGTCACTCAAACAGGAAGGATTTAATTTGTAATTGTACTGTCTTTAAAACAGGTTGTCCCTTTTACGCCAAGTGCTGGTGTTCTTGAATGGGTAAATGGCACTTTACCCTTGGGGGAATATCTAATAGGAAGGTCAGTCAAACTTACATGTTATGCAATTCTGTAGAAGTTAATTTTATATGATGCAAATGTCTGAATATTGTGATTGTAGCATGCGTAGTGGAGGTGCTCACGGGCGCTATGGTGTAGGAGACTGGACATTTCTCAAATGTCGGCAGCACATGGCTACGGCAAGTGCAATATTTTTCTCTTTTGCTAAAATTGCTAATTTTTGTTGTTACATTTTGATGTGACGAATTCCTTACGCCAAGCTTCTAAGGATCAAAGTTTTGGTTGTCTGTTCTGAGGCACACAACGTCAACCATGTCTAACATGAATTTATTATGTTAGGATACCAAATAGCGGAGCTCATATCTGCATTTGTTTTTTTCTATGGCACATTTTGTACCCAAAACACTATTATTACATTAAATTTTGATTTCCTCGATCATTATATCCAGCTAATATGATATAAGAACATATAGTGCATCAATTGTATTGTTAAAATCAGGAACATGGTCTTGCATAACACATTCTCAGTTGTATTAGACTAGTGACTGGATTGTATCAACGCATAGTTCAAAGTTCCACCTTAAAGGAGAACTAGTACTTTGCAAATTGCATATGAGGGCACTCTCTAGATTTTGATTCACAAATTTAAGATGAAGGATCTTAATTTATCTATTATTTACTTGACAGAAAGAAAGTAGTATAATTTTTTTTCCCAATGTTCTCTCTGCACAGGAAAACTACAAGAGGAAGGCCTTTCAGGAAGTTTGTGATAATTTCAGGTATATAGTTTTTCCCTGAATGTACATGCTACTTGGTCTTTATTAGTATAAGCTGCTCAGTTAATCTTCAACTGCTGTTTCACAGGCCTGTCATGCATTACTTTTTCTTGGAGAGATTCTTACATCCGCCAGATTGGTTTGAAAAAAGGCTTGCTTACACACGAAGTGTGGCAGCTAGTTCAATGGTGAGCTTAGTCTCTTGTGTCATAAATGACAGTCCTCCATCTATTATATGTGGAATACAAGCATTCTCATGGATTCTCCTGGGAAGCCTCTCTTTTTTTCTTTTTTCTTTTTTTCTTTTTTTCTTTTTTTATTGAAGATGAGAATGATTTTGTACAAGTTGACTCTGTACTTGAGCCTTTCATTCAAATCAGGTGGGTTACATTGTTGGGCTTGGAGATCGACACTCCATGAATATCCTAATTGATCAAGCGACTGCAGAAGTTGTTCACATTGATCTTGGTGTTGCCTTTGAACAGGGGTTGATGCTTAAAACACCTGAGCGGGTGTGCCTTTTTTCCTCGAATTCCTTATTCTTTTCACTTTATGCTGTTAATTCATGCTGCTTCTTTCAGTCATTGCTTTGTAAGATTTACATTTTGTTTAATGCGATGTAGGTTCCATTCAGGCTGACAAGGGACATTATAGATGGTATGGGAGTAACTGGAGTGGAAGGGGTATTCAGAAGATGTTGTGAGGAAACTGTGTCCGTGATGCGGACAAATAAAGAAGCACTACTGACCATCATTGAAGTATGATTAGTTAACATATAACATTTTAATATTGAGAAAGTTTATTATCTTTCAGTAAGTTCATATCCAGTGCAAATTTTCTGCAGGTTTTTATTCATGACCCTTTATATAAGTGGGCTCTATCTCCTCTAAAGGCTTTGCTACGTCAAAAGGTACTTTAGGAACTTCACCTTTTTTTCTTATATGTTTGTAAACATCATATGATCTGATTAATTTTCCTCTCAGGAAAGAAAAAGATAAAGACCATGAAGCATTAAATTAAGAAATGTCTTATTAGAGTTAATTACAAGCACCTGCAAACACAAGCTTTCGAAGTTATGATGATTATATATTTATAATTCCTACTTAAGTAACTACCAACTAAGAGTAAACACTTCCACAAGGTTCATATCCATGTTAAACATCAACACTTCATGAAACTCTTCGACACGTGTCGGGCCCTTCGTACATGTCTATCTATATAGCATATGCATTTTCTTTTGCATCTACAAGTATCAACACTTCCATCAAAATCTAACCCACACCCTGGAGGGTCTTCAAGACTCATTATGCAGGACGCAACATTGTCCTCGTACTTTTCCATGTCGTCTAACATCAGGGGACTATTATTCCATCAAAGGCATAACGGATTCTGAAAGGCGAAAGCACTCCCTGAGTCCCAAAATACTAAGATAATATTTTTTAACATAACAAGAAAGTTAATTGTTAGAACAAACTAATAAAATATAATATTATCTCAGAACTAATAGAAGATGAGTAACAAGTTGAGGAAGGAAAAGGGACATATAAATTCACTATTTATATTTGATGATGAGTATTAATTATTTTGATCCATAAATTAACTCCCTCGGTCCTCTTAATGATGTCTTTGAGTACAATTTTCATGTAAATTAAGAATTTCAAATTTGAGGGGTGAGAGTATAAAGTAAGTTCCAACATGACCCTTACATAGATCTGGTACTATAGTAGTGGATCGCATATAATTATAACACAAGTACAAGGTACTATTGTTTTTTCCCACTTTATAGCTTTTACTTTTGTACTTGAGCCATTTTGTTGGAGAGAACTTTTTTGGCACTTAATCCATCCGTCGAAGGACAGAGGGAGTAAATTACTTGACTTTTTAATTCTAAAAATGTTGAGTCACTAGTAATACTATCATTATTTGATTAATTTGTTACGAAAAAAGAATTAATCTTTATTTGAAGGGTTTTGCTAACCACCAAATGGAATACGTTATTTTTTTGCCCAAAGATGAATTTATCACAAAAAGAATTTTCCTTTCGACAATATATTAAACTTGGATAAAATAGTAATTTGGTCCTCTTGTGTTGATGTGTTTTGTTTGATATATGTGTACTGTGTCCATGTCAATGACTCTGTTGGGTCATGATATTTTATCTCTTTGGGCCGGGTGTATTGGGCTTATTCTTTTAATTATTCTATTGGGCCTTTATTATTTGAACTATGAAAGTCATTAAGCCCAGTCATCCTATTATTTTCATTTCAAACTATAAGACCGGGTCGGGTCAGTGGATCAATCCTTTAGACATTTTAATATCTACATCTTTGACTTGTAATGATGAAAAAGCATGTCGGTTGACTAAATAACCGCCATTACATTAATGTGGATGGGATCATAATCGATTTACGGCGGTAAGAATTGATGACCAAAGGCAGTGGATAAAGTGGATGAACTACATGCAGTCGGCAGGACCCATCAGGTAAAGGGGGGTGTGTCAGGTAGTAGTGGGTGGCACGGTAATTCAGGCAAAGAGGGTATAACTTAGCAAGAAAGTCTTCACCAAGAGGTACGTTCTCATACACTTCATCATTCAGAATCACATACACACAGAGAATTATTATTATCTCTTTATCTCAATATACTAGGTGATATAGCCTCCGTTTTCGATAAATCTTGTGAACACGTATACTGACTCTCACGCCTGAGCTATCCCCCGACGGAACCGCCGTCAAGCTTGTGGTGTTTATTGTGTTTACGTTGCAGGATCAGGACGTTTTAAGTGATTGGGACGTGACAAAAGATCTTGGCGTTAACATTGGCGCTAGAAGGAGGGCTTTTTTCAATCACAATCGTTTAAATTTGTTTGAAAGATGATGAGGAGTAGAGATGGTACAGGAAGAGGCAAAGGCGATGGTCATTAGTTCATCATCGCCTCAGATATTCAAAGAAGGATCGCTCGGGTCCTTCTAAAAGTGTTCGTGAGAGCACGGCTTTAAGCATTAATTCGGAAGAACTTCGTCCAAGATCCATGGTGGAGCCGCATTTAAAGTTGGTTTTCAACGCCGATAAAGGCGTGATCTCGATCGAGAACGGGTAGAAGGTTCACGACCGTAACTCATCGCCGAAGTGGTCAAGAAGACGAGCCACCAAGCAAGGATGACGGACGAAGCAAGATAAGGCTTTGGAAGTTTTGTTAAAACAAAGGAAGATATAGCCGAACAGATGCTTGGGTGAATGAGTTGAGGGACGAAGCATCTAGCCATATTCATTCCGGAAGGCGGAGTAGTATAAGGATGTACCTCGCGGAAGGGTAAGGAGCCGGAATATTCTACGACGTGTCCAGTGGATCATTCTCGCAGTAGAGGAGATCGAGGAGCAGAACGCTTCGACCTCGAAGAAGGCAATCGACAACGTTAGATCAATTCATCGCGACGATGAAAGACTAAAAAAGGTGTCGAGAGAAATTATGCGAAACCCGAAGGGTGGAGTACCAAACATAACCGTTCTTATCACGAGGATGAGATCAGACGCCTAGTAAATCAAGAAGTCCCTTAAGCAAGGCGTAGGATCGGCAGAGAAAGGTCGATCCATTCCGAATGCCTAGTGTCGCCGAGAGAAGGAGATCTCATCACAACCCGAAGGTGTTGATTTTACGCAAGAGAGTTGAAAGAACTCCGAAAACAATTGGGTCGAGGTCCAACAGCGCGAAGGATACTGGAAAGAAAGCGCCCCTTTTTCCTCCGATATTCTCGAGGAGAAGCGCGATGTTACCAAAAAGTTGCCTCGTATGGAAAGCTATGATGGGTTAGAGATCCCATGACCATAGTCGGTGTTTGGCCGGCTAATGGATTACTATGATTTTACCGATGTCGCTAAATGTCACACTTTTGTCACTACTTTGAGAAAAGACGCTGAGACGGTGGATGGGGACTTTACCATCGGATTCTATCTCCTCGTGGTGAACTTTGTGATAAGTTCCACGACGTTTGGAAGCAATCAAGAAGGGAAAGTTTCATGTGCTCTTTTGAAGACAGTCCCAATTCACCAAAATGAATCTTTAGCCGATATGTAAAGAGGTTTAGGGAAGCTGGCGGACAGATATCCGATCTTAATGATCTCCAAGTCTGTTGGGTTGTTCCAGAATGGGCTAGATTCGGTTAAATCGGAGAAATTGGTAAAGAAATTGATGTTTCACCATCCAGAAAAGCCTAAAGCAAGCCTTCGACAAAGCAGAGGGCTATATTGTTGTAGAAGAGGCTATGAACAAAATCGAAAATCCTTCTTCGAGCCAATTAAAGGAGGTAGAGGTTCCCAAGACCGATGTTGATCAGAGAAGAGTGGGAGGGTATAACCGAGGGCGGAAGGTAGCTCAAGAAATACAAGAACTTCGTGGCGACATAAGGCAAAGAACAGACACTGCTTTCTACCTCAAGGTTAATAAGGTTTACACCCAGTTGAATACGTAAAGGTCGATAATTTTGGATCGAATCCAAAACCGACCTTTCTTTGAACCACCTCGTGATAATTACAAACGGGACACAGCGAATCCTCGCAAATATTGTGGTTATCATCAAGTCACCGGTCGACATAACTAACGAGTGTAATTTAAAGGATTTTGTAGAGAGCAAGATTAAAAGCGGCTTGGCGATTAATATGTGGTACGAGAAAGACCGTCGTGGTCACGCTAAGTCATTAATCATACTGTTCAAACGGTTCAAGTACCGCCTGTTCAAAATGCTCCACCACCGCCAAGGCAAGTCGTTGATGTAATAACTGGTGGGTCTGCTGGGAAATTAGTAGGGAAGAAGAGGAGGTCTTATCTTGATTCATTATGCCGATATGATGCTATTCTCAAGATCGACAGCCTTTTCCAGAACCTGTTATTTCGTTTTACGGATGCGGATTATCCTTCTGAGCCCATCGAACCGCACGAAGGGCATTGGTGATCGCAAATAAGTGGGCTCAAATGGATGTGAAACGCACGTGATGATAGATAACGGATCTTCTGGTGGACATTCTTTATGCCCATGCTTATCAGAGAATGCGTCTCGATGAGCACAAAATGGAGGTCGGACAGGAGGCTCCTCTATATGGTTTTGGCAACGACCCAGTCAAAGTGGCAGCACTATTGAACTCCCCTCGTTATCTTCTAAGACTACCAAATAAAGTGGAGATAACTTGTAAATTTTATGTTCACAGACGTGGATTGACTTCTCCCACAACGCCATTTTGGGAAGACTACACATCGACTCTTCTTCAAGTCAGAATTTCTATCCCACATTTCAAAATCAAATTCCCAAAGCGTGGAGTAGGTGAAGTGATGGGTGATTTAGACTGCCCGACGATGTTATCGAAACGTTATTTGTTATTTCGTCCGGAATGGGGTTAGTAACAAAAAAGACGATGGCAATTGAGATCGAACCTTCACCGGAAAGCAATTTCGTAACCCTCGTAATCCCTGGCTTGGGGACAGAGGAGATTGAGTTGGTCGTCGGAAGCCGACAAGACAAAGTGAGGATTGGTTCAGGTCTACCAGAACCTCTTCGGACAAATCTTATGGAACTCTTGCGATGTTATGTTGATATTTTTGCATGGGAGCCACAAGACATGCCTGGAGTTAGCCGGAAGGTTGCTGAGCATAAGCTGGAGATAGATCCTTCGAAGAGGCCAGTTCGTCAGAAGAGGCGGATATTTGCTCCAGAGCGTCAGAAGATCATCGATGAAGAGGTTGCAAAATTGCTGGCTGCTGACTTCATCTATGAGATTGATTACCCTGAGTGGATAGCAAATGTAGTATTGGTGCAGAAGCATAATGGAAAGTGGGGTCCGTGATCGACTACACCGACCTCAACAAAGCTCGTCCAGAAGGACTTTATCCTCCGCCTCATATTGATCAAATTTCATCGATGCCACTTTGGGTATGATTACTAAGTTTTATGGATGCTTTTTCAGTTATCATCAAATATCCATTGTGCAAAGAAGACATTCCAAAACAGCGTTTATTACACACCGCTCGGTACGATACAAAAAATGACTTTTGGCCTTATTAATCTTGGAGCTACCTATCAAAGGATGATGAACTTCATATTCGATAGCAAATTTGGGGAGGAATATGGAGGTTTATGTAGATGACGTGATGATCGTGAAGAGTATGCAGATTCGTAAGCATTTGGACGATCCGGAGGAGTGCTTTCAAACTATTCGTTATCGTCAATTAAGGCTTAACCCGACCAAATGTACTTTCTACTTAGTGCAGAAAGTTTTCGGGTTATCTGGTCATCCAAAGGCATCGAGGCCAATCCGCAGAAGATCCAGCCATCCTCGATACATGAAGACTCCTCAATCATTCAAAGACGTTCAACGTCGATTTGGTAGGATGCGGCTTTAAGGAGGTTCGCCGCCAAATCTGGCAGAGCGATGTCTTCCTTTCTTCGACACATTAAAGGGACCGAAGAATGCGAAGACATTCCAGTGGACTTCCGAGTGTGAAGACGCTTTCAAGGTATAAAGACGATTCGTCTTCTTGGCTCCTTTATTGGTAAAGCTCGTCCCGCACAGAGACTTTATATTTGTACCTGCGGCAAGTTCCTTAGAAGAGCTGGAGCGATTTTGGTTCGGGAGATCGGTTGGAAGCAACATCCGGCCTATTACGCCACCACGCCCCACGAGATGTCAAACCGGTATCCAAACATCGAGAAATTTGCCTTTGCTTTAATAATTGCCAAGAGAAAGCTTCTTGGCAGATTTTCAAGGTCGACTCTCGGTCATCTACACGGATCGCCCATCAAGAAGGTGATGAGCAAGCCAGAGGTCTCGGCGGACTAGCAGCAGCATGGACTATGGAGTTATCCCAATTTTTCATCGAGTATCATCCCCGAATCGCCATCAAAGCCCAAGCCCCGGCCGACTTTTATGGTAGAATGCTCGCGTTCACCAAGCGACGCGGATTTCGGAAGTCGAATCTTCCGATCGAAAGAATGGCCGTTTCTTCGCCAGGTCGAAAGCGTGGACGCCAGATGCAGATGGATCCTCACGACGATGTTAGTAGTGGAGCAGAATTATTTTAATAAGTCCGAAGGATTCAAAGTTCAAGCGAGCCATCGATTCGGGTTTAAAGCAACGAACAATGAAGTTTCAATACTGAAGCGTTGTTTAGCGGTGTCCGATTAGCAAAAGAGTCTCAAGTCCAACAGTTAATTATCTATAGTGATTCTCGGTTGGTCGTTAAACAAATTGTCGGGAGATTACGAAGCTCGTGGAACCCGAATGATCAAATATCCGCGTAATTAAGAAACCAACTTCAATTTTTCGCTTCGCACGAAGTTTCAGAGTATAGAGCGCAATGACAATTCTCGCGCCGATGATTGTCGAAACTAGCCACCACTGATGCGTATGTCTTTCATGGATCGGTGTATTTGGAAATTTTACAAAGAAATGAAAGTGTTCAAAGACGAAGTCGTGATGATGTATCGACCGAACAAATCGTTGGATGACCCCTACATCGAGTATTTCGCGATGATGGCGCCCTTTCTTTGGATCAAATGCTAAGAAAGAAGATCAAGTACAAGAGTACTAATTTTAGTCTTATTGACGGGATCTCTATCGATTGGCATTTTCCTCACCATTATTGAAATGTTTGGCTCGTCTCTCGAAGCCGAGTATGCTCTTCGGGAAGTTCATGGAAGGATTTGCGGTGATCATACGGTCGCCAAGTCTTTGCACATAAAGTGCTTCGACAAAGTTACTTATGGTCGACAATTTTCAAAGAAGCTACAGAGTACGTCAAGAAACGCGAAAATGTCATTTCAATAGTCGGTCCACATCGCCCACTCAAGAGTTATACTCGATTCTATCTCCTATATCCTTCACCGTCTGGGGTGGATATATTGGGACCAATTACCTAAAGCTAAAGTCGAGGTTAGCTTCATCATAGTTCTTTATATGATTATATGACTAAGTGGTAGAGGCAAAACCACTTTGGCCGATATGTAAGCAGAGTGCTTAAAGTTTATAAAGGAGTCGTGGTGTTTCGCTTCTAATCCCTAAGGTATTGATATCGGACAATGGACGCCTTTTCGTGGGTTCAAAATTTGAAGAATTTTGAACGATTTGGGATCCAAACCAAGAAGACTTCGTGGCTCATCCACAATCAAATGGGCAAGTTGAGGTAACCAACAGACGCCGAAAGCGGAATCAAGCGTAGATTGGATGAAGCTAAGGGAGATGGCCGAAGAATTGCTAAAGCGTCTTTGTGGGCATACCGAACTACACCAAGGACTACTACGGGATTCACCCTTTCGATCGGGCTTTACGGTAATCGATGCCTTAGTCCCGATCGAGATCGGATCTCCAAGTCTTGGTGCAGGTCAATTCAAAGAAATCTACAACGATGAAGGATCAAGGCTAACTTGGACCTCGCTAGACGAAGTCGAGAGGAAGCTTTAATCAAATTGGTACGCTTATCAACGAAGGGTGGCCAAGCATTATAACAAGTGGCGCTAAACTTCGTAGATTCGAAGTGGGAGACTTTCGTTTCAGAGAAGCCGAAGCTTCTACACCTCAAAACACGGAAAGCTAACGCCGAATTGGGAAGGGCTATACGAAGTAATCAAGTACCAAAGCAGTGTACTTATCGATTAAAGGCACTCGATGGTTCCGAGATCAAGAACACTTGGCATGCTGGCAGACTTCGGAAGTATTTTCAATGAAGATTAAGTCAGTTTATCGGAAGTCTGTACACGATTGTTTGATATTAATAAAAGATCACTTTTCCACAATTTATCACTGGTCCTATTTGTCCGATGGTCACTATGGTGTAAGGAGGTATGGTAGGACTCGCTGGCCATTCGATGGTAGCCCCAGGTCCTTTCGGTCCTATATCGATCTTATCGGGTGATAAGTCAATGGTCATCGGTCCTATTGTCCGATGGTCACTATGGTGTAAGGAGGTATGGTAGGACTCACGGGCCATTCGATGGTAGCCCAGTCCTTTCTTGGTCCTATATCGATCTTATCGTGGTGGTAAGTCAATGGTCATTGGTCCTATTTGTCCAGATGGTCACTATGGTGTAAGGAGGTATGGTAGGACTCATTTGGCCATTCGATGGTAGCCTCAGTCCTTTTGGTCCTATATCGATCTTATCGAGGTGGTAAGTCAATGGTCACTATTAATCCTTATGTCTTCGTTCTTTATCATTTTGTCGTTCAAATTTACTTCACGATGATCGATCTCACTCTTTGATGCTGGATGAGTATAAGTTATTTATTTTGTTTAAGTGTTGAGTTCGGTTTATTTAGTTCGCTTAACTTGAATCTCGTAAAGTAAAATTCAATTCACTTCATTGCATAAGTTAAGTGTTATATGCTATGCCTAATTCAATAGTTCATCTTATTGGTACTAAATTATTGACAAGAAACTGATCGGAACAGAAGTCATAATCAAGACAGTTAAAGATTTATCAATATACATAAAATGCTCATTTCATTTAAGTCAATTATAAATTAATTACATAAACATAAAAAGTTTAAAGTAGTTAAATATTTACATAAAACCAAAAACATGATATATATTCAGGCACCGCTTCATCATCGGAATTGAGTAATGCCGAGTCCAACTGAGCAATTGATAGCTTCTCTTTCCTCGTTCCGAAGCGGTCCTCCTCATCCCTCCGAATAAACCTTCACGATCTCAACATTAAGTTCATCCGAGTCCTCAGATCTGCTGAATCGCTTAGGAGCTCTTCATCAAAATAGGGCCTCGTCCCTCAAGGTCCTTTATTTTATGGGCGGAGCTTCATGACGCTTGGCCTTTACGCTTCGGGCTTCATCTTGAATCTTCGCTCTCGGCCTCACCAAGTTCAAGGACTGAAGCTTCGATTGGTCAAGAAAACTCCTCATTTTTCGCCTTTCAGAGTAAGTTCTCTTCAACCAAACCAAAGATTCAGTTGGTGAGAGTTTGTTGGGCGGCTTCGGACGCAGCCAACCCATCCTCAGAGTTCTTAGTTCGTCATCAGATGTCTTCAAATCTATCTTAGCCCGATCCAATTCTATCTGAAGACCGTTGATGGTATGAAAAGCCCTTAGTTTATGTGTCTCTGACGCAAATCGTCGTCAAGAAAAAAGATTAGCTCGCACATTTTCAAAATATTCTAGTCAAACGCCTAAAATGCTCAAAGGAAAATAGAGATGTGGAGGAAGAAGTGATTGTTATTTACCTCGCCAAATAACTCATTCCCTCGTCGAGAAGATTTCCGTCAGTATGATCATCGAACCGTTGGTCGTCGGTGTGCCGAAGCTAAAGCTCAAGAGGTCAAAAGGAAAGTTGGCGTTGAACTCCGGGCCATGTGGTTTGGAGATCCCACAACTTGGCGATGATAACCTTGACTGAAGGACCGGGCCTTTCGGGAGAGGGTCTCGACCTTTCGAGAGAGAATGGGAACATTCGGGAGGTATATAAGTCTGCATGAATAGTTTTGATTCATGAGGATTTGTTTGGAGTGGGTTCTTTGGGTGTCAAAAGCAGGCGTAACTTGGATGGCTATCGTGGGTACGCGTTTCTCTTCCCTGGATAACGTTGGAATCCTTCGATCTGGTCACCGATCTCTTCTATCTCGTATTTTGCTGGGGGCACGAAGGGTGGAATGATCAAGACCGAGGAACCCCGAGATCTTGGCAGAGTTAAAGGGGTTATTTTGTTTTTAATTTTTGATCCTAAGTATATTTCTTCGATCAGACGATCAAGTAAACCGCTTTGATCGAGGAATGGTTTTGGAGGTTGGTTCTGCTTTTCGCACGGGTTCGGAGGAGTTCAAAAGGGGTCGACTGGGTTTTTCGGGTAGCTCTCTCTTTCGTCGAGGTGAAGGGTCTCTTCCGGTATGAGAACCTCTTGACCTCTGTTTCTTCGCTTGAAATTCATCCGTATGAATTTTCGGTGTCGATTTACTTTGGGGTAGCTTCGGTTGGTGTAGCCTCAATTGCTTTCAAGACTTCCCCAGAAGAAATCTTGAACTCCTTTATTTCTAAGGAGCTCGGTCGATCAAAGATATCTTGCATAAATCAAACAAATTTATGTTAAAATTATATATCATAGAATATTTTCAAAAGGTATACATATATGAAATAAATTTGGTACTTACACTTACGGTCATATAACCATGCTTCGCTTCGAGAGGAGTCCGTATTTATTATTCTTCTTCTGGAAGTTGTCAAATAGCTCCATCATTTCCACTTCCCGCTCTTGTAAACGTCTCCAAAGTCGCCAGATATTTTTTCGTCGGTTGCCCAGATTCTGAAGAAAGAAGAAATCTCGGGCCTTTAACGAAAAACCACTTCTCGTGCCATCCCTATTGCTCGAAGGGTGTTCACAAATAACGTCTGTCAATTTCTCTCCGCAGACTTGAGGAGAATGTTTCTTGAGGGCTCTGAACCCCTTCTCCTCGGATCGCACTATCTTGTAAGCGATGAAGAAGAAGTCCGGGGAGGGCTCGGACGCCCAATTCATGGCAGAAGGCCACGAAGGCCAGAATGTGGATGTAGGAGTTTGGCACCAGTTGTGAAAATCCCACACCCAAGAACCCCAGTAGGGTCACTATAAAGACATGAAGGGGGAAACGAACCCCCTCTCCAGTAAAGTCACCGGGACGGCCGTCCATCCTTCAGGCCGTTGATACATCTTCTCACCAGAACGGGGTACCCTGACCGCATGGGTATCCGGAATGTGGAACCGAGTTCGAACCCTCTTTAGTTCAAATTTCGTTATGATGGAAGGAGTGTTAGACGCGAGAATCGCTCCGCACTCTCGTAGTATTCTTCGGAGGGGGTTTTTGGGTTTTTCTGTTTGGGATTCGTGTCAAGTCCCTCATGAAGATTAGGGTTTGGAGGAACCACGGTGATGAGTGTTACAAGTATGGGGGAACTCGTTTGTGGGTTGTGGGAAGCCATTTGTGACGATTTGCAGAGAGAGAAAGATCGTAAAATTTAAGGCGCTCGAATTTCAAATGAGCAGTAAAAGCTGTCAAATTTGGTAAAGTTATCCTTTTATCTTGTGATTTACTACATGTCAAGAAGACGGGTGCATTAAATGCTAGTAATAATTTGGAATTTGAATGGGAAGCGTCCGGCCGTGTAGGGTATTTAATAGATAGAGCCTTTTCCGATTTGGGCCCTTAAATTCCTTTCATTTCATTTCACGAAGCGATAAATGGGTACGCTTTTTAATTACATCTTGTTATTTATTGATTCTCAGTAAAATATCATGGATTGTTTATAGTTTTTATTAAACATTCTGTTCAACAAAAAACTAGGGGGCAATGTTGGGTCATGATATTTTATCTCTTTGGGCCGGGTGTATTGGGCTTATTCTTTTAATTATTCTATTGGGCCTTTATTATTTGAACTATGAAAGTCATTAAGCCCAGTCATCCTATTATTTTCATTTCAAACTATAAGACCGGGTCGGGTCAGTGGATCAATCCTTTAGACATTTTAATATCTACATCTTTGACTTGTAATGATGAAAAAGCATGTCGGTTGACTAAATAACCTGCCATGCATTAATGTGGATGGGATCATAATCCATTGGGCGTAGTAATACTTGACCAAAGGCAGTGGATGAACTACATGCAGTCGGCAGGACCCATCAGGTAAAGGGGGGTGTGTCAGGTAGTAGTGGGTGGCACGGTAATTCAGGCAAAGAGGGTATAACTTAGCAAGAAAGTCTTCACCAAGAGGTACGTTCTCATACACTTCATCATTCAGAATCACATACACACAGAGAATTATTATTATCTCTTTATCTCAATATACTAGGTGATATAGCCTCCGTTTTCGATAAATCTTATGAACACGTATACTGACTCTCACGCCTGAGCTATCCCCCGACGGAACCGCCGTCAAGCTTGTGGTGTTTATTGTGTTTACGTTGCAGGATCAGGACGTTTTAAGTGATTGGGACGTGACAAAAGATCTTGGCGTTAACAGACTCATTGCTTCATATGTAGTAACAATATGAGATTTATATAAAAATAACATGATCCCATCATGCTCTGGGAGTAAGCCAATCGTAAAGATGACTTTGGATGCTACCTCTAAATAGTCACGCTACCTCTCTTTTTCTTTTTTAATTTGTCATTTTTTAAATTTCCTAACATCCTTTAGGTTTCTTTTATATATAATGTCTAATCTCACAATTAAATGAAGTTTTATCATATTACATATCTTTTCATGGTGATTTGTTCCTCTCTGTCATCAATTTCTATAACCTTGGGAATAGTTAAACGTTTCTAAATTTTGGCATGCAATGATATTTGACATCCGTTCCTGTGCAATATGAATTCTTCTAAATGCATGAAATATGAGTCGGGCATATAATTGGTATTGTTGTATGGGTATGTGACGAAGTTTGACATATCTGCCTGGGAACATACCATCAAGCATGCCTGCTAATGCAAGTTAACAGTAGACCTTGTACATACCTAATACCTCGTACATAAGCTATCTCCTAAACCTTCTGTAAAACACCGTATATTGCAGAAACAGAATTTTACTATGAAATTATAGAAGGGTATTTTGAACAAATGAATGTATAATTATTTTATCATATTCTTGAATTTATCTGATAAATCTGATGCCAGGATACATACCCATGGCTAACGCGGGCTGACAGATCTTTTCCACATACCCCCTTCCATCTCATATTCCTTTTATTAGCTTCTTAGTCTCTCATCTGCATGTATATCTTTTTAAGTTATATCAACAGCTGTACTTCCATCATGCATGTAACGTTCTCTTACCTCTGCTAATTAGGAAACTTATGATGATCTGGAAACGAGCTTGGAAGACTCGCAAGATGAATATGAAGGGAACAAGGATGCTACTCGTGCCCTTTTGCGTGTTAAGCAAAAGCTTGATGGATATGAGGAAGGTGAAATGAGAAGTGTGCATGGGCAGGTGATTCTTTTGGACCACCACCAATTTTTTCAACTTGGAATCTAATATAGTTCGCTATCTTTGCTTCATCCTCTTATTTGGTATATAAGCCTTGTTTTTGGCATGCATCTTCCTTGTAATTGCATGATTACTTTATAAAGTTTTAATACTAGCATCTCAGGAAAAATTCTAGTGTAGTCAACCAATGTATACAGTGTTACAAAAAGTAAAAAGGAAGTTGTACCTGTCACTTTTCTCTTGTTGGCAGAATCATGCTGTATATAGTGCATAAATGTTAAGAGAGAAGGTGGTCATCGAACTACCTTTTCACTGCAATTTTGTCAGGTTTTCAATCCTTGCAGGATAGCTTTAATTTTATAGATTTTTTATTATGACGGAAATTGTAATATTATCATATTTTCCCAAAAACTTTTTCCAGATTAAAAATGACTGGAGCAGACATTCATTTTTGAAGCGATACATTCTTTGGAAATTGTATCAAATTATGGGTAGCTTGTTTTCATTAGCTATAGTAACATTAAGTTCCCCCAATTCACATCAAACCACTCTCGTCACTGGCCAAATCTTTGATGAGCTGTGCTTGTTGGTTACATACATGTACAATTCCCCCTCTTTGGCATAACTAAACCCAGGAGAGCGAGAAGTTACAGTTTTTCGTTTTCATTCCTCCGAAGAGCCCATCTTAAGTTTTTATTATAGGCAAAACCCACTTACCGTCAATTACCGGATTTGCTTGCACTGTGGGATGAGTCTAGACACCCGGACACTGATCCTCTTGAAGTTGTGATGACATTTTCTTACACCTGATCACCAACTGGCAGTTTGGCCAAACATTTTAGCTTTTGCATCAAAATTTTCTGTATTCTTATTTGGTATTATTGGGGTTAAGATTTGATTTGCTAACACAGCCTTCTAATAAGTTTGCTTTGCTCTACTTGAATTATGGTTACATGTATAAGTTATGCTTCCATTTTAGATTGGGGAATATGGTCTTAAGAAAGGTTATTTGGTCGGAACAGTGACGATGATCTGGTGCTATTTGGTTGGAACATTGAAGGCGCTATTTAAATTATGTTTATTTCTTTCACGACAAGGTTATCTGAATATTTTTTTTCTTAGGTTCAACAACTTATACAAGATGCTATTGATCCTGATCGACTGTGTGAAATGTTTCCTGGATGGGGATCTTGGATGTAGTAATTCTTAATTGTCACAGCTTGGGACACCGAACTGCTCCAGTCAAATTGTTGATGCGGCTCTTTATCTCTGTAATTGTACAGTTTTGCTGAGTATTTCCTTGAATCAGATTCTGAGGCAAATTTTGGGTGTAACTGGTTACTATGATTGCTACATTGTATATAGTGGTCAATGAATAGCTCCCCAATTTTGCTTTAATTATGTGAAACCTCCAATATTTCTACTCTCTCTTTCTTCTCCCCCAACCCTACCCCTACCCCTACTTACTCTCGAGAAGAAAACTTGAAAATGTTTCTACTTGAAAGTTTAACAAGTCATTTACTAATTAAAAACAAAAAGAAAGGAAAATACTTGTAAATAAATTCAATGAAAGATGTGTTTAAGCTATTGACTGCTTCAAAATGAAAACTTGTGTTGAATCAAATTTCCAAATAATTATGTTGAAAACAGAAATATTACAAAAACAAATTTTAAGATCATATTTTTCTTTTTGATATAGCAAACCTTGGGAGAGAGGGAGGGACCAATTTATTCATGAAGCCTGAAACACCACATGTAAGCCTTGTAATTTCTTCCAAGCAGGTAAGTTATGGGTAAGGGTGTAAACGAATCGAGTTGAGTCGAGCTGAGTATTGAGTTGTTCAGATTTGGTTCACTAAATTTATCGAGTATAAAATAAAATTTGATTGAGACTCATTTAGCTAACGAGTCGATCACGATTCCGAATTGAGCCCGTGCAGTTTGAATTTTTTAAACGAATATGATCCGAGTATCAATAGAAAATTATAATTTGAGGAGGTTCGAGTAATTTATCGAACTTTAAAATTTGCTTCATATTTGACTCGTTTATATTTAGAAATGAGCTCGAATCAAACTTTTTAATGAACAGCATTTAATCGGTTCTAATTGTTTGTTCATTTTACAGCCTATATCCAACCATATATAAACTAATATATAAAATGAATTTCAAAATTAGATCTTTGTATATATAACTATTCAAGTTATTTAATTCAAAATTTATAGCATTTGTAATACAATGTGGTGTTGGTAATAAAAATATTACACGTCGTTTGGTTCTGAACTGAAATAGTTATACAAAGTACTCCCTCCTTCCCAAATTAACTGTTCAGTTTTGACTTTTTAAAGTCAAATTGACTATTTTTAAAATTAATAATTAAGCATATATAAATATATTTCTAAAATTATAAAAATTAGGATTAATAATAAATTGTATATACTTTTTTTTTGTTATAATATCTTCACCTATATTTTAGCAAAAATAGTAAAAAAATTAGTTTTAAAAATGGTCAATTTGACTTTAAAAAGTCAAAACTGAGCAATTAATTTGGGACGGATGGAGTAATATAAAAAAAAACTGAAAGAAATTAATTTGGGGAAAAGGAAAGCATCTGGTAAATGGGGGAAAGCGGGATGGGGCACTGGGCAGGTATAACTGTATAAGGTAGTTGTCGGGTCAGATCGGATGCGGGAGTTATATATACATTATCGGACGGGTATGAGAAGGGTAGTCTGAATTATACATGTCCTGTTGCTTGGATCTACTAAGTACAAGTGATTGGGTCCGCGGGTCTAAGCTCAATTGAATAGTTTAAGGGTTGGGGGTTTTTTATTTTTTTTTTTATTTTTTTTATTTTTTTTAATTTACAGTGTTTTTTCAATAAAAAATATACTTCTTTTTATACTTTTTTATTCAAACTTGCTCTATTATTTTATATTTTTTATTCTCATAATCGTGGTTAAAAAAATAAAAAAATAAATAACACTGCATTCTGGACTAAGACTCCATTATTAAGGTAAAATTTGGGACGCCCCCAATTTATAGTTTAAGGGAATCAATATTTTTATATATGTACATGATTTTTTTTATGAGAAGGTGGAATTTACTCTATACTCATGTGAGAGAGGATCATATAAAAATATCAAAAATACATTTAAAAATAGACAAAATAAAATATTTAAAAATTCAAAAAATAATTTAATGACCCCACACGACAATAAAAATATATAAATATCATTGAATTTCAATTTTAATTTAATACCATAATCTTCAGTTGATAATTTACTGAAAATTCTCATAAAAGTTATTTAAAGACGATCAATGGAACAAATCTACAAATACAAATAAGAAATGATAATAACAATAATACTTCATTCGTTCTTTAATAGAGCGGATCCTCTATCTCCAAATTTTATATCTCATTTGTGTTTTTCTGTTTAATTTTTGACACATGTCCTTTTATTTAATTTTAGAATTAATTAGTGTTAAATAAGAAATTATGTGTCAAAATTTAAGTGGAGGACACATGAGATTGTGAAAATTGGGGATGTAGGATCCGCCTCTCCTTAATATAGGTGGTTTTAGAGTTGTACACAAGTATTAAATAAATGATTGTATAGTGTTGGGTCATGATATTTGTAAGACCCCAACTTATTATTAATGAAATTTAATTTTCTATTTATTATTTTGAAATAGTAAGGGTTGATGTGATTAATGTGGATAGTTAGGGGTAAAATACTTAAATATTTCAAAATAAGCAAGTGGTTATAAAATATTCATTGTCATTGCTTGGGAATATTCGTTTAGTCGTGGAATATTCAGATCGTTAAAGGGAATATTCGCATTTACGACACAGCAGTAAATGTGTGGGCCCCATAACTGAAAGCGATTGGATGAAGAAAACGATAAATATAAGTTGGTTAAAAATAACTGGCATGTAGTTGTTATCAGATTATCTTGTTAAAATACTCTGTGGTTAAAAACACAAGAAGACACGGTCAGATTGCACCAATTATCGATTCTTACGTGAAGAAAGCACTACTCAATAATGGTTACATGTGAATTATCGCTCTCAAATATTTTATTTTATTGATTCAATAATTCTTTGCGTTGATATTTTATATTCATTGTTGTTTCAATAATTGTCATTTACAATATTTTTCATTATCGAAGCTAATAATTCATATTATCTCGAATAATATTATTAGATAACATTATTGGCAATGTCTAGAAAGTTACATCAAGGAGAGGTTTGGTCACCTAATTGCGCATCAAAGAAGTGAGAAATTCTTATCGAAAGCCCTCTCTTCCTTGAACCGCCTCGGTTGTCAATATTGTGATTTCAGAATATTATTTGTGAATCATTAATTATTGATTCATATGACGAGGAAAATATTGATTTTATGTGGATATAGATGGAGAAAAATTTTAATGTGACAATTGTTGAAAATTGAAATTTTATCTTTTTCTCGATAAGATAATTCATTTAAATGTATTATTATATTTTAATAATATAATAATTGTGATATTTTTACAACGAATGTGGGATATATGAGTATACGAGGAGGAAGAGTATTTTTTGTTGTAATACATGTTTAAAACATGTTAAACATGCTCATGGACCCCATTTATCGACCGAAATTTGATTATAATCAGTAAAATCCCCCGCTTGTGGATTTTGGTCAATTTCTGTTTGGAATTTGGAAAAACTTTCTTCTGCAAAGTTGTAGAGAATTGAATTTCCTATAAAACTCGCGAGATTCGAATTTTCTGATAGAAGGGCTATTTATTATGAATTATCAAGTTCAAAGTTCAAATAATTAATTTTTGGAAGTTTAAAATATTTTAAATAATAAAACATTTTTGTTTGTTTTGTGGGCTACAACATGTGCATAATGAGCTAAGATCAGATCTAGGAAGGTTGGCGTAGAAATCTTAATATATATATTAATATTTTATTAAATTTTTCGCTTTTTGGTGTTCTAAAGATTTTCCTATAAATAGAGTGCTTTAGGTTAGAATTGAAAATCACACCGAGTAAAATGAAATTTTTCTCTCTATATTATCGATGTATTCTTGTGAGTATTTTGAGTATACTTTGAGTATTGTTAGGGCAAGTAAGTTCCTTCAAAGACTATAATTCAGATTCCAAATTTGTAAGTACTTAATCTTTCAAGTAAGGGATATTATTTATTTTTTTCAGAATGATATTATTTTTTCAATATCATTATGTTGAAATATTGATCCTAAGTTTTTATCAAAATTGGAACTTTTGGTGTTCTGAGTTACTATTCACGATACTCAAGACTATTCACGATACTCTGATTATTCATTTAATACTTACATTATTCATCGAAAAATGAGAAATTTTCTTTTTCGTCAAAATATCTATTCGGATACTAGCTTTGATTGTATCCATGTTTTGATCATTCTTAAATTTTACACCACTATGATTATTTTTGAGGTATTTTTTGGACGTGGATAAAACAAAGCATTTAATCCTTAATCCTTAATCTTTGTCATTTTGTTTCTTTGGATTCGCTTTTTAAAAAAATTTTTTCATCATCTTCGCCTTAAATGATGATATTATGGAATATTTTGGCTTCAGAAGTGCAAAGATGAATGATTTCGAAGAATATCTTTCGCCCAGAAGTGCAAAGATGAGCAGTGTTTAGATGAACATGATTAATCGATGAATATCTTTCGCTCTGTAGTGTAAAAGATGAATATTTGATTCCAGTTGTATATTGATTGATGTTACAGGGATAAAAGATAGACGATGAACTTTTAAATTCATACATGAAGATAGTAGTTTGCATTCTCAACTTAACTCTTCTAATGAATTATTATTTCACGCGAATATTGATTTAAAATTTGTTGCCTATTGTATTCTATTAGATTTTTCCCCGTTGAAGACTAACGATAATTTGTTGTATATTATCTTAGTCATAATATTCTTTATCGGGCTAGTTGAGCTCACCCTTTTCCTTTTGTTCCATTTTTCTTCTCGTGAGGCTAGAATATAGCGAAAGTATTTAGCCTGGGGTATGGAATGAAGGTTCTAGAAAGAGTTGTTTAGTAGTCCTCACCATTGTTGTAAAATAATGTATCAATAAATGTGATGAGGATTTATTTGAGTATAGATATTGTCTGTAAGATAATATTTGTATTCAAACTCACATTTTTACCGTTGTAATAATAAAGTTGTAGTTGTTTCGCACTCATGTATTTGGCGACTCGGAATGGGTGATGTATACCTATTTTGGGGCGCCACAATATTTCCCTCTTTGGGCCGAGTAAGTTGGGCTCACTTGTTTAATTAATCTATTGGGCCATCATTATTGAACCTTGAAAGTCACTAGGCCTAGTCACCATATTACTTCTATTTAACCCTATAAGACTGAATTTGGTTCATGGACTAACCCATTAGATCATTTAATATCTATTACTTTGACTTGTAATGATGAAAAAGCATAACAATTGACTAAGACACCTGCCATGCATTAATGTAGATGGGATTATAGCTGGCCGGCGGCATAAACAGTGACCAAAGGTAGTGAGTAGATCGCAGCATGGCGGGACCCATCGATCACGGAGTCAGGTGTAAGAAGTAGTGGGTGGCACGGTAAACCGAGCAAAGAGAGTATAACCTATCAACTAAGTTTTCACAAACAGGTACGTTCTCATACACATTCTCATTCATATTCACACATACACACCACTGAGGATTATTATCTCTCTCAATACACTAGACATTACATCCTCCATTGTTAACCTTGTGAACACGTGATATCGACTCACGCTCGAAAGCTATCCCCGTGATCGGTCCTACCAAGCTTTGTGGTGTTTATCGTGTTTATCGTGCTGGTGATCGTATGCCTTACGTGATTGGGACGTTGGAGAAGATCTTAGCGTTAACATTGGCGCTAGAAGGAGGGATGAGTTCTAGTGTCATTGAAATTTTCAATCACAATCATTTAATCTACTTCGAAAGACGATGAGGAGTAGAGATGGTACGCTGAAGAGGCAAAGCGATGGCGATTAGCCTGTCACCGCCTCGTGTTTGATAGAGAAGGATCGTCTGGGTCCTTCTAAAAGTGCTCACGAGAGCACGGCCTCTAAGCATAATTCAGGAGATCTCCGTCCGAAGATCCATGGTGGGGCCAGACGGAGGTTGGTTTTCGATGCGGATAAGGAGCGTGATCATGGTCGAAGGCGGGCGGAAGGCTCACCGACCAAGACTCATCGCCGAAGTGGTCAGGAGGACAGAGCTGCCAAGTTGGCGAGGATGGCAGACGAAGCAGATAAAGCCTTGGAGGTTCTGTTAAAGCAGAGAGAAGATATATTCGAACAGATGCTTCGGGTGGCGGAGTTAAGGGATGAAACATCTAGCCATGTTCAGTCCGAAAGGCGGAGTAAGCATAAGGAGATGCCACGGCGAGAGGGTAAAGAGCCGGAGCATTCTACACATGTGTCTAGGGATCGTTCTCACGGTAGGAGGAGATCGAGGAGCAGAACTCCCGTGGCCTCGAAGAAGGCATCTGGTGGTCGCTGGTTCTCAAAGATCGAGACGACGATGACAAAGAAGAAGCAAGTCGAGGGAGATCGTGCTGTAAACCGTAGAAAAGAGAGCATCAGCGTGAATATTCTCATCATGAGGATAGAATTGTACGCCGAAGTAGATCCGGAAGCCCCACAAGGGCAATGGGATCGGCAAGAGGAGATCGATCCACTCAGAGGCAGAATGTCGTTCAGGAGAAAGAGGTCTCCTCACAGCCCGAAGGTGTTGATTTTTTAGTAAAGGAGTTAAAAGAGCTCCGAAAGCAGTTGGCTGAGGTTCAACAGGTGAAGGACACTCCGGGAAAGAAGGCATCCCCTTTTTCCTCGGATATTCTCAAGGAGAAGGCGGATGTCACCAAGAAGTTGCCTCGTATGGAGAGTTAAGATGGGTCCGGGGACCCTTACAACCATAGCCAGGCGTTCAACCGGCTCATGGATTATTATGATTTCACTGATGCTGCCAAGTGCCACACATTTGTTACGACATTGAGGAAAGATGCGAGGCAATTGATGGAGACTTTGCCGTCAGATTTAATTTCCTCTTGGACCGAGCTTTGTGATAAGTTTCATGCCCGCTTTGGGAGCAACCGAAGGAGAGGGAAGCCCACTGGCTCATTATCACAGGTCCGACAGTTCACTAACGAGTCCTTGGGTCAATATGTGAAGAGGTTCAGAGAAGCAGTTGGTCAGGTGTTGGACCTCAATGATCTCCAGGCCGTAGGTTTGTTTCAGAATGGGCTAGATCTGGTAAAGTCTGAGAAGTTGGTGAAAAAATTGATGTTCAACCATCCGAAGAGCCTGGCAGAAGCTTTTGACAAAGCAGAAAAATATATTGTTGTAGAGGAGGCTATGAATAGCACAAACGCCCTTCTTCGCACTCGAGCTTAAAGGATACTGAGATGACCCCAAGGCGTAGGGCGATCGGAGAAAGGGGAGGATATAATGATCGGCCGGAGGCGGTTCAAGAAGTTCAATAACTCATGGCGACAGAGGAGTAGTCGACCACCTGCATCCGCCTCGAAAGTGAATAAGGTTTACACCAAGCTGAACATGGATAGGTCGGTGACGGTCCTACCCACTCAAAGTATTCCAGTACCACCGCCAAGGCACGTCATTGATGTAATAACCCTAACAATGCAGGAAAGTTGGTAAGGAAGAAGAGAGAGGATACCGGATTGGCCATGTCCGTGGTGTGCTCTCCCCAAGGCCAGATGCACCTTTTCAGGATTATTTATTTTTCACTAATGCAGATTATCCTTTGAGCCTATCGAGCCGCATGAGGGGGGCGTTGGTGATCACAAAATACAGGGTTGAAGAGATGTGAAGCGCATGATGATAGACAACGGGTCTTCAGAGACATCTTATATGCCCATGCTTATCGAAGATGCATCTTGATGGGCGGAAGATGGAGGTCTGGACAGAGGCTCCTTTATACGGCTTTTAAGCAACGATCCGATCAAAGTTGCAGCACTATCAAGCTCCCAAGAATCTTCTAAGACACGGGCCTCCAAGCAGTAGAAATAATGTGTAAATTTTATGTTGTGCATGTAGATTAAACTTACAACGCCATATTGGGAAGGCTCTACATCGACAAACTCTCCAAGCCAATGACTTTCATCCCTCACTTCAAAATTAAGTTCCCACAAGCACATGGAGTTGGAGAAGTGGCGGGGGGACTTAGATCTAGCCCGACGATGTTATAGAAATGCGGTTATTTCTTCCGGAGTGGGGTCAAGAAATGTAAACAAACCATGGCAATTGAGATCGAGCCCTTCACCGAAAGCAATTTCGGAGCCATTGGTAATCCCTACAGGAGAAAGCGGAAGAGATCGAAGCTAGTCCTTGGAAAGCCGTAGAAGACAAGAAAGATTGGTTGGGTCCGCGAACCTCTTCGGACAAACCTCATGGAGCTCATTCGCTGCTATGCGGACATTTTTGCATGGGAACCACAGGACATGCCCAGGTCGGTAGAAAAATAAATTTGAGCACAGACTAGATGTAGATCCTTCGAAAAAGCCAGTTCGGCAAAAAAGGCGGATTTTTGCACCAGAGCTTGATGAAGATCATTGATGAGGAGATTGCAAAAGTCATAAATTGTTGACTTCATCTATGAAATTGATTACCCAGTGGATGGCGAATGTGGTGTTCAAAAGAAGCAGAATGGAAAATGGCGAGTTTGCATCGACTACACCGATCTGAATAAAGCTTGTCCGAAAGACTTTTATCCTTTGCCCCATATTGACCAGCTCATCGATGCCACTTCGGGGTATGCATTACTAAGCTTTATGGATGCTTTTTCAAAGTTATCACCAAATATCCATGCAAGAAGGATGTCCCAAGACAAAGATTCATTACACAGATTCTCAGTACGCCTTTCTGAAGATGACCTTTGGCCTTATAAATGCTGGAGCCACTTACCAGAGAATGATGAACTTCGTCTTCAACAGGCAACTAGGGAGAAACATGGAGGTCTATGTAGATGACATGATCGTGAAGAGCATGCAGTTCGTAAACATTTGGACGATCCGAGGATCGCTTCTGCATCGTCTCGTCATCATCACCGAGGCTCAATCAGGTCAAATGCACCTTCGGGTTCGGTGCGGGAAGTTTCAGGATATCCGTCACCGGAGGGCATTGAAGCCAATCCGGAGAAGATCCAGCCATTCTCGACATGAAGACTCTCGATCGTTCAAAGACGCCCAACGCCCGATCGCGGATGATTGTAGCTCGAGGAGAGTTTATGTCGAAGTCTGCGGAGAGGTGCCTTCCTTTCTTTGATATACTAAAAGGATCGAAGAATGCAAAGACGTTCCAGTGGACTGCCGAATGCGAAGACGCCTTTTAGGGCATAAAGACATATCTATCTTCGGCTCCTTTATTGATGAAGCCTACCCCAGCAGAGACCTTATATTTATACCTTGCAGCAAGTTCATTGGCAGTTGGACCAGTACTGGTTCGGGAGGTCAGTGGGAAGCAGCATCCGGTCTATTATGTCAGTCACGTCCTACGAGATGCTGAAACCAGGTACCCGAACATTGAAAAGTTTGCTTTTGCTTTGATAAATGCTAGTAGAAAGCTTCGGCAATATTTTCAAGGTCGGCTCCTGGTCGTTTACACGGATCAGCCATTGAAGAAGGTGATGAGCAAGCCAGAGGTTTCGGGGAGACTAGCAGCATGGACTATGGAGTTGTCCCAATTTTTCATTGAGTATCATCCCCGAACCGCTATCAAAGGTCAGGCCTTGGCCGATTTTATGGTGGAGTGCTCGTTCACCGAAGCAGATGCTGAACTGCCAGAAGTTGAGACGTCCGATCGAGCTGTTGTGGTTCTTCAGCAGGGACAGAATGCATGGACGCTGTACGCAAATGGATCCTCTACAGTGACTGTTAGTGGGGCTAGTATTATCTTGACGAGTCCGGAGGGATTCAAAGTGCAGCAAGCCATCAGATTCGGGTTTAAAGCGACGAACAACGAAGCCGAGTATGAAGCAGTGTTGGCAGGTGTTCGATTGGAAAAGAGTCTAGAGGTCCAGAAGCTGATCATTTACAATGACTCTCAGTTGGTCGTCAAACAACTGTCGGGAGATTATGAAGATCGTGGGACCAGGATGATCAAGTATCTGGCAGAATTAAAAGACCAACTTTGATTTTTGTTTTTATGAGTTTCGGGCATAGAGCGAACGATAACTCCATTGTCGATGCGCCGTCAAGCTCGCCACCACGATGCGGATGTTTTCAATGGATCGGTTTATTTGGAAGTTTTGCGTTAAATGTAAGTGTTCAAAGATGAAGCGGTGATGTGTATTGAGCGATCTAATTCTTTGGATGACTCCTACATCGAATATTTGGCGATGGCGTCCTTCCTTCTGGATCGGATCGCAAAGAAGATCAAGTACAAGAGTGCCAACTTCGTTCTTATTGATGGGGATCTTTATCGAAGGAATTTTCGTCACCATTATTGAAGTGTCTGGTTCCGTCTGAAGCTGAGTATGCCATTCGGGAAGTTCATGAAGGCATTTGCGGTGATCATATGGCTGCTAAGTCATTAGCATACAAAGTTCTTCGGTAAGGGTACTACTAACCAACGATCTTCATGAAGCTACCGAGTATGTAAAGAAGTGAGAAGTGTCACCAACAATTCGATTCACATCACCACCGTAAGAGCTATACTCGATTCTATCTCCTATACCCTTTCATTGCCCTCGGGGTTGATATATCGGGTCCATTCTTAGAAAGCTAAGGGACATGTCAGCTTCGTAATAGTTGTTATTGATTACATGACCAAGTGGGTAGAGGCAAAGCCACTTCGGTTGATAACAGAGCAGGAATGTTTGAAGTTCATGAAAGAGTCCGTAATATTTCACTTCGGAATTCCCAAAGTGGTGATATCAGACAATGGACGCCAGTTCGTGGGATCAAAATTTGAAGGATTTTTGATGAGTTGGGGTTCAAAGACAAGAAGACTTGGTGGCTCATCCACGATCGAATGGGCAAGTCGAGGTGACCAACTCAATGTGACGACGCCGAATCAGGATCAAGCGCAGACTGGATGAAGCTAAAGAAAGATGGCCAGAAGAACTGCTCAGCGTGCTGTGGGCTTACCGGACTACACCGAGGACCACCACAGGGGATTCACCCTTTCTATTGGCCTATGGTACTGATGTCTTAGTCCCAATCAAAATTGGATCTCCAAGTCTTCGAGTCAGTCAATTCAAAGAGATCTACAATGACAAAGGACTGAAGGCCAACTTGGATCTGCTAGAAGAAGTCAGAGAGGTAGCTTTGCTCAAATTGGCTGCTTATCAACGAAGAGTAGCCAAGCATTACAACAAAGGGGTCAAACTTTGCAGATTCGAAGTAGGAGACTTCGTCCTCAAAGAAGCCGAAGCATCTACGCCTCAAAACACAGGAAAGTTAATGCCGAACTGGGAAGGGCCGTATGAGGTGATCGAAGTACCAAAGCCAGAGACTTATCGTTTAAAAGCATTTGATGGATCTGAGATCAAGAACACTTGGCATGTAGGCAGGCTTCGAAAATATTTCCAGAGATATCGAGTCGGTTTACCAAGAAGTCTCGTATATGATTGTTCACCATCTATAAAAGTTCACTTTTTCACTGGTGATCCTCTTCTTATTTGTCCTAAGATCACAATGGTGTAAGGAGGTATGGTCTGGACTCATGGCCATTCGATGGTAGCCCATTTATTTGTTGCCAAATGGTAGACAAATCCTATGTTCCTTTATATTACTTTTACCGAGGGCGGTAAAAGCAATAGTTCACCAAGTAAGGAGGACGGGTGGACTCACGACCATTCAATGGTAGCCTTTCAAGCAGGAGAGTGTTCTATGAATTTGTTATACCTGCGCGTGGTAGACAAATTCTGTGATCCTTTTAATTTTGATTTATCGCGAGTGGTAAACAAAATGCACTGGAGTAAGGAGGTATGGTCGGACTTGCTGGCCATTCGATGGCAACCTTATTGTCAGGAGTGTTCCTATGAATTTGTGACCCAGTGTGGTAGACAAATTCCGTGATACTTATATCTTGGTCCTTATATCTTGATCCTTATATCTTGGTCTTTATATAATTGTTTCACCTCGAATGGTAAACAAATGTCCTTATATACTTGTTCTACCCCGAGTGGTAAGCAAGATCTTGATGGTGCAAAGAGGATCAGCAGAATTCATTTGACACATGACCGATCTCACACTTCGGAAACGATAAGTATACATTACTTTATTTTGTTCAAGTGTTGAGTTCGATTCATTCAATTCGATTCATTAAATTCTATCCATTAAATTCATTCACTTCATTTTATTCTTAATCATCATATGCCTTAACTAGTTCACAATCTAAGCTCGGTTCATTCAAGACTATTAGTGTAATGAATTATTGACAAGAAACGAAAAGCATCACGCAGAAGTCATGACATAGAAAATGTCAAATTTGAACCATTCGATCTATTCATTCATATCGACAAACACATCATTGTGCAAAAACATAAATTCTAACATAATTTCAGAACAGTAGAAGTCCTGATAAAAGTTTTTAAAACAAAATCCTTAAACAATTTCCAAAATAAACAGAAATTTTCACAAATATTCTTAAATAAAACTCAGGAAAAACAAGAGAATTCACTTCAGGCATCATCCTCGCCATCTGAAGAGTCGAGCAAGGATGGATTCACGTTAGCTGTAATCAACTTCTCCTTGCCACGACTCCGGCAGAGCTCATAGCTTTCAAAATATATCTTCATAATCTCTCCGTTGATCTCATCCGAGTTTCGATACTCTTCACAGATCTGTTTGCGAAGGTCATCGGTTAGAGGAGGCCCAAGGTCCCGAAGAGCCTTAAGTTCTCGGATTTCTTCTTCCAGCTTCTGACGCTTATTCAGATGACGAGTTTCTGCTAGCTCTAGCTTCTGGATCGTTTTAGTCAAGATCTTAGAATTAGCCTTTAGCTCTTTGATCTTCTCCATCCTTATTTCGCTCCTCTGAACCAAGTCAACATTCATCTTGATGATCTCCTCATATTGTGCTTTAGTTGACTTCGAGTTCTTCATTGGATGTCTTCAAGATCTCCTTTCGCTTGGGCCAACTTTTTTCAAGACCCTCATTCGTGTGAAGAACGCCTCACGTTGAGTCCTTTCCCGAGCTGCAGCAGCAGACTTGAGGATGGCATTCTCCTTCCTCATTCATTGTAAGACTCAACTTATTATTAATGAAATTTAATTTTCTATTTATTATTTTGAAATAGTAAGGGTTGATTTGATTAATGTGGATAGTTATGGGTAAAATACTTAAATATTTCAAAATAAACAAGTGGTTATAAAATATTCATTGTTGTCGGAGAATATTCGTTTGGTCGTGGAATATTCTCATTTGTGGGAATATTCATACGACGGCTGCATAGATCTTTTGTGGGCCCCATAACTAAAAAGCGATTGGATGAAAAAACGACAAATATAAGTTGTTTAAAAATAATAAATAGTTATTGTTACTGTTAATATCGTTAAAATACTCTGGTGGTTAAAACACAAGAAGACACTGCAGATCGCACCAATTATTGATTCTACGTACGTAAGAAGGCACTACTCAATAATGGTTACGATGAATTATCGCTCAAAGATTTTATTGATTTAATAATTGTTGCGTTGATATTTTATATTGTTGTTGTTTCAATAATTGTCATTACACAAAGATTTTCATTATCGAAACAATAATTCATATTATCCTGAATAATATTATTGGATAATATTATTGGCAATGTCTAGAAAGTTCGCCAAGGAGAGGTTTGGTCACCTAATCACGCGCCGCCAAGAAGGAGAAATTCTTATCGAAAGCCCCTTTCCCGAACTACCGTCACAAGTTTGCGATTTTGTGAATATTATTTGTGAATAATTAATTATTGATTTATATAATGAGGAAAATATTGATTTTATGTGGATATAGATGGAGAAAATTTTAATGTGACAATTGTTGAAAATTAATATTTTATCTTTTTCTCGATAAAATAATTCATTTAAATATATTATTTTAATAATATAATAATGGTGATATTTTTACAACGAATGTGAGATATATGAGTATACAAGGAGTAAGAGTATTTTTGTTGCAATAAATGTTTAAAACATGTTAAACATGTCGGTGGACCTCATTCATCGATCGAAACTTGATTATACACGTAAAATCGCCTGTTTGTGGATTTTTGGTCAATTTCATTTGGAATTTGAAAAACTTTCTTTCCAAAGTTATAGAGAATTGAATTTCCTATAAAAACTCGTAAGATTCAATTTTTCCGATAAAAGGGCTATTTATTATGAATTATTGAAGTTCAAGTTCAAATAATTGATTTTAGAAGTTTAAAATAATTTAAATTAGAAAAACGTTTTGATATGTTTGGTGGGCTTGGTTGGTTGTTGAAATGAGTGATTTCAGTTTATAAGAGTGTGCGTAAGAAAAATTTTATATATATTAATATTATATTAAATTTTTTACTTTTGTGTTCTAAAGATTTTCCTATAAATAGGTGCTTAGGTTAGAATTGAAAAAACACACCTTAAACTCAAGTTTTCTCTCTATATTATCGAGCGTATTCTTGTGAGTATTTTGAGTATATTTTGAGTATTACTATACTGATTGCAAGTTCAAGTCATAGCCTTTATATCCTGTTTCAACTAAGATCTTGCTTTTGATGGAGAGGTGGATTTTTTTTTTCGTAATGATATTATTTCTTCAATATCATTATCTTTGAAATATTGATCTAAAGTTTTTATAAAATTTTCTATCTTTTGGTGTTGAGTTATTATTCACGATACTAAGACTATTCACGATCTGATTATTCACTTAATATTTACACTATTCATCGAAAAATAAAATTTTCCTTTTCGTCCCAAAATATCTATTGTGGATACTAGCTTTGATTGTATTCATGTTTTGATCATTCTTGAATTTTACACCACTATGATTATTTTTGAGGTATTTTTGGACATGGATAAAACAAAGTACGAATCCTTAATCCTTAATCCTTAATCCTTGTCATTTTGTTTCTTTGGATTCGTTTCTTTAAAAATATTTTTCATCATCCTCGTCTTAAATGATGATATTATTGAATATCTTGGGCCCAGAGTGCAAAGATGAATGATTTTCGATGAATATCTTTGGCCCGTAGTGCTAAAAGATGAGCAGTGTTTAGATGAACATGATTAATCGATGAATATCTTTCGCCTGTAGTGCAAAGATGAATATTTGATTCCAGATATATATTGATTGATATTATAGGGATAAAAGATGAGCGATGAACTTTTAAATTTATACATGAAGATAGTAGTTTGCATTCTCTACTTAACTCTTCTTATGAATTATTATTTCATTGCGAATATTGATTTAAAATTTGTTGTCTATCAGATTCTATTAGATTTTTTCCGTTGAAGACTAACGATAATTTGTTGTATATTATCTTAGTCATAATATTCTTTATCGGGCTAGTTGAGCTCACCCTTTTCCTTGTTGTTCCATTTTTCTTCTCGGGAGGCAAGAATGTAAAGTCTAGTACTAGTCGGGGTATGGAATGAAGGTTCTAGAGAGAGTTATTTAGTAGTTTTCACCATTTTGTAAAATAATGTATCAATAATTATGATGGGGATTTATTTGCGTGTGGATATTGTCTAGATGGCAATATCTGTATTTAAACTCACAGTTTATATGTTGTAATAATAAAGTTGTAGTTATTTCGTATCATGTATCGACAACTCGAGAATGGGTGATGTATACCTATTTGGGGGGGCCACACGGTTGGTATCGAGCTTAGGGATATGATCTCTGGCGGAGATCGGGGAATAGAACTAGGAGGGAGAGACGAGTAAATCCTTCGCTAAAGGTGTCATACCTAAGCTTATTTGTTAGTTGGTCAAGATATAGGGATATTATGTGATATATTGATTTCCTTAATTAACCCTTGTTTTATGACGAAGATTTGAGAATGTCGATCGAGAATATTAACAATGGAAATGAGACCGTGGAGACGCTCTGTACTCACTAACGAGGAGAACGTGCAACAGTCGGTGCAATGTTCCTCCGTGAACAACACCAACCGGAAAGCAGATGATGAACGAGGGATGTTTAGAAGCTTTTTGCAGTTCATGCAAAATCGCACGAGGAGACTCGTGTTCAAAAAATAGAGGAGGAAATGATAGCAATTCACGGGTTGTCACAAATGCAAGATTCAAAGAGTTGGGACCACCAGAATTTAAGGAAGGCCGATCCGATCACGGCGAAAACATGGGTCAAGCAAATTACCAAGATATTCGATGTCTTGGGATGCACGGGAGAACGAAGGTTCCATTCGCCACCTTTATATTCCGTGGCGAAGGCGATCATTGGTGGGAGTCGTGAAGCGTACTCCATCCGGCGCAGACTTCAAGATGTCTCGGGAGACGTTTCAGAAACTATTTAATGACAAATACTTTCCCGAAAGTGTTCGCCATATATGAAGGAAGTTGAGTTCATCGATTAGAACAAAACAACACGACGGTGTCTCAAAGACGAGGCAAAGTTTGCAGAGTTATCCGTGTTTGCACCTCATTTGGTGGAGAATGAGGAATGTATGACGCGGATGTTTCTTAGAGGTTTGAAAACCCAAGATACGCCAAGATCTCATTTTTCATAAATTTTCTCTCTATTCAGAGATATTGTAAGCAGGCTCAATTATTAGAAGCGAGATAATGAGTACGGCCAACCGAGGGACCACAATCGGGATCATCATACCGAGATAAGAATCAACAAAACAACGATAATCGGCGGAGAAAGAAAAAGACGGACAAAAATAAGTAACCACTCGGTGGTGGTATCATGGCCATGAAAATAGAAAAGCGAGTCGAAGGAGATTTTAAAAAGAGGAGATTTAACAACGACCATGTGAAGACGACAAGATGGCAAGAATCGGTTCTAAGGAGGAGAACGACCACCCATCATATGCTATAAATGCGGAAAGAGGGACATATCACCAAAGCGCCCACAACAGATTCAAGGTATGCTATAATTGTGGAAAGGAAGGACATATCGCTTCGAGATCAGACGCAGAAGCAAAACCTAGTTCAATGGGACGGTGACTCAAAAGACCATCCCTTAAAAGTCAAAGTCAGCGGTTCTCGGAAGAGCGTTTGTTATGACCGGTCAAAATGCGAGGAACCCAAACGAAGTGATCACGGGTAAGCTATTTATAAATTCTTCATGAAGTTTATACCTTACTTGATAATCTGGGGTCTTTACCCATTCATTTATCTCTCTCGCGCTGTGCTCAACGTTTAAACTTGACTCAGGAGAAATTAGACTTTGACCTATCTATGGAAACTCCGTTAGGAGAAACTTTCATCACATCCACTTTGTTTATAAATCTTGTTTGATTCAAGTTGGCACCATCACCTTACCCATTGACCGTGTCTCTTTAAAGATACTTGCTTTTGATGTGATTTTAGGGATTGATTGGTTAACTACTCATCATGCCAAAATTGATTGTTTTCGTAAGGTTGTTAGTTTTCATATTCCTAACCAACCTCGTTGTATTTAATTCAAGCAACTAAACCATTAAAATCAATCACCGTCATATCTAATCATAAACCTATTCGCTTATTGAAAAACGGATGTCAAGCTTTCTTAGCCCATGTTTTGGATTTGAATAAAGACACGCCAAATTTGAATAATATTCTGTTGTTATTGATTTTCCCGACGTATTTCTGAAGAACTTCCCGCCTACCCCGTAACGTGAAGTTGAATTCTTTATTGATCTTGAACTCGCATAAAGCCCATTTCTAAAACCCCATATCGAATGGCTCTATTGAACTTTAGGAGTTAAAGGTCCAACTACAAGAATTGTTGGACATCGGTTTCATTAAATCCTAGTACATCTCCTTGGGGTGCTCTGTTTTATTAAGTAAAGAAGAAAAGCGGAGTATGCGACTTTTGTATTGACTATCGGGAATTGAACCATGTCACCATCAAGAATAGGTATCCTCTACCTCGTATTGATGACTTGTTTGACCGATTCTGAGGCATAATTTTTTCAAAGATCGATCTTCGCTCGGATATCATCATTGAACATTAGAACCGAGGATATTCCAAAGATCGCCTTTAGAACTCTGAGACGGGCATTATGAATTCTTAGTCATGTCTTTCGGATTAACTAATGCTCCCGCTGCTTTCATGGATATGATGAATTGAGTATTCAAGGAATATTTGGATCAATTCGTTGTTGTCTTTATTGATGACATCCTCATATATTCCAAAAGCCGTGAAGATCATGAGCACCATTTTCAATTTGGTACTTCAAAGGCTTCGTGAAAACCAACTATATGCCAAATTGAAGAAATGCGAGTTCGGCTTGAAGAAGAAGTAGCATTCCTTGGGCACGCGATGGTGTCGAAACATGGAGTATCTGTTGATCCGTGAAGATTGAAGCAATACAAAGTCGAGCAACCAAGTCGGTGATCAAGACGTAGCTTTTGGGCTTAATGGTTATTATCGGAGATTCGTGGAAGGGTTTTCTCGAATCGCTACTCCATTAAACCAGCTAACTCGAAAGGATACAAAATTCGTATGGAGCGGGGAATGCGAGAAGAGTTTCCAAGAGCTCAAGAGGAGACTCATTTCGGCACATGTTCTAACAATACAATCTGGTACGGATGGATTTGTTATCTACAGCGATGCTTCAGGCAAAGGGTTAGGATGTGTTCTCATGCAACGTGGGAAAGTCATAGCCTATGCCTCGCGATAACTTAAAGAGTATGAGAGGAATTATCCTACTCATGATCTAGAGTTAGCGGTGATCATTTTAGCGTTAAAGATATGGAGGCACTATCTATATGGGGAGAAAGTGGAGATATATTCGCACCATAAAAGCCTCAAATATTTCTTCACGTAAAAGGAACTCAACACGCAAGAACGACGTTGGCTCGAGAGTTGTTGAAAGATTACGACCACACTATTCAATACCATCCGGAAAAGCGAACGGTGGTAGGACGCGTTGAGTGAAGAAGATCATATGCGGGAATGAGTGCGATGATGTCAAGTATATGCATAGAGCCAACTTTAATATAAAAAGTTAAGGTTTCTCAAGCCACCGACCCTTGGAAATGATGCGTATGAAGAAGAAAGTACAAGAAGGTGCTATTCCGAAGCGAGAATTGATGAAGAAGGAATACTTGAGTCCACTCTGCTTTTTTGTGTCCCTAACGACTCGATTTGAAGTACAAGATTATGATGGAGGCACACAATACACCATTTGCAATCCATCTCGAAGTACCAAATGTATCGTGATCTTGACATACATTTTGGTGGAACAATATGAAGAGAGAGATTGCAAAGTTTATCTCAATGTGTTTAACTTGTCAACGTGTAAAGGAGGATCATCTAGTACCTAAGGGTCCGTTGCAACCACTTGAGATTCGAAATGGAAGTGGGAACACATTACCATGGATTTCACACGGGTCTTCCTACGGTTTCTCAAGGCATCAATGCTATTTGGGTTATTGTTGATAGATTAACCAAGTCCGCTTCATTTCTTGCCGATACAGAGACTTATTCCTTGAACGTCTTGCTAGTATGTACGCGTGAATGAGATTGTGAGGTTGCATGGTATGCCTCAGTATCCATAGTTTCGGATCGTGATCCAAGATTCACTTCAAGATTTTGGGTTAGCTTGCGAAAAAAGCTATGGGCACTAATTTGCGATTTAGTTCTAAAGATACCATCCTCAAACAGACGGACAATCGAGAGAGGATCTGCTCAAACTCTTGAAGATCTATTAAGACTCGTGTCCTAAACTTCAAGGCGGTTGGGATAAGTATTTACCATTGGTGGAATTCTCCTACAACAACAATTATCGAGCAAGTATAGGTGTTGCTCCATTTGAAGCATTATATGGACGAAAGTGTATTCTACAATATGTTGGGATGAGGTGGGGGTGAAGCAACATTGTTGGGACCCGAAGTTAAGACGATATGACTCACCGAAAAGATCCAAATGATTCGACAACGATACAAACGGCACAAGATCGACAAAAGAGTTATGCGGATCTTCATCGAAAGGACGTGGAATTTAGTATAGGGGATCATGTATTATCATGCGAGTTGCTCCATGGAAGGGAGTTACAAGATTTGGGAAGAGAGGAAAGCTCAATCCACGATTTATTGGTCCATTTAAAATTCTTGACCGAGTAGGAAATGTAGCCTATAGACTCGCGTTACCTTCGAGTATGTCTCGTGTTCATAATGTGTTTCACATGCTCGTACTTCAGTAAATATGTGAAAGACCGAACCACGTTATAGAGTTAGAAACCAGGACGAGATAGCCAAGACTTAACGTATGAGGAGGTACTGTCAAGATCTTGGATAGGAAGGAAGGCATATGTCCTACGCCAAGAAAGGTCATACCACAAGTTAAAGTTTTGTGGAGGAATCATGCTTATAGAGGAAATGACCAGGAATTGGAAACGGAAATGAAAGCGAGGTATCCTCACCTTTTCGAAATACTGTGTACGTGACGCCAATTTCAAGGATTAAATTTCATAAGGAGGGAGGTTGTAAGACCCCAACTTATTATTAATGAAATTTAATTTTCTATTTATTATTTTGAAATAGTAAGGGTTGATTTGATTAATGTGGATAGTTATGGGTAAAATACGCAAATATTTCAAAATAAGCAAGTGGTTATAAAATATTCATTGTTGTCGGAGAATATTCGTTTGGTCGTGGAATATTCTCTTTGTTGGGGAATATTAAATGCGCTAGTAGCAGATCTTTTGTGGGCCCCATAACGGAAAGCGATTGGATGAAAAAAAACGACAAATATAAGTTGTTTAAAAATAATGGCGTAGTTATTATCAATTAATCTTGTTAAAATACTAAATTGGTTAAAACACGAGAAGACACTACGGTATTTGTGGCGACCCCAAAATAGGTATATATCACCCATTTCGAGTTGTCAATATACGGCATACGTAAACAACTACAACTTTATTATTACAACAAAGAAAGCTGTGAGTTTAAATACAAATATTATCTTCTGACAATATCTATACTCAAATAAATCCTCATCACATTTATTGATACATTATTTTACAAAAAATGGTGAGGACTACTAAACAATTCTTTCTAAAACCTTCATTCCATACCCCGACTGCACTCGCTTATATTCTCGCCTCCCGAGAAGAAAAATGGAACAAAAAGGAAAAGGGTGAGCTCAACTAGCTCGGTAAAGAATATTATGACTAAGATAATATACAACAAATTATCGTTAGTCTTCAACAGGAAAAATCTAATAGAATACAATAGACAACAAATTTTAAATCAATATTCATAATGAAATAATAATTCATTAGAAGAGTTAAGTAGAGAATGCAAACTACTATCTTCTATGTATGAATTTAAAAGTTCATCGTCTATCTTTTATCCCCGTAACATCAATCAATATACATCCGGAATCAAATATTCATCTTTGCACTATGTGCCAAAGATATTCATCGATTTGGTCATGTTCATCTAAACACTGCATTCATCTTTGCACTACTACCAAAGATATTCTTCAGAAATTATTCATCTTTGCACTACATGTGCCAAAGATATTCAATAATATCATCATTTAAGACCGAGGATGATGAAAATATTTTTAAAGAAACGAATCCGGTGAAACAAAATGACAAGGATTAAGGATTAAGGATTCGTACTTTTGTTTTATCCATGTTCAAACATACCTCAAAAATAATCATAGTGGTGTAAAATTCAAGAATGATCAAAACATGGATACAATCAAAGCTAGTATCCGAATAGATATTTTGGACAAAGAGAAGAAATTTCATTTTTTTTTGGTGAATAAGGTCAGATACGTGAATAAAGGCCGTATACGTGAATAGTAACTCGACACCAAAAGATAGAAATTCCATAAAAAACATCTTCACGCTTCAGCTTAATAGTACTTCGTGAATAAGAACTCGTGAATAGTAACTCATGAATAGTAACTCGTGAATAAGAACTCATGAATAAGTAACCCCGACATGAAAAAGTTCCAAATTTGATAAAAGTTCCAACCAATATTTCAAAGATAATGATATTGAAGAAATAATATCATTTGAGAAGAAAATAACATCCCTTACCTCGAAAGATTAAGTACTTACATTTGGAATCTAGGGTATAGTCTTTGAAGGAAACTTGCACCGTCTAACAATACTCAAAGTATACTCAAAATACTCACAAGAATACGCTTCGATAATATAGAGAGAAAACTTGATTTACGGTGTGATTTTCAATTCTAACCCAAGCACCCTATTTATAGGAAAATGCTTAGAACACAAAAGCAGTAAAATTTAATAAATTAATAATATAATTATATAAATTTCCTACACATGCCTAGAATCTGATTTCAGCCATCAAACATATGCCACATTCTAGATAAAGTAAGAAAAAACGTTTTTCTAATTTTAAATATTTTAAACTTTCAAAAATCAATTATTTCGGAGCTTCGGAACTTCAATAATTCATAATAAATAGCCCTTCTATCAGAAAATTCGAATCTCGCGTGTTTTTATAGGAAATTCAATTCTCTACAACTTTGCAGAAGAAAATTTTTCCAAATTCCAAACAGAAATTGACCGAAATCCACAAACGGGGATTTTACAGGCTATAATCAAATTTCAGTCAATAAATGGGGTCCACCGACATGTTTAACATGTTTTAAACATTTATTGCAACAAAAATACTCTTCCTCCTCGTATACTCATATATCCCACATTCATTGTAAAAATATCACCATTATTATATTATTAAAATATAATAATATATTTAAAAGAATTATTTTTTATTAGAAAGATAAAATTTAATTTTCAACAATTGTCACATTAAAATTTTCTCCATCTATAACCACATAAAATCAATATTTTCTCATCATATGAATCAATAATTAATTATTCACAAATAATATTACAGAATCACAATATCGACAACCGTGCAGGCGGTGTGAGGAAAGGGGGCTTTCAATAAGAATTTCTTCTTCTTCTAGCGCATGATTAGGTGACCAAACCTCTCCTTAGATGTAACTTTCTAGACATTGCCAATAATGTTATCTAATAATATTATTCAGGATAATATGAATTATTGCTTCGATAATGAAAATATATGTGTAATGACAATTATGAAACAACATCAATATAAAATATCAACGCAACAATTATTAACTCAATAAAATATCGAGCAAGAATTATCGTAACCATTATTGAGTAGTGCCTTCACGTAAGAATCAATAATTGGTGCAATACCGTAAGTCTTCTTGTGTTTTAAACCAGGGTATTTTAACAAGATAATCAGAATAACTACGCTGTGATTATTTTTAAACAACTTATATTTTGTCGTTTTCTTCATCCAATCGCTTTCAGTTATGGGGCCCACACACGGTCATACTGTCGTCATTATAATATTCCCGAAAAGATTTAATATTCCACGACCAAACGAATATTCCCCTACAACAATGAATATTTTATAACCACTTGCTTATTTTGAAATATTTGCGTATCTTACCCCTAACTATCCACATTAATCAAATCAACCCTTACTATTTCAAAATAATAAATAGAAAATTAAATTTCATTAATAATAAGTTGGGGTCTTACAACCTCCCTCCTTATGAAATTTCGTCCTCAAAATTGACGACGCACACGGTGTTTGAAAAGGTGAGGATACCTCGCTTTCATTTCCGTTTCCAATTCTCGGGTCATTTTCTCTATAAAGCATGATTCCTCCACAAAACTTTAACCCGTGGTATGACCTTTCAAGGCTTAGGACATGCTCATTCCTATCCAAAATCTTGTGTACCTCCTCACACGTTAAGTCTTGGCTATCTCGTCCAGGTTCTAACTCTATAACGTGATTCGGGTCTTTCACATATTTACTTAAATACGGATATGTGAAACACATTATGAACATGAGACATACTTTGAGGTAACGCGAGTCTATAGGCTACATTTCTTACTCGGTCAAGAATTTGAAATGGACCAATAAATCGTGGATTGAGCTTTTCTCTCTTCCCAAATCTTGTAACTCCCTTCCATGGAGCAACTTCAACAACAATACATGATCCCTACACTAAATTCCACGTCCTTTCGATGAAGATCGCATAACTCTTTTGTCGATCTTGTGCCGTTTGTATACGTTGTCGAATCATTTGAATCTTTTCAGAGTCATACGTCTTAACTTCGGATCCCAACAATGTTGCTTCACCCACCTCATCCCAACATATCGAGAAGCGACATTTTTGTCCATATAATGCTTGAATGGAGCCACACCTATACTTGCTCGATAACTTGTTGTTGTAGGAGAATTCCACCAATGGTAAATACTTATCCCAACCGCCCTTGAAGTCTCAGGACACGAGTCTTAATAGATCTTCAAGAGTTTGAATAGTCCTCTCGATTGTCCGTCCGTTTGGGGATGGTATGTCGAACTAAATCGCAAAATGCGTGCCCATAGCTTTTTGCAAGCTAACCCAAAATCTTGAAGTGAATCTTGGGTCACGATCCAAAACTATGGATCTTTGGCATGCCATGTAACCTCACAATCTCATTCACGTACATACTAGCAAGATGTTCGAGGAATAAGTCTCAGATCGGCAAGAAAATGAGCAGACTTGGTTAATCTATCAACAATAACCCAAATAGCATTGATGCCTTGAGAAACCGTAGGAAGACCCATAACGAAATCCATGGTAATGTGTTCCCATTTCCATTTCGGAATCTCAAGTGGTTTGCAACGGACCCTTAGGTACCGGATGTCTCGCTTTACACGTTGACAAGTTAAACACATTGAGATAAACTTTGCAATCTCTCTCTTCATATTGTTCCACCAAAATGTATGTAGAAGATCACGATACATTTTAGTACTTCCAGGATGGATTGCAAATGGTGTATTGTGTGCCTCCATCATAATCTTGTACTTTAAATCGAGTCGTTAGAAACACAAAGTCTAGAGTGGACTCAAGTATTCCTTCTTCATCAATTCTCGCTTCCTAATAGCTCCTTCTTGTACTTTCTTCTTCATACGCATCATTTCAAGATTGGGTGGCGAAAGCAACCTTAACTTTTTCTATTAAAGTTGGCTCTGTCGCGATACTTGACATCATCACACTCGTTCCCAAGATATGATCTTCTACTCAACGCGTCACTACCACGTTCGCCTTTCCGGGATGGTATTGAATAGTGTGGTCGTAGTCTTTCAATAGCTCGAGCCAGCGTCATTGCAAGCGATGTTGAGTTCTTTTTGAGTGAAGAAATATTTAAGGCTTTTTATGGTCTAAATATATCTCCACTTTCTCCCATATAGATAGTGCCTCCATATTTTTAACATGAAAACGATTGCCGCCAACTCTAGATCATGAGTAGGATAATTCCTCTTATACTCTTTAAGTTTGTCATGAGGCATAGGCTATGACTTTCCCACGTTGCATGAGAACACATCCTAACCCTTTGCTCGAAGCATCATTTGAGATAACAAATCCATCCAGAACCAGATGGTATTGTTAGAAACAGTCTTAGAAATAAGTCTCCTCTTAAGCTCTTGGAAACTCTTCTCGCGATTCTTCACTCCAAACGAATTTTGTATCCTTCCGAAGTTAATTTGAGTTAATGGAGTAGCGATTCGAGAAAACCCTTCCACGAATCTCCGATAATAACCAACTAATCCCAAAAAGCTACGTCTTGATCCACCGACTTCGGTTGCTCTAACTTTTATTGCTTCAATCTTCGTCGGATCAGCGAGATACTCCATGTTTCGACACCACGTGCCCAAGGAATGCTACTTCCTCGCCGTAACTCGCATTTCTTTAATTTGGCATATAGTTTGTTTCATGAAGCCTTTGGAGTACCAACTTCAAATGGTGCTCATGATCTTCACGACTTTTGGAATATATAAGGATGTCATCAATAAAGACAACAACGAACCGATCCAAATATTCCTTGAATACTCGGTTCATCATATCCATGAAAGTCAGCAGGAGCATTAGTCGATCCGAAAGACATGACTAAGAATTCATAATGCTCGTCATCTTAGTTCTAAAGGCGATCTTTGGAAATACTCGGATTCTAATCTTCAATGATGATATCTAGAAGCTAAGATCAATTTTTGAAAAGAATTGTGCCCTTGAATTTGGTCAAACAAGTCATCAATACGAGGTAGAGGATACCTATTCTTGATGGTGACATGGTTCAATTCCGATAGTCAATATAAAGTCGATACTCCCGTCTTTCTTCTTTACTGAATAAAGCAGAGCACCCCGAGGAGATGTCTTGGGGCCAGATGAATGAAACCGATGTCCAACAATTCTCGTAGTTGGACCTTTAACTCTGAAGTTCAATAGAGCCATTCGATATGGGGTTTTAGAAATGGGCTTTGTACAGGTTCAAGATCAATAAAGAATTCAACTTCACATTACGGGGTAGGCGGGAAGTTCTTGAAATACGTCGGGAAAGTCAATAATAACAGGAATATTATTCAAATTTGGCGTGTCTTTATTCAAATTCATAACATGGGCTAAGAAAGCTTGACATCCGTTTTTCAATAAGCGAATAGGTTTATGATTAGATATAGCGGTGATTGATTTTAATGGTTTAGTTGCTTGAATTGCATAACAGTCGGGTTGGTTAGGAATATGAAAACTAACAACCTTACGAAAACAATCAATTTTGGTAATGATGAGTAGTTAACCAATCAATCCCTAAAATCACATCAAAAGCAAGTATCTTTAAAGAGATAAGGTCGGCGGGTAAGGTGATGGTGCCAACTTGAATCAAACAAGATTTATAAGCAAAGTGGATGTGATGAAAGTTTCTCCTAACGGAGTTTCCACAGATAGGTCAAAGTCTAATTTCTCCCGAGTCAAGTTTAAACGTTGAGCACATGCGGGAGAGATAAATGAATGGGTAAAGACCGGTAGATCAAGTAAGGTATAAACTTCGCAAGAATTTATAAATAGCTTACCGTGATCACCTCGTTTGGGTTCCTCGCATTATGACGACAACAAACGCGCTCTTCCGGAATCATTGACTTTTACTTTTTGGGACGATCTTTTTAAGTCACCGTCCTCATTGAACTAGGTTTCGCCATCCGTCATAATCTCGAGCGATATGTCCTTCTTTTCCACAATTATAGCATACCTTGAAGCTGTTGTGCAGGGCGTTTGGATGATATGTCCCTCTTTTCCGCATTTGTAGAATATGACCGGTGGTCGTTCTCCTCCCTTAGAACCGATTCTTTGCAAGACCGCTGCCGTATATGGTCATCATTAAATCTCCTCTTTTTAAAATCTCCTCCCGACTCGCTTCTTCTATTTTCATGGCCATGATTACCACCAGAGTGGTTACCATTTTGTCCATCTGTTTTTTCTCCATTGGTTATCATTATTCATTGACCGCTATCTCGGTAATGCGATCCTCGGTTATGGTCCTCACCGACCGTAGTACTCGTTATCTCGCTTCTAATAATTGAGCCTCATTTACAACATCCGAATAGAGAAAGTTTATGAGAAATGAGATCTTTGACGTTTCAAACCAAACCTCGTAAACATCCGCGTCATCGTTCCTCATTCTCCACCAAATGAGGTGCAAACCGGATAACTCGCAAACTTTTCCTCGCATCTTGAGACACCGTCATGTTGTTTTGCTCTAATCGATGAACTCCACTTCCTTCATACGACGAACACTTTTCGGAAAGTATTTGTCATTAAATAGTTTCAAACGCTTCCCAAGACATCTTTGAGTGTCTTGAATTTGGATGGGGTACGCTTCATGACTCTCACCGTGAGAGTCCGCTGCGCCACGGAACATAAAGGTGGCGAATGGAACCTTCTGTTTCTCCGCATCCCAAGACATCGAATATCTTGGTAATTTATTTGACCCATGTTTCCGCCATGATCGGATCCGGCTTTCCTTAAATTCGTGGTCCCAACTCTTTGAATCGCTTGTTTGTGACAACCCGTGAATTGCTATCATTTCTCCTCGTATTTTGAATACGAGTCTCCTCGTCGATTTTGCATGAACCGCAAAAACTTCTAAACATCCCTCGTTCATCATCTCGCCGGTGGTGTTGTTCACGGGAGGAACATTGCCAAACTGTTGTACGTTCTCCTCGTTGGTGAGTACAAAGCGTCTCCACGGTCTCATTTCCATTGTTAATATTCTCGGTCGACATTCTCAAATCATCGCCATAAAACAAGGGTTAATTAAGGAAATCAATATATCACATAATATCCTTATATCTTGACCAACAAAAAAATAAGCTTAGGTAGGACACACTAGCGAAGGATTTACTCGTCTCTCCTCCTAGTTCTATTCCCCGATCTCCGCCAGAGATCATATCCTAAGCTCGATACCAACCGTGGACGACCCCAAAATAGGTATACACATCACCCATTCCGAGTTGTCAATACATGGTACGTAAACAACTACAACTTTATTATTACAACAAGAAAGCTGTGAGTTTAAATACAAATATTATCTTCTAAACAATATCTATACTCAAATAAATCCTCATCACATTTATTGATACATTATTTTACAAAATGGTGAGGACTACTAAACAATTCTTTCTAAAACCTTCATTCCATACCTCGACTGCATCGCTTATATTCTCGCCTCACGAGAAGAAAAATGGAACAAAAAGGAAAAGGGTGAGCTCAACTAGCTCGGTAAAGAATATTATGACTAAGATAATATACAACAAATTATCGTTAGTCTTCACGAGGAAAAATCTAATAGAATATAATAGACAACAAATTTTAAATCAATATTCGCAGTGAAATAATAATTCATTAGAAGAGTTAAGTAGAGAATGCAAACTACTATCTTCTATGTATGAATTTAAAAGTTCATCGCTCATCTTTTATCCCTGTAACATCAATCAATATATATACGGAATCAAATATTCATCTTTGCACTACAGCCAAAGATATTCATCGATTGGTCATGTTCATCTAAACACTGCTCATCTTTGCACTACTGACCAAATATATTCTTGAAATCATTCATCTTCGCACTACTGAGCCAAAGATATTCAATAATATCATCATTTAAGACCGAGGATGATGAAAATATTTTTAAAGAAACGAATCCCGGTGAAACAAAATGACAAGGATTAAGGATTAAGGATTCGTACTTTGTTTTATCCATGTTCAAACATACCTCAAAATAATCATAGTGGTGTAAAATTCAAGAATGATCAAAACATGGATACAATCAAAGCTAGTATCCGAATAGATATTTTGGACAAAGAGAAGAAATTTCATTTTTTTCGATTGAATAGTCTTGAGTATCGTGAATAGTCAGATACGTGAATAGTCCAGATACACGTGAATAGTAACTCAGACACCAAAAGATAGAAATTCCCAAAAAAACATCTTCACGCTTCGCTTAATGAATAGTACTCGTGAATAAGAACTTTCGTGAATAGTAACTCATGAATAGTAACCCGACATGAAAAAGTTCCAAATTTGATAAAAGTTCCAACCAATATTTCAAAGATAATGATATTGAAGAAATAATATCATTTGAGAAGAAAATAACATCCCCCTTACCTCGAAAGATTAGTACTTTAAATTTGGAATAATGAAGGGTATAGTCTTTGAAGGAACTTCAGACCGTCTAACAATACTCAAAGTATACTCAAAATACTCACAAGAATACGCTCGATAATATAGAGAGAAAACTTGATTTACGGTGTGATTTTCAATTCTAACCCAAGACACCTATTTATAGGAAAATGCTTAGAACACCAAAAGCAGAAAATTTAATAAATTAATAATATAATTATATAAATTTCCTACACATGCCTAGAATCGATTTCAGCCATCAAACACATGCCACATTCTAGAAAAAGTAAGAAAAACGTTTTTCTAATTTTAAATATTTTAAACTTCCAAAAATCAATTATTTGAGACTTGAACTTCAATAATTCATAATAAATAGCCCTTCTATCGAAAAATTGAATCTCGCGATTTTTATAGAAAATTCAATTCTCTACAACTTTACGTAAGAAAGTTTTTCCAAATTTCAAGCAGAAATTGGACCGAAATCCACAAACGGGATTTCAAAGTTATAATCAAATTTCGGTCAATAAATGGGGTCCATTGACATGTTTAACATGTTTTAAACATTTATTGCAACAAAAATACTCTTCCTCCTCGTATACTCATATATCCCACATTCGTTGTAAAAATATCACCATTATTATATTATTAAAATATAATAATACATTTAAATGAATTATCTTATCGGAAAAAGATAAAATTTCAATTTTCAACAATTGTCACATTAAAAATTTTCTCCATCTATATCCACATAAAATCAATATTTTCTCATCATATGAATCAATAATTAATTATTCACAAATAATATTATGTAATCACAATATTACAACCAAGCGGTTCCAGAAAGCAGGGGCTTTCAATAAGAATTTCTCCTTCTTGGCGGCGCAATTAGGTGACCAAACCTCTCCTTGACAGAACTTTCTAGACATTGCCAATAATGTTATCTAATAATATTATTGAGATAATATGAATTATTGCTTCGATAATGAAAAATATTGTGTAATGACAATTATTGAAACAACAAGAATATAAAATATCAACGCAAACAATTATTGAATCAATAAAATAAAATATTGAAAGATAATTCAGTAACCAATATATTGAAAGTAGTGCCTTTCACGTAAGAATCAATAATTGGTGCAATACCACGCTTCATCGTGTTTTAACCACCGGGTATTTTAACAAGATAACTTGATATAATTACGCCGTTATTTTTAAACAACTTATATTTGTCGTTTTCTTCATCCAATCGCTTTCAGTTATGGGCCCATATACATGGTCAGCTACTGGTCGTACAAATATTCCCCAATGAGATTTAATATTCCACAACCAAACGAATATTCCCTAACAATAATGAATATTTTATAACCACTTGCTTATTTTGAAATATTTGCATGTATCTTACCCCTAACTATCCACATTAATCAAATCAACCCTTACTATTTCAAAATAATAAATAGAAAATTAAATTTCATTAATAATAAGTTGGGGTCTTACAAGATTGCACAAATTATTGATTCTTACGTAAGAAGGCCACTACTCAATAATGGTTACAAATAATGATATTATTTCTTCAATATCATTATCTTTGAAATATCGATCTGAAGTTTTTATCAAATTTGGAACTTTTGGTGTCCTGAGTTCTTATTCACGTATCGACATTATTCACGATATCCAGATTATTCACGAATCACGACACTATTCATCGAAAAATAAAAATTTTCCTTTTCATCCCAAAATATCTATTGTGGATACTAGCTTTGATCAGTATCCATGTTTTGATCATTCTTGAATTTTACACCACTATGATTATTTTTGAGGTATTTTTGGACATGGATAAAACAAAGTACGAATCCTTAATCCTTAATCCTTGTCATTTTGTTTCACTTTGGATTCGTTTCTTTAAAAATATTTTCATCATCCTCGATCTTAAATGATGATTTTATTGAATATCTTTGCTTTTGTAGTGCAAAGATGAATGATTTCGATGAATATCTTTGCCCGCTTGATGCAAAGATGAAGCAGTGTTTAGATGAACATGACCAATCGATGAATATCTTTGGCACTGTAGTGCAAAGATGAATATTTGATTCCGAGATATATATTGATTGATATTACAGGATAAAAGATAGAGCGATGAACTTTTAAATTCATACATAAAAGATAGTAGTTTGCATTCTCTACTTAACTCTTCTAATGAATTATTATTTCATTGCGAATATTGATTTAAAAATTTGTTGTCTATTGTATTCTATTAGATTTTTCCTCGTTGAAGACTAACGATAATTTGTTGTATATTATCTTAGTCATAATATTCTTTCTTGGGCTAGTTGAGCTCACCCTTTTCTTGTTGTTCCATTTTTCTTCTCGGGAGGCGAGAATGTAGCGAGTACTAGTATGGGGTATGGAATGAAGGTTCTAGAGAGAGTTGTTTAGTAGTCCTCACCATTTTGTAAAATAATGTATCAATAAATGTGATGAGGATTTATTTGAGTATAGATATTATCAGAAGATAATATTTGTATTTAAACTCACGATTTCTTCATTGTAATAATAAAGTTGTAGTTGTTTGTGTACCATGTATTGACAACTCGGAATGGGTGATGTATATACCTATTTTGGGGCGCCACAATTGCCTCTTCTTGGATTGACAATAGACCTAGACTTGACGCAGACGTTCGAACACGACATTTCGCCACGCATGTAAAGATTATTCGATCGGTTTTGAGATGTATAAGTATGAAGATAAATACTGAAATAAAGGAGAGAACCATTTACCTTTGCGGGTAGCTCATGCCTTATTAAGCAAATCCCCGTCGAACTATTCCGAATCGATGGTCATCGGTTTCCACAGACGAAAGCGTCAAATAGTTGAAAAGGAAAGTTGGCATTAAATCGAGGCCACATGGTTGGAGAGGCCATAGCGTCATGTCTTTGAAATTGAGGAGGTCGATTTGTCTTGGAGGAGAAGGCATGGATTGATTATGAATTGGTAAGGATCCCACATGTATATTCTTGGGAGAGGAGATCGAAACAGATTAGGTTCATGGATTGGTGAGGGAGCCGAGGATGAACTGGATGGCTATCGATGGATGTTTCTTTTTCGAGATAAGACGGGACAGATCCGACCCAGTTCATCATCGTGCACTTGAATTTCAGTTGGGACTATTGGGGGAATGTCAGCCGAAGACAATGGAACTCGGAGCTCATCGGCAGTCAAAGGGGTAATCTTTGTCCTTATCTTCTTAGCACGAAGAACCTTCGTCCGATCATGGAGAGGTATATCAAGCAGGCTTCTCTTAATCGGGACAGATTCGGAAGGTGCAGAGCTAGGGTTGGATGAGGGGGTTGCTTGTGGAATTGCTTCAGGAATTGTTTCCGGATCACTTTCAAGATTTGTTTCCGGCTAGGTGGATTTGGATTTCTTAGTGGCTCTCTTCCTTCGCCGAGGTCTGAGAGATTCTTCAGGAACGATGGGTTCATCAGTTTGGGGTTCTTCGTTCTGAAGAGAGACATTGGGTGGATCAGTGATGGGAGGATTAGCTCGGAAAGATTCTTCAGTCGGAGGCTCTTCACTCGCATCCGTAATCTTCCCTGCCAAAAAGTCTTCCAATTCTTTTACTTCCAAAGAAGTTGGTTTGATCAGAGACACTGCAAATAACCATGTATCAGAACCCATATCACTTAAATATCTCAAAAAACTGTGTTACAAAGTTGTTCGAAACTTACATTTATGGTCATATAGCCAGACTTGCTTAGTCAGAAGTGTAAAACTCCATTCCTTCGGAGGAATCTTCTTCAAAAATCGCCATTTCCTCACACGCTTTCTTGGGATATCTCTAAAGTCAGCAGAGATCCGATCAGAGATAGTCCAATCAGGAAGAGAAGAGATTTTGGGTCCTGTAACAAAAAACCATTTTTTGTGCCATCCCTTGTTGCTTGAAGGGGTATCCATCAGGGGTCTCTTCTCAAATCTGGTGTTGGGTCGTGGAGGCTGTTTTTTCAACATTTTGAAACCTCGTTCTCGATTTTCACTGGGTGGAGAAGAGGGTGAAGAAGATGTCGACAGAGGGAGGAATCCATAATTCGTGGCAGAAAGCAATGAATGCCAGAATGTGGATGTAGGAATTAGGCACCAACTGGGCGAAACCCACTCCTATGAATCCTAGGAGGGTAACGACGAAGGCATGGAGGGGTAGACGAATTCCCTTTTCAAGAAAAGTAACTGGCATAGCGACCCAACCATCCGTTCGATGGTACATGCGTTCTTCAGGAGTGGGAGCCCTTATATAATAGCACATATCCAGGAATCGATAAGCGAGTCCGGAGGATACGTATCTCAAATTCCGTAATGATTGGAGGGGTATTGGCATGAGAAGCTGTTCCCCATCCTGAAGAAGTCGGAAGGAGGCGGAGAAGGGATCGGTGGATTCTTCCCCGTGGTTCTTTGTGGATTGGGGATTGGAACTCGAACCCTCTTGGTTAGGGGTTGGATTGGAAGCGGTGCAAACGGAGTCACGCGTGAAGGGAGAATTTTGGTTAGAGTTCACGATCACCATTGTTGAGATTTCAGATATATGTAGAAGGAAATTTCGTGAAGGAGAAGAAAGCTCAAAGGTTCAAAGTTCAAATTAGCGGTAAAATCGTCAAAATTGGTAAAGTTTATCTTTTATCTTTGCCGATTTACCACGAGTTCTGATATATGCACATTAAATGTTAGTAATGATGAGAATTTGAATGGGAAGCGTTCGGATCAATTCTTAGACATTTTATCGATTGGGCTTCTCGGTTGGATTTTTCGGTTTTTTAATCGCCTTGTTCAATTCAATCTTTTATTCGATGGGCCTTTTACTCGGACATTCAACCATTCCTATCTCATCTTATGGACCAAATTGGGTATGTCTCAATTACTTCGTGTTATGGGCCTTTAGTAAATTCTAATATCATGGACCATTTATAGTTTTTTATTAAACATTCATTCAACAAAAACTAGGGGCAATGTTCAGGTCATGATATTTCCCCTCTTTGAGCCGAGTAAATTGGGCTCACTTGTTTAATTAATCTATTGGGCCATCATTATTGAACCTTGAAAGTCATTGGGGCCTAGTCACCATATTACTTATATTTAACCCTATAAGACCGGGTCGGTTCATTGGACTAACCCATTAGATCATTTAATATCTATTACTTTGACTTGTAATGATGAAAAAGCATGATGATTGGTTGACTAAAGACCTGCCATGCATTAATGTGGATGGGATTATAAGCCGTAAATGGCAGAGCAAACGATGATCAAAGGTAGTGAATAGACTGCAGCAGCAAAGCAGGACCCATCAAATCACTTGTGTGTAAGTAGTGGGTGACAGACGGCGAAGAATCGAGGCGAAGAGAGTATAACCTATCAACTAAGTCTTCACAAACAGTGCGTTCTCATACACATTCTCATTCATATTCATACATACACACCAATCGAGGATTATTATCTCTCTCAATACACTAGACATTACATCCTCCATTGTTAACCTTGTGAACACGTATCCCCAGGCGGTCCGACCGTCAAGCTTGTGGTGTTTATCGTGTTTACTGTGCAGGATCAGGGCGTCTTACGTGATTGGGACGTTGGAGAAGATCTTGACGTTAACATATAATATTAATTATAATATCAATTGTCTATATTGTCCTTGTATTGGAATAAGAGATTGTTATTTATTGGATAAAAAATAATAAGAGAACCAAAGTTACATTTAATACTTGGGGTAATATTGAAAACTAAGCAATTAATGTTTACTTGAAATTCTCAAACGACTTATATTAAGAAATAATAAGGAATGGACTTCCTCCGTTCCTTAATATAGGTCGTTTTAGAGTTGTGCACAAGTATTAAGAAAATAATTGTATAACATTAATTATAATATCAATTTTCTATAATGCCCTTGTATTAGAAGAACAGATTGTTATTTATTGGAAAAAAATAGTGAGAGAACTAAAGTTACATTTAATATTTAAGATAATATTAGAAACTCAATAATTAATATTTATTTAAAATTCTTAAACGATTTATATTAAGAAATAAAAATATTTTTATAAAAAAATTTATATTAAAAAACGGAGAGAGTATAGTAAATAATAAGGTCGGAAATTGAACCACAAACAAACAAATTAATGCACGTATAGGCTGATAGGAATATGCACAATCCCGTGACTCACGACGCGGACCGAATTGGGTTATATTGGAAAATCAAAAGTATTCCTTTTAGTTATCCAATCCAATCCATTTGTAATTTAAATAAAGCCTGTAATGTATCAAACTGACGGCCCATAAAACAGTTTGCGGCCGCACCGCCCCAACTCACACACATATATATATATATATATATATATATATATATAAAAAGAGAGAAGGAATAAAACGTGTGGCTAGGCGGTGGTCCTCCGATAGTTTTTGTATAAAACAACTACCTGCCGCCTCCCTCAATCCTCTTCCCCAAGTAACCCTACTCCATGTCTATATAGGAAAGATCAGCCAGATTCAGCTGTATATCTTCTGTACCAACTCTTACAAAGCTTTCAAGTCGACTACATTAGTTTCATATCATCTAATTTCAGCTTGAGCTAGGTTTGGTTCATCTTCAATTTACTCCATCCAATTTAGATTTGTGCAATTTTTCTCTTTTTCATATTCTTCTGCTATTCATTCTTCATTATATTTGTCTGTGACTATACTTTTTAATACCGTTAGTTTAGGACAAGCAATACAGTTTCTTTCCCTATTTTTTTTTAAACTTCGAATCATAATTCGATTCCCAATGTCATTTAGTGCTCATATTATTTTGTAGCTCAACCTCTACAATATTGTTCTTTTCTCAAGTTAGATTACATATTGGTTATTGTAAAACTAAGACGCACAGAATTGTTTAGTGTTGTCTAACATAGAATTCAAGCTTGCTCCTTAGGTTTCTTCATCTGTATACTTCACCTTTCGTCGTCTGTGATGGAGAATATCACAGAGCAGAATCAGTTTTCTTCAATTCCAGTTGGAACTACTAATGGAATTGTAAATGGGTTTAAGCTTTTAGCATCAGATAAATACATAAGCATACAAGAATTTGACAATCGATTTATGCATTCGGGTATTGAACAAGATTCTTCCTCGGGAACTGATCATGATTATCAAGACCCGTCAGTTTCTGACTGTGAAAGTGGGATTTCTGGTTCCAACAACGAAGAAATTCAATCTGTTGATAATGGATTGATCAAGGTGGATGAAGGAGAAAGACTGTATGAAACAGTTAGTCTCAGGCTTATTTCGGGTTTGGGCAATCTAGGAGTGAATACCAAGGTAGAGGCCATTTATAGGAATCCCTTTTCTGGTTTTACCAATCAAGCCCGGTTTCAGTCGTTTTGTATATTTGAGAGAGCCATGGGAAGAAAGTGCGGAGGTGACGCAAATGTGAAGTATGCTTGGTATGGTGGTTCCAAGGATGAGATTAGCAGGATTATTTCACATGGTTTTGGTCATTGTGATAAAGCTGAAAGCAATCACTCCTATGGTTGCGGTGTTTATCTCTCCTCTGTTGATTCTCCTGTTGAAAGGTAATCAAGTTTTCCGCGAGTTCTGTTTATAATTTTCATTTGAATGTTTTCATTAATGTTTTTCATAATCTACCATTTTAAGCTCTTAGCAAGAGATAAAAGATATGTGATAAAGTTAAAATTTCTCGTTTTGCAGTGTGCGATCTTCAATGAAAGATGAGGATGGGCTAAGTCATCTTTTACTTTGTCGTGTTCTCTTGGGAAGGATGGAACTTGTTCATCCTGGTTCTGAACAGTATCATCCAAATTCCAAAGAATTCGATTCTGGAGTTGACAACTTACTATCTCCCAAGAAATATATTGTTTGGAGTACCCACATGAATACTCACATTTTACCAGAATTTGTTATCAGTTTCAGAGCTCATTCTTACTCTAAAGGTGAGTGATAATTAGATTGAATTGATTCCAGAATTTTTAAACTTGTCGAATTTCTGTATAAGTTTGTATAAGCTTTATTGGCATTTTTGGTTGTTCAGGTTGTCAAAGGATCCAGGTTCCCATGAGGAAACCAACCTCACCTTGGATGCCATTTCCAACTCTAATTTCTGCACTTTCAAAGTTCTTACCTCCTGATACAGTCAATTTGATTGCAAAGCATCACCGTGATAATAGAGTAAGTACTTAGATATTTTAAATAAATGGAGTGCCTTTTTTGTCATTGTTTTGTAACCTTGTTTCTTATTTCTTCTCTAGGAAAATAAGATCTCGCGGCATGAATTGATACAACGAGTGAGACAAATAGCAGGAGACAAGTTGTTGACAACAGTCATAAAATCTTTCAGAGACATGGTATGCACACATATAGATGTTTTAAAATCTTATAAATTGGGATAAAAGCGACGCTAAGTTGAGTTGAAACTCATTTAGTTGAAAATCTTATATATTGGCAGATACTTTTTCCTTAATTGTTTTGATGAATATCAATCATGCTATGTACTCAATTCATGGTAATTCCTTTACGTTTTCTGTCAGAACTTGCATAAGAATTTAGATATGGTTTTCTTAAGTCTATATGGAGTTGTGATACTAACCTTTGCCTCTTCAAGTTTAGCGCTGAAACCCCCATTGAATATTATGCGATTGTGTGAAGTTTTACTCTGCAGACGGACTGTCAATTTTACTTGGTTCACATTGTTGTAAAGTCCCCTGACAAACATCTCGTATAGTCATATTGGTTCTGAGTATCTTTCATCATTTAGTGTAGTCTCTCGTATCATAGATATCTTTCAACACCATTGAGAAAGGATATGCCTTGGGGTAGATTTTTTTTCAAAAAATAGGATTGTTCACTCTAAGATTGATTCTGGTGATGTTAGTTCTTGACACAGTATCTAAATCTAGGATTTGAATCATTTGACATGGTAACGTATCAAGTTTATAATCATTTTAGCTGTTTTTTGTTTGCCTGACCCAGTTTTGAGTTTGACATCTTCGCTCTTAATTCAGAGCCATGTTGTAGTGCAAGTTTTGCTACCTGATTTCATTTAGAAGAATAAGCCATTAGTTTAGTAGTTTATCATTATTTTCATAAATATTCAGCCTGCTTACCATGACGGGGAAAATATTATTTGCTTACTTGGGGTCATGTATGTGTCTCAGTGAGTCATGGTGGGTTGAGTGTAAGAGATTTTGGGAAGTTATTATTTTGCAAGGAAAATTGCCTGCAGATATTGTTCAGAGAAGGGTGGCAGGAGCGAGATTTGGGGTTGAACATGTGGTTAGATTACCAAAGAGACTTGATTACTTTACGGGTTTGGTTTGTTGTAGGAATTGCTAGGGTATGGGAGGAGTTAGTTGGATTACGAAAGAGACATGATCACTTAACAGGTTGGTTTTCAAAGGAATTGCTAGAGGATGGGAGGAGTTTTTGAGATATTCCTCCATGGTGCTTGGGGTTGGTCGGCGGATCTAGTTCTGAAAAAAGATGTTTGGGTTCGACATCAGAGCCTTGGGAGTTTCTTTCCCAAATTTATTCTCTATTGCAGTTCAATCGGGATGCAATAGTTGCATATTATTTCTTTGGAAGATGGGTAGATAATCTTGGCACTTGGCAGACAACTTTTTTAAAAGTGACACTTCAAAAATACCCCGAATTGTATGAGGTGTCACAGCTTTTGTTGTTTACTTGTTTTTGAGGGAATTTGGCCTGTTAGTCGATTGAGCGGATTCATTCCATTTTAGAGACCCTAACAGTGGTAGGTTTTAGTCAAATCTTACTATAGAATTCATTGTGGTCTAGTCGACCTTTCCGTGGCACAGAATATTTGGAGTAGGGGTGCCTTGAGAGTCTCACTTTTTGGTTAATTGGTGCTACGTGTATAGAAAGGATTGCTGTTGATCATTTGTTTCTTCATTGTGAGTTTGTTCACCTCTTGTGGTCTATGGTTTTCTCCTTATTGGGGGGGAGGGGGGAGGGGGGAGGGGGGTTAAGGTGGGTGATGCCTTGTTTAGTGGTGGAGCTTTTGGGTGCTTGGGGGGGTGTTTAGAGTTCCAAAGATATCATGCTGTACGAGAGATAATTTTCCTTGTTCGTGGATTCTTTGAGGGAACATAATTGTAGACATCGTGGAATACGTTTTTTATTCTTTAGTTCTTTGGCAGAAGATTTTTTTTCCCTGGATTTTATATTGTTTTTATCGACTTCTTGACAAAGTTCAACTCTGGGACGTAGTTTTTGAGTATTGGTGGTGCAGATTTCATCATTCTTTTTTCTAGCTTAAGTTGTAGATGGTGGATGGCATCCCCTTAGTCCCTCCCTCCCCCCCCTTCTCCTCCTTGTAATGTACTATATATATATATATATATATATATATATATATAGTACTTGCCAATGTGCAAGTTTTGTTGGTTTTGATCCCTAATAAATGTGAAATTGATTTTGCAGCAACTTGAAGCATCAAGTGGATGTTCAGCAGGCAAGTGGCGTGGAAGAATATCCGTTTGCAGGCAGAAGGGCTAAGTTGGGGGTTGTTGGAAGATTGGTGCTCAAATTCATATACTTGTTCCTTCCTTGATTAACAGAAAATGAGAGGAGAATTGAATTGCTAAATGGTTGGATTCTGAGACTAGACTAGACGGTGTGGTGTAGTGTAGTGAGTAGTGAGCTAAGGTAGGGCAAAATACTCCATTGCAAAACATCAATGGTGTTGTGATGTTGACCAAAAATATGGCTTTTCTTTATTGTTCAAGCCACTAATAATAACCAGCCTTCTTTTACAACTTTCTGGCTCCCTCCCTTTTCTTTCTATGTAATACTAGTTGTTAACGCCAAGATCTTTTGTCACGTTCCAATCACGTAAAACGTCCCGATCCTCGCATGAACGTAAACACAATAAACACACATGCTTGAAACGGCTGGCGGTTCCGTCGAGGGATAGCTTCGAGCGAGAGTCAAGATATGAATTCACAAGGTTTATCGAAAGCGGAGGCTATATCGCCTAATGTATTGATATAAAGAGATAATAATAATAATTATACGTGTGTGTGTATATGATTCGAATGATGAAATGTATGAGAACGTCACTCTTGGTGAAGACTTCTCGCTAAGTTATACCCTCTTTGCGAATTATCGTGCCATCCACTATTACTCCGATACATCTCCTTTTTTCGATGGGTCCCGCCGATCGCATGTAGTTTATCCATCGCCTTTGGTCATTATTACTCTGGCCAAATAGGTTATGATCCCATCCACATTAATGCATGGCGGGTTTCTTAGTCAACCGTCATGCTTTTTTCATCATTACAAGTCAAAGATGTAGATATTAAAATGTCCAAAGGATTGATCCATTTGACCAATCAGGTCTTATAGGTTGAAATGAAAATAATATGATGACCGGGCTTAATGACTTTCATAGTTCAATAATAAAGGCCCAATAGAATAATAAAAGAATAAGTTCAATACACTCTACCAAAAAGAGATAAAATATCATTACCCAATATTGTCCCTAGTTTTTGTTGAGCAGAATGTTTAATAGAAAACTATAAACAATCCATGATATTTCTTGAAAATCAATAAATAACAAGATGTAATTAAAACGTACTCCATTTATCGCTCACGAAATGAAATGAAAGGAATTTAAGGGCCCAAATCGGAAAGGCTACATCCATTAAATACCGGACCCAAACCAGACGCTTCCCATTCAAATTCCAAATTATTACTAGCATTTAATGCACCCGTCTTGAACATGTATGGTAAATCACATTATAAAAGGATAACTTTACCAAATTTGACGTTTTACATTGTTCATTTGAAATTCGCGCCTTCTAAACTTTCTCGATCTCTCTCTCTGCAAATCGTCACAAATGGCTTCCCCTGACCCCGAACAGTTCCCCATACTTGTAACACCTATCACGGTGGTTCCACCAAACCCTAATCCTCACGAGGGACTTCAAGTACGAATCCCAAACAGAAAACCCAAAAACCCCCTCAAGAATACTACGAGAGTGCGGAGCGATTCTCGATGCCAACACTCCTTACATCATATGGCGAAATTTGAACTAAAGAGGTTCGAACTCGGTTCCACATTAGGATACCCATGCGGTCGTGGTACCCGATGCGGTGAGAAGATGTATCAGCGGCTTTGAAGGATGGGCCGGTAGTCCGGTGACTTCTTCGAGAAGGGGTTCGTTTCCCCTTCACGTCTTTATAGTGACCCTACTTTGGGGTTCTTGGGTGTGGGATTTTCTGGCTGGTGCCAAATTCCTACATCCACATTCGGCGTTCGTGGCTTTCTTAGTGAATTGGGCGCCGAGCCCTCCACGGACTTCTTCTTCACCGCCTACAAGATAGTACAATCCAGGAGAAGGGTTCAAGGCCCTCAGAAACATTCTCAAGTCCGGAGAAAAATTGACAGACGTCATTTGGTGAACACCCCTTGAGCGATAGGGGATGGCACGAGAAATGGTTTTTCGTCAAAGGCCCCGAGATTTCTTCTTTCACCGAACTGCAAAATGACGAAAAAATATCTGCCGACTTTGGAGCGTTTCGAAGAGCGGAAATGGAAATGATGGAGCTATTTGACAACTTCCGAAAGAAGAGTGGAAATATGGACTCCTCTCAAGCAAGTACATGGTTATATGACCATAAGTGTAAGTACCGACTTATTTCATATATGTATATCTTTTGAAAATATTCTATGATATATAATTTTAACATGTAGCTATTTGATTTATGCGATATCTTTGATCGGGAATGAGCTCTTTAGAAATAAAGGAGTTCGAAGATTTTTTATCTGGGAAGTCTTGGAAGCAATTGAGGTTACACCATAGAAGTTACCCCAAGTAGATCAACACCGTAAATTCATACGGATGAATTTCAAAAGAAGAAAGAGCAGTAGAAGAGGTTCTCATACCGGAAGAGACCCTTCATCCTCGACAAAAGAGAGAGAGCTACCGAAAACCCTGTGTCACCTCTCTTATAACTCCTCCGAACCCATACCGTAAGCAGAACCAACCTCCAAAACCATTCCTCGATCGGCGGTTTACTTGATCGTCTCCGATCGAAGAAATATACTTAGGATCAAAAATTAAAACAAAATAACCCCTTTAAGCGTCGAAGAGCTCGGGGTTCCTCGGTCTTGGTCATTCCACCTTCGTGCCCTCTGTAGAAATACTGATCGAAGAGGGCGGTGACTGGGGCGAAGGGATTCCGACGTTATCCAGAAGAGAAGCGTACCACGATAGCCATCCAAGTTCCGCCTCCGCTTCAACACCCAAAGAACCCACTCCAAACAAATCTCGTCAGAATCGAAACTATTCATGCACGGACCTACACCTCCCGAACGGCCCATTCTCTCTCTCGAAAAGTCGAGACCTCTCCCGAACGGCCGGTCCTTTGGTCAAAGTTATCATCGCCGAGGTGTGGGATCTCAAACCACCGTGGCCCCGAGTTGGCGCCAACTTTCTCTTTGACCTCTTGAGCTTTCGATTCAAGACATCGGCGACCACCACCGGTTCGATGATCATACTGACGGAAATCTTCTCGACGAGGAATGAGTTATTGGCCAAGGTAAATAACAATCACTTCTTCCTCTACATCTCTATTTTCCTTTGAGCATTTTAGGCGTTTGACTTGAATATTTTGAAAATATGCTTGGGCTAATCTTTTTTCTTGGACGACGGCTGCGTCCCGAGACATATAAATGGAGAGGCCGAGGAAGATTTCATGCGACAAAGAGATAAATATCTTTGAAATCGACCTTGGACCGAAGAAAAGAGCGGTCGTGAAGATGTTTTCATACCATCAATCGGTCTTGAGATAGAATTGGATCGGGCTAAGATGGATTTGAAGACATCGATGGCGAATTAAGGGCCACGAGGGATGGGTTGGGTGCGTGCGTCCGAAGCCCCCAACAAACTCGACCAAACCGAATCTTTGGTTTGGTTGAAGAGAACTTACTCTGAAGGCGAAAAATGAGGAGTTTTCTTGATGATCGAAGCTTAGTCCTACAACTTGGTGAAGGCGAGACGAGATTTCAAGATGAAGCTTAGAAGGCGTAAGGCCAGCGTCATGACTCGCCGTAAAATAAAGGACCTTGAGGGGCGAGGCCTATTCGATGAAGAGCTCCCAAGCGATTGAGTGAGTATAGGGACTCGGATGAACTTAATGTTGAGATCATGAAGGTTTATTCGGAGGGTATGAGGAGAATTTATCTTGAACGAGGAAAAAGAAAAAAGCTATCAACCGCTTCAAATTTGGACTCGGCATCGCTCAATTCAGATGATGAAAGGCGGTGCTGAATATATATCATGTTTTTGGTTACATGTAAATATTTAACTACTTTAAACTTTTCATATTCATGTAATTAATTTATAATTGACTTAAATGAAATGAGTATTTTATGTTTATTGATAAATCTTTAAGCTATGCTTGATTATGACTTACATTCGTCGGTTCTTGTCAATAATTTAGTATCGATAAAATTTGAACTAATGAATTAGATATGGCATATAACAGTTATGTGAGACCCCAGATTTTATTAATAAAGATTTAAATTTGGTCGAAATAATTTTTTAATATTATGGTGTGAATTTGAGATAATATTATAGTTGTGGGTAGTATTTATAAATTTTGCAAAGTATGCAGTGGTTATATTATATTCGATTGGTGGGGGAATATTGGTTTAGCGGGGAATATTATTCATGACAACTACTCAATCATTGGTGGACCCCTAGCAATGTAATTATTATCGGATTGAAAAGCGACAAAAATATTTTATTGAAATAACGGCGGAAGTTTTACCGTAGTTCTTGTTGAACTACTCGTTAGTAAAAGTACAATGTCACGTGGTCGCATAAGTAGTATACTTGCGGTATTGATTATTGATGCTTATGTGAGAAGTCACTCGGTTTGATTCCATTATTGTCGATTAATAATATGAATTATTATAGCGATAATGACGTTTTGTTTTATTCGTATTATTAACGTAATAAAAGCGAAACATCTTTTATATAAAATAGAATACTTTATTAAAGTTATTACATAAATAGAATATATTATATTTTATTATGATAGTGTTGCGTAGTGTTTTGCATAGTGATTTGCATAGTATTGCATAGTGTTTGATAGTAAAATGTTTTTATATAAATAGAATATATTATATTTTATTTAAAAGATTTTTCTTTAAATATGGAATGATTAAATGGATTGAATTCTTATACATTTCATTTCCTATAAATGAAGCTTATTCCTTCATTATTTTTCTTTTAATTCATTGAAACTACAGAGAGAAATTATAGAGAGGTTATATAGAGAAAATTATAGAAAGAAGAAGAGTATTATTCGCTACTTCACTACTTCTATATTAGGTTCTTTTACGGTAAGGGTGTTATTCTTTCTTCTTGAAGAGAACTTACATTATTCCATTCACTATTATTACATTGGAATAACTTTGTAAAAGTGGCATACCCTATACATAACTTTGTATATGCGGCAGATACCCTATACTTGGTGAAATCCTTATGTTATTCCATTGCTTATTATTACATTGGAATAACTCAGATAATATCATGATTTACCCTATACTTGGTGACATTCTTCTATTATTACATTGGAACATCACATGCATGTGTTTTACTTGGGACTGGTTAAAATCTTTATTATTGATACATTGGAACATCACATGCGTGTGTTTTTTAGGACTGGTTAAAATCTTTATCATTCTCGTTGGAATATCTATACATGTGTTTTACACCGGATCTGGTTCCATCTTTATTATTACATTGGAACATCTTGTAAATTGTGAATTTCACGACACTGGTTCCGTTATTATTATTACATTGGAATAACACATCTCATGCAATCATCGCATGCGTGGTGATTTCTTTTGTTATTCCATTCTTTATTATACCCGGTTGGTTAAAACTATGACTTACATACTCCATGAAATTAGTAGAATATCCTTCGATATTTGCGTTTCATCCGATATCTTTTCATGGAAATATTTTTACGATCATTCTTGAATTTTACTACAAAGCGATGATCATGTTGACAATTTGGACGTTAATAAATCACGGATAAAATAATTCTTGAACTTGTTTTATTGAATTCTTATATCATTGTCATCATCCTCGTGTTTATATTTTTTTAAAGTCATACGTGGCTGTAGAGCATGGATGGACTTGGTATGATTACGCACGAGGATTATTGATTGTAATCATGGTAGTAATGTTACAAATGATGTGGTAAAAATCCTCGGTGGTAGTAGTGCATTGATGGACGAGTTGTTGGCATGATCATGACCATTAATGAATACACAACTATTCTCGGCCGTAGTGCGGGAATAATTGTGGTCGTGATACTAAAGAATATCCTTGGTAGTAGTGCTTGGGGTGATTCGATGATGTGGATTATTTATTAAAGTTGAGTCTCAAAATTTATATGATAATGAAAAACCTTTTAAAACCTAAAAGATAGTAGACTTTATTCTCTACTTGATTTTTTTAATGGATTGCTTATTCATTACTGCTGATTAAAGCTGGTTATACATTGTATTTTATCGGTTTAACTAACATTGTTGAAGGCTAATGATAATTTATTACGGATTATCTTAGTCATAATATTTCTTCTTGGGCTAGTTGAGCTCACCCTTTCTTTTCACCGTTCTCTTGAGGAAATGAGAACATATTTGGATTTAGTCGGGGAGAAGTAATGGTCGAGAGGATAGCATTAGTAGTCCTCACTGCATTCGTGAAATAGTGTGATAATAGTTGTAATGAGGACTCCTTTTGAGTTTGTATAATATCTAGTAGACAATATTTGTATTCAAACTCACGATTTATGTCGTATTGTATACTGCAGTTAGGTTAAGTAAGTTGTATTTGAATTTATGTACCATGTAAGTGGCGACCCAAGATGGGTGACGTATACCTAATTTTGGGGGCGTCACAAGTTAACTTATGCAATGAAGTGAATTGAATTTTACGGACAGGATTCAACTTAACTGAACTAAATAAACTGAACTCAACACTTAAACAAAATAAATAACTTATACTCATCGGTACCGAAGAGTGAGATCAGTCATATGCGACGTAAATTTGGACGACAAATAGATAAGAACCAAGATATAAGGATTAATAGTGACCATTGACTTACCACCCTGATAAGATCAATATAGGACCAAAAGGACCTGGGGCTACCATCGAATGGCCAGCGAGTCCTACCATACCTCCTTACACCATAGTGACCATCGGACAAATAGGACCAGTGACCATTGACTTACCACCCTGATAAGATCAATATAGGACCAAAAGGACCTGGGGCTACCATCGAATGGCCAGCGAGTCCTACCATACCTCCTTACACCATAGTGACCATCGGACAAATAGGACCAGTGACCATTGACTTACCACCCAGATAAGATCAATATAGGACCAAAAGGACCTGGGGCTACCATCGAATGGCCAGCGAGTCCTACCATACCTCCTTACACCATAGTGACCATCGGACAAATAGGACCAGTGACCATAGACTTACCACCCAGATAAGATCGATATAGGACCAAAAGGACCTGGGGCTACCATCGAATGGCGGTGAGTCCTACCCTACCTCCTTACACCATAAAGTGACCATCGGACAAATAGGACCCGGTGATAAATTGTGGAAAAGTGATCTTTTATTAATATCAAACAATTGTATACAGACTTAGATAAACCGACTTAATCTTCATTGAAAATACTTAGCTTCGCCAAGACGCCAAGTGTTCTTGATCTCGGAACCATCGAGTGCCTTTAATCGATAAGTACGGCTTTGGTACTTGATCACTTCATATGGCCCTTCCCGATTCGGCGATTAGCTTTCCGTGTTTTGAGGCGTAGAAGCTTGGCTTCTCTAAAACGAAGTCTCCCACTTCGAATCTACGAAGTTTAGCGACCACTTGTTATAATGTTTGGCCACCCTTCGTTGATAAGCGAGCCAATTTGATTAAAGCTTCTCTCTCGACTTCGTCTAGCGAGTCCAAGTTAGCCTTGGTCCTTCATCGTTGTAGATTTCTTTGAATTGACTTACCCAAGACTTGGAGATCCGATTTCGACCGAGACTAAGGCATCGATTACCATGGAAGCCAATCGAAAGGTGAATCCCGTAGTAGTCCTTGGTGTGGTTGGTATGCCCACAACACGCCCTCGTGAATTCTTTCCGCCATCTCCCTTAGCTTCATCCAATCTACGCTTGATTCCGATTCAAATGACGTCATTCTGTTGGTTACCTCAACTTACCCATTCGAATTGTGGATGAGCCACGAAGTCTTCTTGTCTTTGAATCCCCAAATCGTTCAAAAATTCTTCAAATTTTGAACCCACGAATCTGGCGTCCATTGTCGATATCAATACCTTAGGGATCCCGGCGAAACACCAGAGACCTTTATAAACTTTAAACACTCTGCATTACATATCGATAGAAATGGTTTTGCCTCTACCCACTTAGTCATATAATCAATAGCAACTATGGACGAAGCTAACTCGACCTTTAGCTTTAGGTAACTGGTCCCAATATATCCACCCAGAAGCGGTGAAGGGTATAGGAGATAGAATCGAGTATAACTCTCTTGGGTGGTGATAATGGAACCGGACTATAATTTGGCATTTTCGCATTTCTTGACGTCATCAGAAGCTTCTTTGAAAATTGTCGACTGATAGTAACCTTGTCGAAGTACTTTATGTGCAAAGACTTGGCGACCCATATGATCACCGCATAAATCCTTCGTGAACTTCCGAAGAGCATACTCGGGCGGACGGAACCAAACATTTCAACAATGGTGAGGAAAATGCCAATCGATAGAGATCCCCGTCAATAAGACTAAAATTAGTACTCTTGTACTTGATCTTTTACTTGACATTTGATCCAGAAGGAAGGACGCCATCGCCGAATACTCGATGTAGGGGTCATCCAACGGTTTGTTAGATTCGATACACATCAACGCTTCGTCTTTGAACACTCATTTCCGTAAAATTTCCAAATACACCGATCCATGAAAGACATCTCGCATACAGTAGTGGCGGTTTGACAATCATCGGCAATAGAATTGTCATTCGCGCTATACTCTGAAACTCGTCTGAAGCGAAAAATTGAAGTTGGTCTCTTAATTCCGCCAGATATTTGATCATTCGGGTTCCACGAGCTTCATAATCTCTCCGACAATTTGTTTAACGACCAACCGAGAATCACTATAGATAATCAATTGTTGGACTTGAGACTTTTCGCTAATCGGACACTTATATAATACCCTTACTTTCAAATTTCATTGTTTCGTTGCTTTAAAACCCGAATCGATGGCTCTTTGGACTTTGAATCCTTACGGACTTATTAAAATAATTTCTGCTCCACTAATGATCATCGTAGAGATCCATCTGCATCAACGCCCACGCCTTCCGACCCTCTTTGAAGAACGGCCATCTTTCGATCGAAGATTGAAACCGGTAACTCGCGATCCGGCGGTGAACGAGCATTCTACCATAAAGTCGCCTGGGCTTGACCTTTGATGGCGATTCGGGGATGATACTCGATAAAAAATTGGGATAACTCCATAGTCCATGCTTACTAGTCTACCCGAGACCTCCGCTTGCCCATCACCTTCTTGATGGTCGATCCGTGTGAGCGACCGTGAGTCGACCTTGAAAATCTCTGCGAAGCTTTCTCACGGCAATTATTAAAGCAAAGGCAAATTTCTCGATGTTTGGATACGGTTTGAGATCTCGTAGGGCGTGGGCGGCGTAATAGGACCGGATCTTTCGCTTCCATCGATCTCCGAACCAAAAAGCGCTCCAAGCTGCGCTAAGGAACTTGCTGAAGGTACAAATATAAAGTCTCTCTTTGGGGACGGGCTTTACTAATAAAAAGGCCAAGACAGATCGTCTTTATACCTTGGAAAGCGTCTTCACACTCGGAAGTCCACTGGAACGTCTTCGCATTCTTGGTCCCTTTAATGTGTCAAAGAAAGGAAGACATCTCTCTGCAGATTGGCGGCGAACCTCCTTAAAGCCTTGATCCTACCAATTCGACGATTTGAACGTCTTTGAATGACCGAGAGTCTTCATGTCGAGGATGGCCCGGATCTTCTGCGGATTGGCCTCGATGCCCTTTGGTGACAGATAACCCGAAACTTTCCAAAGACCAAGGCCGAAAGTACGTTTGGCCGGGTTAAGCCTTAGTTGACGATAACGAATAGTTTGAAAGCACTCCTCCAAATCGTCCAAATGCTTCTGAATCTGCATACTCTTCACGATCATGTCATCTACATAAACCTCCATTGGTAGGTAGCTCCAGCATTAATGAGGCCAAAAGTCATTTTTTGTATCATACCGAATCGATTGTGTAATAATATGCTTTTTGGAATGTCTTCTTTTGCACATGGATATTTGATGATAACTGAAAAAACATCCATAAAACTTAGTAATGCATACCCAAGTGGCATCGATGAGTGATCGATATGAAGCGAGAGGATAAAAGTCCTTCGGACGGGCTTTGTTGAGGTGATTGTAGTCGATGCAGACCGCCACTTTCCATTATGCTTACGCACCAATACTACATTTCTTTATCCACTCCGGGTAATCAATCTCGTAGATGAAGTCGTGACCAAAGAACTTCGCAACCTCTTCATCGATGATCTTCGACGCTCTGGAGCAAATATCCGTCTCTTCGACGAATCGGCTTCTTGAAGGATCTATCTCGACTTATGCTTTCGTGACAAGAACCTTAACTCGGGCGTGTCTTGTGGCTCCATGCAAAAATATCAACATAACATCGTAAGAGTTCCATAAGATTGGTCAGAAGGGGTTCGGTAGACTGAACCAATCCTCATTTTATCTTGTCGGCTTTCAACGATCAACTCAATCTCCTCCGTCCCCGGCGAGGGATTACGAGGTTACGAGGCTGCTACCGGTGAAGGTTCGATCTCAATTGCCATCGTCTTTTTGGTTTACTAACCCCATTCCGGATGAAATAATGGCGTTTCGATAACATCGCCGGCGGTCTAAATCACCCATCACTTCACACTCTGATGTTGCCGTGGGAATTTGATTTTGAAATGTGGGATGGAAGTCGCGACTTGAAGAATTTGTCGATGTAAGTCTTCCGAGAAATGGCGTTGTGGTAGAATCCATACGCACAACATAATATTTCTGAGTTATCTCCACCGCCGAGGGCCGTGTCAAGAAGATAACGAGGGAGTTCGATAAAGCTACTTTGATTGGGTGGTTCTTGAAAGCCGTATAGAGGAGCCCTCTGTCGACCTCCATTTTGTGCCCATCGAGATGCATCCTCCGAAAAGCATGGGCATAAAGAATGTCCAGAAGATCCATTATCTATCATCATGCGTTTCGTCCATCGAGCCTCTTGCTTATTTGTGATCACCAATGCCCCTTCATGCGGTTCGATGGGCTCGAAGGATAATCCGCATCCGTAAATGATATAACGGTTCTGGAAAAGGCTGTCGATCTTGAGTAGCATCTCACATTCTTGACATGGCCGAATCAAGATAAGACCTCCTCTTTTCCCTACTAACTTCCCAATGCACTCCACCGGTTATTACATCAACGACTTGCCTTGGTGGTGGTGTTGGAGCATTTTGAATAAGCGGTACTTGAGCCGTTTGAGCGATCTGATTGACAACTTGCGACCACAGCGGTCCTTCCATACCACATATTGAATCGTAAGCCGCTTTTAATCTTGCTCTCTAGAAAATCCTTTAAATTACAACACTTTCATTAGTGTCACGTGACGGTGACTTGATGATAACCACAATATTTGCGAGGGTTGCAAGTGTCCGCTTTTGTAATTATCACGAGGTGGTTCAAAGAAAATTTGGTTTCGATTTGATCCAAAATTATCGATCTTTCTGTATTCAACTGGGTGTAAACCTTATTAACCTTCGGGGTAGAAACAGGTGTACGATTGCTGCCTTGTCGCCATGAGTTACTGTACTTCTTTGAACTACCTTCTGCCCCTTGGTTGTACCCTCCCACTCTTCTCTGATCAACATCAGTCTTGGGAACCTCTACCTCCTTTAATTGGCTCAAAGAAGGATTTTTCAGACTGTTCATAGCCTCTTCTACAACAATATAGCCCTCTGCTTTGTCGAAGGCTTCTGCTAGGCTTTTCGGATGGTGAAACATCAATTTCTTTACCAATTTCTCCGATTTAACCAGATCTAGCCCATTCTGGAACAACCCAACAGCTTGGAGATCATTAAGATCGGATATCGTCAAACCGCTTCCTAAACCTCTTTACATATTGGCTAAAGATTCATTGGTGAATCACGGACTGTCTTAAAGAGCACTGTAGGCTTTCTTCTCTTGATTTGCTTCAAAACGTCATGGAACTTATCACAAAGTTCGGTCCACGAGGAGATAGAATCGATGGTAAAGTCCCCATCCACCGTCTGGCGTCTTTTCTCAAAGTAGTGACAAAAGTGTGACACTTAAATGACATCGAGAAAGTCGTAGTAATCCATTAAGCAAATTCCAAACGCTTTGACTATGGTCATAAGGATCTCGACCCATCATAGCTTTCCATACGAGGCAACTTTTTGGTAACATCCGCTCTCCTTGAGAATATCGGAGGAAAAAGGGGACGCCTTCTTTCCGTAAGTATCCTTCACTGTTGGACCTCGGCCCAATTGTTTTTGGAGTTCTTTCAACTCCCTTACCAAAAAATCAACACCTTGGGTTGTGATGAGATCTCCTTCTCCGGGCGACGTTAGGCTTGGAATGGATCGACCTTTTCCCGCCGATCTCACCCGCTTGCGGGACTTCTTGATTTACTTAGGTCGTATAATCTCATCCTCACGATGAGAAGCGGTTGTGTGGTATTCTCCTCTTCGGATCTACGGCACAATTTCTCTCGACACCGCTTCTTCGTCTTTCATCGTCGCGATGAATTGATCCCACGACCGTCGATGCCTTCTTCGAGGTCAAAGGTGTTACCGCGCTCTCGATCTCCTCCTCTGCGAGAATGATCCTGAACACGTCATAGAATGTTAGGTTCCTTACCCTTAGGCGGGTACCTCCTTATGCCTACTTCGTCTTTCGGAATGAATATGGCTAGATGCTTCGTCCCCTCAACTCATTCACCAAGCATCTGTTTTGGCTATATCTTCCTTTGTTTAATGAACCTCAAAGCCTTATCCGCTTTAGTAAGACCCAGCTTTTATAAATAAAGATGAATTTTTCTATAAATATTATTTTTGAATATTATGGAATAAATTTGATATAATGTTATAGTTGTGGGTAATATTTATAAATTTTGCAAAAGTATGCAAGTTGTTATAAAATATTCGTTTGGTGGGGAATATTCTTTTGTTAGGAATATTAAATATAATGGCTCAATCATTGGTGGACCCCACAACATTATTGTCGGATTGAGAAAGCGATAAAAATATTTTTATAAAAATAACTTGGCGGAGGTGTTCTAGATTAAAAAGCATTGAACTACCCGGTGGTAAAAGAAATGCGATGTCTGGCGTGGTTGCGTAGTAGACTTGCGGTATTGATTATTGATCTTACGTGAGAAGTCACTCAATTATATGCTCAATTATTGCTCTGATGAATTAATCTTGCATCATATCTCTTATATTATTGATTCAATTATTGTCAAATTATTATCATCATATAATATGTTATAGTATTAAATCAATAATTGAGACGACGAAGTTATAAATGATTAATAATTATTGAAAGATTAAATATGTGTTATGATTTGTGGTAAGTTTGATTATTTTATGGGGGGCTCGTATATGTCATCATCTAAGAGTCTCTTCATGATAGTATTTACCTTCGTCGATAGTAATTACCCTTGTGAATAGTATTTACCTTCGTCGATAGTAATTACCCTTGTGAATAGTATTTACCTTCGTCGATAGTAATTACCCTTGTGAATAGTATTTACCTTAAATCGATAGTAATTATCCTTGTGAATAGTATTTACCTTAAATCGATAGTAATTACCCTTGTGAATAGTATTTACCTTCGTCGATAGTATTTACCTTCCGTTAATAGTAATTACCTTTACCAGACGTCGAACCACTTGTCGTTTCACATTACAAAAGCGTCGAACCACTTGTCGTTTCACATTTCTGAGCGTCAAACCCAATTCGTCGAGCCACTTTGCTTTTCACTAATGGCGGTCTTTAAGCTAGAAATCTTCTATAAATAGAGGCCTAGGGCTTCATTATTTTTCACGAATTCATTCAAGCTATAGAGAGAAAGTATAGAGAGAATAAGAGAGAAAGAAGAAGAGTATTTTATTCTTACTGCTTAACTGCGATATTCAATCTCCTACCAAATGTAAGGGGTGTTATTCTTTTTCTTATTACGTAAGAAGAAGCTGTTGTTATTCCATTGCTTATTATTACATTGGAATAACTTTGTATAAGTGGTTTACCCTATACTTGGTGACATTCTTCTATTATTACATTGGAACATCACATGCGTGTGTTTTATGGGACTGGTTAAAATCTTTATTATACATTGGAACATCACATGCTCATGTGTTTTTGCAGGACTGGTTAAAATCTTTATTATTACATTGGAATATCTATCATGTGTGTTTTACACGGATCTGGTTCCATCTTTATTATTACATTGGAACATCACAGCCGATTGTGAATTTCACGACTGGTTCCGTTATTTATTATTACATTGGAATAACACATGCATGCTTGATACATCGCATGCATGGTGATTTCTTTTGTTATTCCATTCTTTATTATACCCGGTTGGTTAAAACTTTGACTTTATACTCCATGAAATTAGTAGAATATCCTTGATATTTGCGTTTCATCCGATATCTTTCATGGAAATATTCTTACGATCATTCTTGAATTTTACTCTACAAAAGCGATATCGTGTTGACAATTTGGGCGTTAATAATTCCCGGATAAAATAATTCTTGAACTTGTTTTATTGAATTCTTATATCATTGTCATCATCCTCATATTTTTTTATTTTTTGAAAGTCATACGTGGCACATAGTGCGTAGATGGACTTTGTATGATTATGATACCCGAGAGACTATTCGATTGTAATCATGGCTAGTAATGTTACAAATGATGTGATAAAAAATCCTCGATTGGTAGTAGTGCATTGATGGGCCGATTGTTGGCATGATCGTGACCATTAATGAATACCACAAATATTCTTGGCCGTAGTGCATGAATAATAATGGTGGCGTGATCTTAAAGAATATCCTTGGCAGTAGTGCGGGGTGATTCGATGATGTGGAATATTTATTAAATTTGAGTCTCATTTATATTGATGATGAAAAACCTTTTAAAACCTAAAAGATAGTAGACTTTATTTTCTACTTGACTCTTTTAATGGATCAGATATTCATTGCAGATTAAAGCTGGTTATCTATTGTATTTTATCGGTTTAACATTATTTAAGACTATTGATAATTTATTACGCATTATCTTAGTCGTAATATTTCTTCTTGGGCTAGTTGAGCTCACCCTTTCTTTTCTTTGCTTTCTCTTGAAATGATAATATAATTTGGGGACGAGTCTGGGGAAGCAGTGATGGTCTGAAGATAGCATTAGTAGTCCTCATTTATTACGTAAAATAGTGTGATAATAAGCTGTAATGAGGACTTTTTGTTTGAGTTTGTATAATATCTAGTAGGCGATATTTGTATTTAAACTCACGATTTATGTCGTATTATACTACGCACGTTATGTTAATAAGTTGTATTTAAATTACATACCATGTAAGTGGCGACTCAAGATGGGTGATGTATACCTAATTTTGGGGGCGTCGCGGTTAATATCGAGCTTAGGATGTGATCCACTGGCTAAGATGTGAAAAAAAAGTACTAGGAGGGGAGGCAGGGGAATACCTTGTTAGTATGACCTACTAAGTTTATGTCTTTATTTTATTGGTTGGTCGGAAGATAAGGATAATTTGTTACATGTCAATTAACCTTTTGTTTTGTGGCGATGTCTGAAAATGACATCCGAGAATGTTGAGAATACTTGATGGGTATGTGAGCGATCGTTGATTCACCACATATCGATAATCAAGATAATAATGCATCGGAAGGCGACAATCCTCATGCAAACAACAACACGACCAAATGATAAATGATCAAATGTTCAGAGGCTTTATGCGATTTATGCAACAATGAGCGAGAAGCGACTCTGTCCAAAGCGTAGGTGGAAACACGGAAAACTCTCGGGCGATCACCGCTAAACAATTTAATTTGGGACCACCGGAGTTTAAGGGAGAGCAAAACCACTTGGCGGAAGCATGGATAAAGCAGATTACCAAGATATTTGATGTCTTGGGATGCTCCGAGAGCAAAAGGTTCCCTCACGCCTTTATGTTCTTGAGAGAGGCGGATTCTTTGGTGGGAATCGGTAAAAGCGTACTTTCAACCAAACGGTATCTTGAAGATATCTTGGGAGAAGTTCAGAGAGTACATTCAACGACAAATACTTTCACGAAAGTATTCGCCACATGAAGGAGGTGGAGTTTATCAAGTTGGAACAAAATAATATGGCCAAGTGTCGCAATACGAGGCAAAATTTGCGGAGTTATCACGGTTCGTCCCCACTTGGTGGATAATGAAGAGAGAATGGCGCGAATGTTTTTAAGAGGTTTGAAGCGGGAATCGTCAACATCTTATTTTCATAAAGCGTGTTTGTATTAGGATGTTGTAAATAGGGCTCGATTAGTGGAGCGCGATAATGAGTCAGCCTTAACTAAAAAGAAGCGGTAAGTGAAATTATAATACCGGTGAGAATAGTCATCGGCGGTGACAACAAATGGAGGAATCAACGGGCCGGATATGGTAACCACTTGGTGGTAATCGAGGGCCAAAACAATAAGAATGGACATTTCAAGAAAAGGAGATTCAATGATGATGGAAAGGCGTCGCAAGACCTGGCACCCGTTGTTAAGGAAGGAGAAAGACCACTATCGTATGCTTCAAATGCGGAGGAGAGGGACACATCGATCAAAGCTGCGTAAATGCCAGTCTAAAGCATGTTATAATTGTGGAAGAGAAGGTCACTTAGCTCGATTTTGTCGTTCATAGAAGACAAATTCAACTAGGATGGAGGCACCAAAGGCCATCCCAGAAAATTCAAAGCCAGTAGTCTGAGGAGAGCATTTGTTGTGACCTCCCAAAGAGCAAGAATCCGAATGAGGTCATCACGGGTAAGCTTACCATAAACTCTAATGAAGTCTATACTTTATTTGATCTGGGTTCTACCCATTCTTTTATTTCTCTACTTTGCGCTCATCGATTAAATTTGACTCTGGAGAAATTAGACTTTGACTTATCTGTGGAAACTCCGTTGGGAGAAACCTTCATTACATCCATTGTTTATAAGTCTTGTTTGGTTCAAATCGGTACCCTCTCACATTACCGTCGATCTTATTTCATTAAAAATACTTGCATTTGGCGTGATTACAGGGATTGATTGGTTAACTACTTATCATGCAAAAATTGATTGTTTTCGTAAGGGTTGTTAGCTTTCATATTCCTAATCAACCTATTATGCGAATTCAAACGACCAAACCATTAAAATCAATCACGGTCATCTCAAGCCATAAAGCTATTCGTTTATTGAAAAAGCGGATGTCAAGCTTTCTTAGCTCGTATCACGGATTTAAATAAAAATACGCTTTTTAAACGATATTCCTATTGTTAATAAATTTCTGACGTATTCCCCGAAGAACTTCTGGCCTACCCCAGAGCGTGAAATTGAATTTTGTATTGACCTTGAACCCTAAGACAAAACCTATTTCCAAAGCCCCATATCGAATGGCTCTATTGAACTTCTTGAGTTAAAGACCCAATTGCAGGAATTGTTAGACATTGGCTTTATTCGTCCTAGTACTTCTCCTTGGGGTGCTCCTGCTCTATTCGTGAAGAAGAAAGATGGGAGTACGCGACTTTGTATTGATTATCGGGAGTTGAATCACGTCACCATAAAAATAGGTATCCATTTCCACGTATTGATGACTGTTTGACCCGATTCAAGGAGCCAAATTCTTTTCAAAGATTGATCTTCGTTAGGATATCACCAATTGAAGATTAGAAGCCGTGACATTCAAAGAAGGCTTTCGAGGAACTTCGAGACGGGCATTTATGAATTCTAGTCGTGTCCTTTGGATTGACTAATGCTCCTCGCCGCCTTCATGGATATGATGAGCCGAGTATTCAAGGAATATTTAGATCACTTTGTGGTCGTCTTTATTGATGACATCCTTATTTATTCCAAAAATAGTGAAGATCATGAAAGCAACACTGAGGTCGACACTCCAAAAGCTTCGTGAATATAAGCTTTATGCGAGTTGAAGAAATGCGAGTTTTGGCTTGAAGAAGTAGCATTCCTTGGGCACGTGGTATCAAGTCATGGAATATCATTGACCCAAAGAAAGATTGAAGCTATTCAAAGTGGGAACAACTAAATCGATGGCCAAAGACGTAGCTTTCTCGGTTTAATTTGGTTATTATCGGAGATTCGTGGAAGGATTTTCTCGAATCGCTATTCCATCGACTTCGGTGACTCGGAAAGATACAAAGTTCGGTTGGAGGCGAAGAATGTGAGAAGAGTTTTCAAGAACTCAAGAGGAGACTTATTTCAAAGACTGTTACGACAATACCATCGGCTCGGAGGATTTGTCATCTACGGTGATGCTTGAGCAAAAGGGTTGGGATGTGTTCTTATGCAACATGGAAAAGTTATAGCTTTATGCCTCGCGATAACTCAAAGAATATGAGAGGAATTATCTTACTCGTGATCTAGAGTTGGCAAATTTGTTATCTTCTTGACTTAAAATGTGGAGGCATTACTTGTATGGGAGAAAGTGGAGATCTTTACGGATCATAAAAAGCCTTAAATATTTCTTCACTCAAAAGGAACTCAACACGCGACAACGACGTTGGCTTGAATCATTGAAAGATTATGATCATACCATCAATACCATCACGGAAAAGCAAGCGTGGTAGGCGGCGCATTGAGTAGGAAATCATATGCAAGTACAAGTGCGATATTGTCGTATGAGGCCCATTTTGTGTGACTTGCGAAGGATGGAGATAGAATTAAAGACTCGAGGGGACGCGTGTGATGACAAATGAAGAGTATCTGAGTAGAACCGACTTTAATTGATAAAGTTAAAGTCGCTTTCGCTACTGGACACAGGTGATGCGTATGAGGAAGAAAGTGCAGTAAAGAAGGTCTATCACAGGAAGCAAGAATCGATGAAGAAGGAATACTTGAGTCGACTCGGACTTTGTGTTCTAATGAATACGATTTAAAGTATAATATCATGATGGAGCGCACAACACACCATTTGCAATCCATCACAGGAGTACAAAATGTATCATGATATTCATCATACATTTTGGTGGAGCAATATGAAGAGAGAGATAATATTTGTTTATCTCAAGGTGTCTAACTTGTCAGCGAGTTAAAGCGGAGCATCAAGTACCAAAAGGTCCATTGCAACCACTTGAAATTCCGAATGGAAGTGGGAGCACATTACCATGGATTTCGTTCTGGGGTCTTCCTAAGGTTTCTCAAGGCATTGATGCGATTTGGGTCATTGTTGATAGATTGACCAAGTCCGCTCATTTCTTACCGACATCGAGAAACTTATACACTTGAACGTCTTGCTCGTATGTACATAAGCGAGATTGTAAGGCGCATGGTATCTTGCGGTATCCATAGTTTTCGATCGAGACCCAAGATTCACTTCACGATTTTGGGTTAGTTTGCAAAAAGCTATGAGCACAGACTTACGATTTAGCTTCGGCATATCATCCTCGAGACAGACGGACGATGGAGAGGACTATTCAAACTCTTGAAGATCTATTAAGACTACTGTGTCCTTGATTTCAAGGGAGTTGGGACAAGTTCTTACCATTGGTGGAGTTTTCCTACAACAACAGATTATCAAGTAAGTATTGGCATGGCTCCATTCGAAGCATTCTATGGAAGAAAGTGTCGTTCTCGGTATCTTTGGGATGAGGTGGGTGAAGCAACGTTGTTGGGACCGGAGTTGAGTACGTATGACTACGGAAAAGATTCAAATGATCAAACAACGTATAAAAACCTCACAAAATCGACAAAAAGAGTTATCTTTGATCTTCATCGAAAGGACGTGGAATTCGATATAGGAGATCATGTGTTGTTAAGAGTTGCTCCATGGAAAGGAGTTACAAGATTTGGAAGGAGAGAAAACTTAATCCTCGATTCATCGGTCCATTTTAATCCTCGATCGAGTAGGAAGCGTGGCCTATAGACTCGCTTTTACCTTGAAATATGTCTCGTGTTCATGCGCGTTTTTCACATATCTATGTTACGTAAATATGTGAAAGACCGAACCATATTATTGAGTTAGAAGCCGGACGAAATAGCGGAAGATTTGGCGTATGAAGAGGTTCTGTTCAAATTTTGGATAAGAAAGAACATATTCTACGCTCAAGGTTATACCTCAAGTCAAAGTTTTATGGAGGAACCACGATGTTGAGGAAATGACTTGGGAGTTAGAATCGAAATGAAATCAAGGTATCCTTACCTCTTCGACATACCAGTCGTACCAATTTCGAGGGCGAAATTTCATAAGAAAGGGAGGTTGTAAGACCCAAACTTTTATAAATAAAGATGAATTTTTCTATAAATATTATTTTTGAATATTATGGAATAAATTTGATATAATGTTATAGTTGTGGGTAATATTTATAAATTTTGCAAAGTATGCGAAGTTGTTATAAAATATTCGTTTGGTGGGGAATATTCTTTTTGTTAGGAAATATTAAATACTGATGGCTCAATCATTGGTGGACCCCACAACATTATTGTCGGATCGAGAAAAGCGATAAAAATATTTTTATAAAAATAACGGCCGGAGGTATTCTGAATTAAAGCATTGAACTACCCCGGTGGTAAAAATACGAGAATCTGGCGTGGTTGCATAAGTAGACACGGTATTGATTGATTATGATGCTTACGTGAGAAGTCTTTCATTTATGCTCGATTATTACTCGATAAGAATTGCGATCATATCTCTTATATTATTGATTCAATTATTGTCACAAATTATCATACGTATAATATGTTATAGTATTAAATCAATAATTGAGACGACAAGTTATAAATGATTAATAATTATTGAAAGATTAAATATGTGTTATGATTTGTGGTAAGTTTGATTATTTTATGGGGGCTCGTATATGTCATCATCTAAGAAGTCTCTTCATCAATAAGATTTATTTACCTTCGTCGATAGTAATTACCCTTGTGAATAGTATTTACCTTCGTCGATAGTAATTACCCTTGTGAATAGTATTTACCTTCGTCGATAGTAATTACCCTTGTGAATAGTATTTACCTTCGTCGATAGTAATTATCCTTGTGAATAGTATTTACCTTCGTCGATAGTAATTACCCTTGTGAATAGTATTTACCTTCATCGATAGTATTTACCAACCGTTAATAGTAATTACCTTTACAGACGTCGAACCACTTGTCGTTTCACATTACTGAGCGTCAAACCGATTCGTCGAGCCACTTGCGCTTTTTCACGGCTAAGGTCTTTAAGCTAGAAATCTTCTATAAATAGAGGCTCAGGGCTTCATTATTTTCACTTAATTCATTCAAGCTTTATAGAGAGAAAGTATAGAGAGAATAAGAGAAAGAAGAAGAGTATTTTATTCTACTACTATCTCACGCAGTATTCAATCTCCTACCAAATGTAAGGGGTGTTATTCTTTCTTATTAAGAAGAAGGCTGTTGTTATTCCATTGCTTATTATTACATTGGAATAACTTTGTATAAGTGGTTTACCACTATACTTGGTGACATTCTTCTATTATTACATTGGAACATCCTGTTCATGTGTTTTACAGGACTGGTTAAAATCTTTATTATTACATTGGAACATCACATACGTGTGTTTTACAGGACTGGTTCGTCTTCTTTATTATTCTGTTGGAATATCCTATCGTGTGTTTTACACGGATGCAGTTCCATCTTTATTATTACATTGGAACATCCCGTCGATGTGAATTTCACCGACTTTGGTTCCGTTATTTATTATTACATTGGAATAACACATGCGTATGGATCTATCGCATGCGTGGTGATTTCTTTTGTTATTCCATTCTTTATTATACCCGGTTGGTTAAAACTTTGACTTCTATACTCCATGAAATTAGTAGAATATCCTTGATATTTGCGTTTCATCCGATATCTTTTCATGAAAATATTCTTACGATCATTCTTGAATTTTACTCTACAAAACGAGATCGTGTTGACAATTTGGACGTTAATAATTCTGGATAAAATAATTCTTGAACTTGTTTTATTGAATTCTTATATCATTGTCATCATCCTCATGTTTATATTTTTTGAAAGTCATACAGTGGCTTTTGTAGTGCATAGATGGACTTGGTATGATTATGATGAGAGACTATTCGGTGTAATCATGGTAGTAATGTTACAAATGATGTGATAAAAATCCCTCGATTAGTAAGTAGTGCATTGATGGGACGATTGTTGGCATGATCATGACCATTAATGAATACACAAATATTCTTGGGCGTAGTGCATGAATAATTGTGGTCGTGATCTTAAAGAATATCCTTGGTAGTAGTGCGGGGTGATTCGATGATGTGGAATATTTATTAAAGTGAGTCTCATTTATAATGATGATGAAAAACCTTTTAAAACCTAAAAGATAGTAGACTTTATTTTCTACTTGACTCTTTTAATGGATTGATATTCGCCGCAGATTAAACTGGTTTATATTGTATTTTATCGGTTTAACATTATTGAAGACTATTGATAATTTATTCGCATTATCTTAGTCATAATATTTCTTCTTGGGCTAGTTGAGCTCACCCTTTCTTTCCTTTGTTCTCTTGAAATGATAATATAAATTTGGGACGAGTCGGAAAGCAGTGATGGTCACGAAGATAGCATTAGTAGTCCTCACTAATACGTAAAATAGTGTGATAATAAGCTGTAATGAGGACTTTTGTTTGAGTTTGTATAATATCTAGTAGGCGATATTTGTATTTAAACTCACGATTTATGTTGTATTATACTACGCAGTTATGTTAATAAGTTGTATTTAAATTACATACCATGTAAGTGGCGACTCAAGATGGGTGATGTATACCTAATTTTGGGGCGCGCGTGCTTCAAATCCCGCCATCTCCTTGACTTGGTAGTTCATCTTTCTTGACCACCGTCGATGAGTCACGGTCGTGAACCTTCTACCCGTTCTGATTGGGATCACGCCCTTATCGGCGTTGAAAACCAACTTCCGTTTGACTCCACCGTGGATCTTGGACGAAGTTCTTCCGAATCAGTGCTTAGAAGCCGTGCTCTCACGAGCACTTTTAGAAGGACCTAAGCGATCCTTTCTTTGAAATCTGACGGCGATGATGAACTATGACCATCGCTTTGCCCTCCCGGTGTACCATCTCTCTCCTCATCATCTTTGAAGTAAATTTAAACAATTGTGATTGAAAAAAGCCCCTCCTCTAAAGCCAATGATAACGCGCTTAAGATCTTTTGTCACGCCCCAATCACGTAAAACGTCACGATCCTGCAGCGTAAACACAATAAACACCATGAAGCTTGGCCGGTTCGGTCGAGGATAGCTTCGGCGTGAGAGTCGAAGATATGAATTCATGAGGTTTATCGAAAAGCGAATTTATATCGCTTTAATGTATTGATATAAAGAGATAATAATAATAATTATACGTGTGTGTATATGATTACGAATGATGAAGTGTATGAGAGCGTACCTCTTGGTGAAGAAGACTTCGCTAAGTTATACCTCTTTGCACAATTACATGTGTCATCCACTATTACGCACACATCTCCTTTTTACGATGGGTCTGCTTAAATTGCGTGTAGTTTATCCACGCTTGTTTGGTCATTTATTACATTCTTCCGTAAATAGGTTATGATCCCATCCACATTAATGCATGGCGGGTTTCTTAGTCAACCGTCATACTTTTTCATCATTCAAGTCAAAGATGTAGATATTAAAATGTCCAAAGGATTGATCCATTTGGCCGAGGCCGGTCTTTATAGGTTGAAATGAAAATAATATGATGGTAGAACTTAATGACTTTCATAGATTCAATAATAAAGGCCCGATAGAATAATAAAAGAATAAAGCGTCAATACACGGTACCAAAAGAGATAAAATATCATGACCCAACACTATCAAAGAAGAAGTTACATTTTGCCTTTGTACTAAAGATTCATCATTTTTATGTTTGTATTGTTGCCGCTGTTGTTGCTATAACTTGCCCCCTCCCCTCCCTTTCCCTTCCCTTTTTATCTAGCTGTGTTTTATTTTATTTGTATTATTATTATTATTATTCTTGTTCCGTCTCCCAAGCTGGTGGTGGAGTTACCCATGGCAGCCACTTGCAATTTTTTTATGATGCAGTGGGAATACGTATGTACGTACGTACGTTTGTGTAGTTCACTGCTGCGCTAGATAGATCACTACTAATCCTTTAAAATTATTCTGCTCAACATATCATCATCATCATCATCATCATCTTTAAACTACACTATTACTCCCCTCTCTCCTCGATCTGTAAGAAAATTATAAAAATCCAATTTGACTTCAAAATGTTTATTCATAATAAGACGATTTCCTCAATTGCTTCAATCACATCAAACATCTAATATGAGTATTATAAATAAATATGGTAACAAGTAACATCAACATCATGAGTAATAAATAATATGACTTCAACTCATACATCGTTGCCTTTTTATTCCAACAACATGCAGGCTAGTTTTTCCTTAATTAATTCTATCTCCTATACAAAATTTATTTAGGTGGACCAACTTTTCTTTCTATTTTATGCTAATTATATAATGAGATTAATGGAACTATAGTAGAATATGTATATTTGAAATTTAAAATAGTTGTGTACGTTCATTTTTTTTTTATATAATTGTATTGGACCCAAACTTGATTCATAATTTGAAAACTAGAGAGCGAGAGAGGCTGTTACATTTACTACTACTAATTACTAAAATCAAATAACATACCATAACCATCCATCCTCAAAGAATCTTGTAAGGGTTTTGTTATGGGATTGACAACACGTTAAAAAGAAGATTGACTTAGATTGTAAAACCAAACCCACAATTTCCAAAGTCTTTCTTATGAATTTATTCCTAATTAAGAAAAGTACTCATCACATAATAATGGTATAATATTATTTAATCAAACAAAATTAAAAAAAATAATATAATAAAAAAAATTCAAAATAATTTTATAGTCTAAAAGTAAATTAAAAACTGTGATTTTGGCCGTTGATTACTAAAGTCCCCTCCTGGGTCCAGCCGGGTTCACACCACAAAAAAGTAAAAAAAACTGCGCCAACCTTCACCTAATTATTTCTATTTCTATTTCTATTTCTATTTCTATATAGACACAGCACAGGACAGGCCAGGCCACATAGAAAGCAAAGCAAAGCAAAGCGCTCTTAATTTCTCTCCAGTCGGTCTGCAGTCTGCTTCAACTGATAACCAATTTCCACAACCACTCGCACCTATATATCCTTCCTTAAATCAATCCAGAATCTCTCTCTCTCCACACTTTCTGTCACCTTTACCAACCAACCAAACTAGTTTCCCTAGCTCCCTCTATACTATTATAATATAATATATCCACCATAATTGCAGAGCTCCACTAGTTCACAACACTACTCTATTTTCATTTTTCTCTCTTTAAATCTAATATATATATATATATATATATATAAATTATCAGTATTGATTGATCAGTGGTCTAAGAAACACAGTGTACTCATAATTGATCCTGGACCTGGACCTGGACCTCCATCATGCAGTCCGATACAGTAATCTCGCATTCCCCGAGCTTTAACACTTATTCTTCTTCAGATACACTCGCACAGATTGCTGCTAGAGTTGTCCAAGAGTTTCAGCCCCACTCTCATGATGATTTCGATCACGACTACTTATTCCACCATCAAACAGAAGAAGAAGAACAACAATTAAACAATTACAACCATGAATCTGATCAGAATGATGACGACGAAGAAGAAGAATTTGAGTTTGCTATTCTGTGCAGGGAACCTGATTTGTCTCCAATTCCGGCCGACCAAATCTTTTATAACGGTCAGATCCGACCTGTATATCCACTTTTCAACACAGATTTGTTATTTGCTGATGATGTTCAAGTTGATAATTCGGTTTCTTCAGCGACGCCCAAAACTTCAATTCCGGCCCGACTTCCGTTGGGAAAGCTTTTTATTGAAGAGCGGGAGCGCGATTCCGCTTCGTGCTCTTCGTCGGAAGCGGATGAGCTCGACGGAGTCCCGGTGGGAACTTATTGCGTCTGGAGGCCCAAGGCGGAGGAGGAGTCGGCGGGAAGGTGTAAGAAGAGCAATTCGACCGGTTCGTCTAAAAGGTGGAAGTTTCGTGACCTTCTTTACAGGAGCAACAGCGAGGGCAAGGATACTTTGGTCTTTTTAGCTCCTTCAAACAGAAAGAGAGAGACGAAAGTTAAGAAAGGTATAAAGGAAGCTGCGAAAATCACAGGGAACAAGCACCCCAATGGAGTCGTCGGAGAAGGAGTAAGCGATCAACGACGGTCGTATTTTCCTCACAAGAAAGATATGGTAGGGGTTTTTGCTAACGTGAGCGGGGTGAGCAGGAATCTACATCCCTTCTGAAGTTAAGAGACGAGATTGAACTTGTGATTATTACTCGGTTACTTGCACTTGCATTAAGGTTTTAATTAAGCAATAGACAACAACAGTTTCCAAATTGTACAATTAAGTGATTATGATTTGAGTGTGGTTTCTTTTTTTAATACTATAATAATAGTAATAATTATTACTTATGATTATTAAAATCATGTTTTGGTTTTAAGTATTCTTGGGTGAATTGTTTTACACGTCTGAATGCTCTTCTTTTTTTCCCTTAGACCTGGCCATCCCGCTGTGACTGAGTGTGGGATCTGATTACAGTAAAATTAACTTAATAGTAATTTGGTAAATTGACCCAACACAATACTAAAATTATTGTCAATTGATCAAAATTAATTTTATACTAATCACTCCCGCAAATGTAGGTTGGTGGAAGAATATTCATATATTTATGGTCAAATGTCAACTGCTCCTCTCCAAACTTTTGATACTCCTCCCATTCCTAAATAAGTGACGTTTTAGAAGAAAAAACTAACAAATACTCTCTCCTCCTCCTCCTCCTCCTCCTCCTCCTCTTCCATCTTATATTGAAAGTTGATTTCAATTATTACTAGATGATCGTTTTATAATACTAACAAAATTAAGTCTAAAATTAATGCTAATATATTGTGTTGTATCCTGTATCCTCATCCTTTTATTAGTGATTGTAATTAGTAAAGTAGTAATGCCCAAATTTGAAAAGTTAATCAATCGCCGAATAGAAGAATTAATAATTCTATTGATTAAGACTAGTAAAGAAGAATAATCTAATTTGATATGAACAGCTAAACCAGAATAGTAGTAGTCGTCTACGAGTATGTATGTATGTCTTATTTTTCCAACTATCACCTCAAAGTATGTACCTGGCCTACTCTTGTGAATTCTTTGTCTGTGTTAGAATTTTTCCTAATAAAATTATGTACTGATGCAACTACAATCAAAGACCAAACCTGTCATTCTATTTAATATTAATCACCGCCGCTCTTTCCAAGTAACGTCGAATCAAAGACATAGTAGTAATATTATTATTTCATTCGGATAAATTAATGAAGAAACAATTAAATTTAACAATACAACAACAACACTAACCGCCTCCTTTCATGGGCTGCACTTTCCCGTCCAGCCCAACCAAAAGTAGTAATTTGATCGAGTTTGAATAAAATTTTAATAACAAAAATAGTTTGAGATTAATCATGATCTCTTTATATATTTATATAATAAAAATTAAGAAAATAAAAAAGTTTGAGATTATTTTGGCCTTGGAATTTCCATTTTCCACTACAAAAGGCTACCAGCCAGATAGGCCATGAGAAGAGAGATGAGCCGACCAAACTTGGAAAATGCGCAAAAAAGTGAAAGTAGTACTACTTAGTATTTGCCTTTAATCTCTCTCCACTGCAGGAACCAAGATTTGCCAAATTTGAGTGGGAGCTACCAATACTAGACTGACGACTGGCAAGCAGCGTTAAGGTCAGTGTCAGGGACTTAGAGACTGGTTTAAACTTTTTAAAAACTGATTATTAACAAAAAAAACTGTCTTCTTCTTTTTTATTTTATTTGATACATTTAGATATAATTTCTTAAATATTTATTTTTATTAAACTTCAAATAGTAAATATATTATCAAAATAAGTATGTCATAATGCAAACTTTAATGCATTCATCAAATTTGAGAATTAGAAAGTGAGTTGATTTATTTTTTATTTTTTGGGGAAAATTATACAATTAAAGCACCGAACGAACAGAGCTTGGTTTTGGCTTCTCAAGCTTTCACACATCCCCATAAAGATCGAGAAGCATAAGGGGTATTTATTTCTTTTTCTTGTTTTGGAGTAGTGGTGAGTATAGAAAGCACAGCAAAGTTCCCACAAAATCAGGTACTATAATATTTCTTGGGTTTCTATAAGCCTTTGAAAACACTCTCTTTATAAAAGAAGATTCGAAAACATTCTATTCTTTGCGCTTAATTTCATGGTCATGGATGATATAACACCCACCATCCACTCCTCCACTACTCAGTAGTGGTGTGTACACAATGGAGTATTAACTTTTGGTGCCTCTACACTTCAACTAATTTGGTGAAATTATAATTTTTATTACTATTATTTTTGCAACGAGGGTGAAAATGACAGTGAATCAGTTTTGCCATGCCATGCCATGTTCACAACAACCCCACCGGTATGTCAAATGGGCAGAACATAAGGAGTATATGAATTTACGTGGCATGCACATGTACTTTATACCTACCATTTTAATGCCAATCTCAATCACTAGCCTATGCACACAATATTTTTCATTTTCAAAGCAGCTTTCTATTCCAGAACACAACCTCTCCTTTTGTTTCAGGTTTTAAAATGAGTTCCATATTACTTTCATTTGACCAAGAAATTAATTTATTTATATAAAGCCTATAGATGTAATAATTTCAAATATGGTACAACCGCTTTATCCCAACAGCCCTTGGTAAGTTGGTATATATAGATGCCCTATTATCACCCAATTCAAAAGTTGACATCTTCTTCGTGCCAATGGGGTTAACTCTCAAATCATATAGAACATTACCAAGCCAATGGGAAAAGTGCAAAATCATACAAGAGCACGACTCAAACCAGATGATGCAGGTTGCAAGCCGGCAGCATATTTTCGTGCCCACAAGTCGTAATGTATGATTTCCTCTAGGGAAGGCGATGATACCAACTCTTCCTGATGCTTCTCACATGTTAGCTCCACAACCTTAAATATGTCGAGGTAGCTTATTCTGAAAATTGGAAAACAATTCATTAGCTGGAACTTCCATGGAAAATACTGCCATGAAAGATACTCAGAGACAGAGACGAAAGATAGTAACACGACTCAAGAAGTTTAAGAATGATTATTACGAGTAGAAGAAAATTGTTAAAAGGGCAATAGATTTTAAATATACAGGAACCATTTCAAATGTGCACAAGTATAACTTAAATCACGACAAATACGGATAATTTGTCAATTATGTGTTTTACATGATCAATGATTACTTCCTATGAAACTTTCTTAGATATAATACCTTCTCAAATAAGTAAAAGGTTTACGATATTTAATCATGCATATGTTGAAAATATGCCAGATCTTAGCATACTCTCATATAGCAACTAAGCCAGCATCTATTCGGAAGAGTGTTTTACACTCCCTCGTTAGCTTTAGCACTTCCGTTGAGAAGTTTATGCGACACATGTACTAACCTAGGAGGTAGTAATATTTCAATGTAGATGTCTTGCTCAAGCCTTGTATTTTACACCACCACAGTTGATCCAGTATATATATATATATGTATATATATATATATATAACAATAAAAATATATTTTACATGTGAAAATAATGGGTTTGCTCTATATTGGTTCAACATGTTTGCAAGGTGTACCTAGAATCCTCAAAATGATCTTCCCCAGAACCCCAGTAAGAAGAAGGTAGAACCATCAAAAATGGAAAATAACAAATAATACTAGTATAAGAATTTAAAGTACATACTTTTTATCGATAAACATCTCGACAGCTTTCTCATTAGCTGCGCTAAGAACTCCGGTCATAGTGCCTCCAGCTCTCCCAGCAGAGTATGCCAGATCCATAGATGGGTATTTAACATTGTCAGGATGTTTAAATGTCAGGGACCCGAGCCTGTATCAACACATTTAAATTTTAATCATTTTAAACAAAGTACATATCTGACAATGACTTTCGAAGATAGTTCTTTAACTTCACATCCAAGTACAATGTCTTAAAGAAAATAGAATAAGTTAAAAAATGTAGAAGATAACAGTGGAATGACTAAATGCAGTGACCTAGCAAGTGAAAGAACGACTAAATGCAGCAACCATATAAATTTAAGTAGATTGAAAATCAGGATTATAAAGAAGAATGTGGTATTACTTGCAAAGATCAAGCCGCGGCCAAGTAATCTCAGAGCAGTAAATTCTGTCTGGCCAGGATAATGTGTAGAGAATTGGCAAACGCATATCAGGCCACCCCAGTTGTGCCAGGACAGATGAATCCTGCATAGATTATTAAACAAAAGAATAAGAGATTCCTTGCTGTCAGATGCTACATGCTGGGTACCTTACCAATTTAAATTAAATAAGTTAATCGAAAAGTACACATGAAATCTTAAACATAACTGAAGACGACAGAAGTAAGCATAATGAAAGATAGTGTAAACCTGTGTCTCAATTATTGAATGTATGATAGACTGCGGATGAATGACAATCTCGATATTATCATAATCAACCCCATAAAGATAGTGAGCTTCAATAACTTCTAGACCCTGTCAAAATAATATAATTAATTATAGTTTGTCAAACACAAAAACAATCCTACTTATGTTTCATATCAAATTTGTATGGTTTAGTAGTTACAAAATGGAGAGAGGGAGATAGATGGAAGAGACACAGATGGTGGGGAGCCGACGGTACTTGCCGGTGAAATGCAGCCAGGAAAATAAATTACCTTATTGAAAAGTGTAGCAGAGTCCACAGTTATCTTTTTCCCCATATTCCAGTTAGGATGCTTCAAAGCATCAGCTACTTTAACTTCTTTTAGTTTATCCACAGGCCAGTCCCTATCATCATTAGATAAATGAATCTTAATCTGTTATATTGGACCTATTATCAAAGTTAAGTTCATGGAACCATTCCAAGAGTTTTATGAAGTCGAAGTTGAGTAGAATAGGAAGTAACCGGAAAAATAACATTGCAAAAGAGAAGTTAGATCTTATCTGTAAAAAAATAAGAGATTGAAAATTTATAAGTACTTAAGAGATAGTTATGTAAAGTAAAAGAAGTGATCTCTTCAAGGTAAGAACTAAAGATAATTATTATATATTAAAAAAAATTGTACAATGCAGAGGGGATATATGTATAGAAAAAATAATGGAGGAGAACATCAGTCAAGGTCTAGAGTCCGCTGGATGATTGCAGGTATGGAAGTAAAAACTTCAACAAATTACTGCAAAGGAGCTATGCAGTACAATCTAGTAACATTCTTTAGAATTTGTTCATTTTCTTTTCTAGATTGAAAAGGATAAGATAGTGGCTACAGATAGATTACATTCAAACACAGAACTTAAAATTATATACCTGAAAGCTCCACCAGAGGCAGTTAATATTATGCGCCTAAGAGCACCTTCTGGCAATCCTTGAATACACTAAAGCAAGGGCATCACAGTTAGATCTTATAATCAGCAAGGATAATAATCTTACACAACCGAATGCAATTCCCAAAATAGCGGTTAGCATAACCCTGTAAATGGCCTCGTATTGACTGCTAACCGTCAAAAGTGATCGAAATCTCTGCATTATAACAAACTTTTCTAAAATATATGTAGCTCAGTAGCTGATCATACCTGGAATATAGCAGAATGTTCTGAATCAGCAGGAAGAATCTTTACTTTATGCTTATGCGCAAGAGGAAGGACAAAGGGACCCCCAGCAATTAGTGTCTCTTTATTAGCCAAGGCGATGTCTTTCCCAGCTTCTATAGCAGCCACCGTAGGCTAAAAATGAAAATATTCCAACTTAATTACGGATAAGTATTTAACCATTTTTATTAAGTATAAACAATATTACTTTAATGAAATAGCCATCTAACTTATCCAGAAGCACGTGGCAAGCATGAAACTTATTTGGGAAAATCTTCATGAACCTGTCGATGGCAGTCCCGTAATTTTATTTCTGTTACAGGTTTTATTGCACATAGAACTATGTGCTATGTGTTTCCCATTGTTTATTATGTTTTTGCAGTAGGTTAAGTGAAGACAACAAAATTATTTGGTCTACCTTAAAACAGTGGCGCGAGGGGGACCTAGTTAATAAAAAGAAAAACCCTTATAATTTATAAGTTGTTACAGATTCTTCATGCTAAACAACGAGAACAACAAACATATGCACATTAAATTTTAAGTACGTGTAAATGATCATGTCTGCATCAGTAAATAAGTATGCAGTATATAAATGTGTGTATAACTTTGTTTCTTTACATGCATGAATGTCCAGATGTACACTCAAAAATACAAGAACACATATGCCACTCCTGCTTCCTTTGTGTGTGATTAATACTTTAGTATTAATCACACACAAAATTATTTGGTCTACCTTAAAACGGTGCCGGGGGGGTGGGGGGACCTAGGTAATAGAAAGAAAAACCCTTATAATTTATAAGTTGTTACAGATTCTTCATGCTAAACAATGAGAACAACAAACATATGCACATGAAGTCATTATGCATATTAAATTTTAAGTACGTGTAAATGATCATATCTGCATCAGTAAATAAGTATGCAGTATATAAATGTGTGTATAACTTTGTTTCTTTACATGCATGAATGTCCAGATGTACACTCATAAATACAAGAACACATATGCCACTCCTGCTTCCTTTTTGTGGGATTAATACTTTAGTACATACTAAGAATGATAACATTCGTACTACAAATCACAGAAGCGCATACTCTTACTCTGACTAAATGATCAATATATATGTAGATACACTCGAATAAAAGAAATAATAGTTTTACCTTCAAACCAGCACAGCCAACTATTCCTGTTACCACAGTAACACAGTCTGGATGACGGGCAACCTGACATAAAAATATAAGTAATGACCACCAAGTAATGCAACCAACTTTTATCAATAAAGCAAAAAGGTAATGAAAAGATGGGTAGCTAACCTCGATGACGCCTTGCTCTCCAGGAATAATTTCAGGCTTGTAATCAGCATCTGCCAAAGCCTCCTTGAGTTCATCAACCAAAGACTCATTTCTAACAGCAACTAACTGAGGTTTGAATGTCTTGACCTGTGACACAGAACATGTAAATATTCTCAGAGCTTGGGGAATGAACACAAAAGCTACTAATCAGTTGGCTCAGGTACAAACCATATTCATCATTGCCAATATTGAGCTTCATTAAGATAGATATTACATTTATATGTATGTCACTATTTGAATTGTAATAAGTGAATTTCAAGAGTTCATCCTTTGACTTGAATATCAATTAAAAACTTCATTAAAATGCTTCCCTAATTGTTTTTGAAAGTTTCAAACTTTCAAATAGTAAGTAGCCAAGCATGAGCAAAGTACCAATTAGCTTTAATCAATCACGGTTATTGGTCTTCTGTTGCCAGTTTATTATTTAAACCCAATGCCTATTCGACTTTCTTTAAATTTTCTTTCTTCCAACTATAAATGCAGTGCACGGGGCTAATGGGAATAAATCCGAAACAAGAATTCATCACATAGTGGCATACTTTGGAGGTGAAATCTGTAAGACTAAAATTGATAATTAAATTTGAAATTAAAAGATTTGGTGAAGTGGTAGATCACTTTCTGAGAAATATAACAAAATAGATCACTAAAATTGCTAATTAAACTTGAAATTAACCAGAGTGTATATTGATAAAAAAAAATTTTAAATGAAGAAGAACTAAGACACGGGTACTAATGTCAGCCGATGGATGGGTCAGGTGGGGCAGTGGGGATGGTGGTGTGGTTGATACTCTTGATGGTGATTTAACTTCAGTGATAGCAAAGTTTGAACTAGCATGGAGAATTTTGGTAGATATAATACAGCCAATTTTCATATGGTGAAGGTGAAGGTGAAGGTGAAGGTGATGGCGATGGTAGTATTGTGATGGGAGCTTGACTGAGTGTGTCACATGTAGCAAAGCCGGCAGATTTGTTGGTGGTTGTGGTGCCAATGACTGCATTGAAGCATGGAAATGTATCGCTGATGGTGGTAGTCGTGGCCTATACTCCTTGTTTATTCAGTTACATCATTTTGATCTGTTTCAAGTAGATTATTAGAAGTACTTGTGATTTGAAGTCGCTCATTAAGTGCTCCACAGAATACTAGAATAGTTCTCTCATATACTTCCTAACTTTTTCATTAGAAAGACGGATTCTACAGTTCAGCTTAAACTAGCTGTAAAATAAGTCTGTTAAACCTCTCCTATGTCACCTGGAATGCAGATTAGTAGGACTTGGGTCTTATGATATAGTTGGTCGGATTATCAGGTCAAGTAACTCATCCAACTAGAAAGCACAAGGCAATTTAAGTTTAGACTGCAACAAAAGAAATTTTTTATTCATTTGTCACCTGATGAGCAAGAAGGGTCACATTTGAACCAGCAGCAAGTGCTACAACTCTGAACTTGGCTGGATTTTCAGCAACTATGTCTAGCGTCTGTAGAACACCAACTTACAATTGTAAGAAATTAATGAAATTAGAAGCACAAACCACATGAGTGCCAACTACTACCTATTTATCAGTAAATAGTAGAAACTAGACTGAAGTGAAAACAAACTTTGATCAAGAAAAGGTGATTTCATCTCATGGTATTTTTAAAAAAAAAAATAGAATACCAATCATGAAAGATCAATATATATCTGGAGTTCTGCACAAATATTTAAGAAACTGTTTGATAGATTCATTGCGTAGAGAAAATTATAAATTTTATTTCTTTTTAGCATTTTCCCTAAACAATGTAAAAGTAGGAGTCCTTCACCTGAGTTCAATGGAGCCGGTGGATCCAACAATTGAGATAGGCTTTGGACCCTCCCAAGGATACCAGGCTCCACAACAGCCGTTCCTGGCCAGGCTGGAGGCTGTACTGAACAATGGATTCTCCTCCCAAATGTTGCCCCTGAACTCCTTCCTCTAGATACAAACCAGCTAATAACATAAAAAAAATAAAAAAATAGTAAACTTGGTTGACTAAAACCTCAAAGAGATATAGCAATTAAGCTGAGCTGCTAAAAGTCATAAATTTGCACAAAAAATATCATTCTTACATGTTAAAAGTTATAATTCAGCTCGGTACTAGATTTACCACAATCATAAACGAAAAGGACGGGGAACTAGGGGGGCAGGTGGGGGCATCTGCCCCCGGTAGCAGCGGCGGTCAAGGTAGAACTAGAGGGACGGGGACGGGGACGGGGACAGGGACAGGGACAGGGGGCAGGGGGCAGGGGCGGGGGCGGGGGCGGGGGCGGGGGCGGGAGCGGGAGCGGGAGCGGGAGCGGGGGAGAGCCAGCCAGCCACTGCTCCGGGCCAAAGGCTACGCAATCTTGTGCGCAAAAAGTTGCCTGGCCCTGCTACACTGGCACAAATGAAAAAGGAAATTGGAAATATGGGCCATGATCTGTAGAACCTCAACCACGAAAGCCTCCTCTTCCAGGAAAGAATTCTAAATCACTGTTGCTGATGTAAAAAGAAATAACGATGCTGAAAGAAGCTTTGGTCACAAAGAATAGCGAACTACAAAGTTCAAGGGACATATGTGCTAAGATGGTCGGGAGGTTAAAAAATTTGGAAGCACAGATAGGGATTCTAAACTAAAAGATAAGCTCACGGCGATCGTCTTTTGAGATCCCTGCTGAAGTCCAATTGATGGTGTTTCATTAGCTTTATTAAATTAGGTTAATTGATGAAATATTTGAAAGAAGCATGCTTTATTAAATTAGGTTAATTGAAAAAATATTTGAAACTAGTACTTCAAGTGTAAAAAAATTAAAAAAAAATTATTAATGTATTTTGACCCTACAAAAACGTTCTCACACAAAAACGGGGTAAACTTGGTGGTTAACCTTGAAACTATAGGAAACCCAATTATTATTACTTAAAATACTTTGACGACTGACCATTCAAATCAGAAAATAAAACCCAGGCACGACATATTATAGAATCATGTTGTAAAGAAGAGTAATTGTTTAATTGAGAAAGAGAGGGAATCACCTTGTAGCTTGAGAAGTTGGTGATTTGATTTCGAGGTGTTCAGGAAGGAGATGGACTTGATTTCGGTAGGAGCAAACAAATTGAGAGCCATATCACAAACCCACTTGCTTAATTAATATGCTGACGGAGGCCGGGAAAATGATCACTATTTAGTTAGGGGAAGAGAAAGGGAATCAAAATGTATGTGGTTTTGAGTTAGGCGAGAGATGATTCATAGGAACAGAGCGAGCGAGCTGACAAACAAATTTATTTGTTAGTTTTAGAGAGAGAAAGTTGTTAGTAATAAAAAGCAGCAGTAGTAGTAGTACGAATGGACGGGGTGGAAATTAAATATTAATTTGTTTATTTTTTTAAAGGTAATATTGAGATCATTTTAATTAATTATATTTTTAATTCTCCTAAAAAGGAAACGGAGTGAGTAGTACTAATAACAATAATTATTGACCAAACCTAGCATTAATTATTGTTTATTTAGGAATATATAAGTGGGAAAACACAGTGCCATGCTAGTATTAGTTTGCAGAATAATAAAAGGCATACATGAGTGTCATGCAATGCCAAACTCGACATACATCATTTAATAAATATTTTATTTTATTAATGGGCGGGCATACATCATTTAATAGATCAATTATTTTAGTATTAAGTAAATCTTACTACTATAATGGAGATGAGAGAGATCCCATGCATTTCTCCTTATGATTGCGAGGGTACATTTTATTTTGTTTTGTTTTGCGATTTCAACCACCACTCACTGTTTTTAAACCTAATAATTAGTGGACTAGTAAAATTTAAGGGTGGGTATTAATTAATTATTCTTCCACTTAAAACTAGCTATGTGTAAAATTTAGTATACTACTAAAATTTTAATAATCAATATTATTTACTCCATTCCTTCCAAAATTTGACTTCTATTAAACTTCAAAGTTTGACTCATAAAAATTTATAATAAAATAAATTTTTATTATATAATATACAATTATAATAATTGTATCAATTAAAATTAAATTTAAAGTTTAATACGCCGTCGTTTGATTTTAAAAATTAAATTGTATGCCTAATTTTAGAAGCGGAATGAGTATAACAATTACAATAACAAGAAAATTAATTAAATTCACATTTGTCACTAAATAAACTCACTTATTACACACATCTTCAAAAAAAAAAAACTATTACTAACAATTATTCACTTACATAACACTCAAAAAATCGACATAAACATCCACAATATATATATATATATATATATATATATATATATTATTTTCAAAAAAAAAACTTCAACCTAACCAACCTAAGAAACTAACATGCTTTTCACATTTCCTTCGTTTCACAATACGACCAATTATAAGTGTCCGTTATTAGAAAATTGCTTATACTTACTTGTCACTTGTCAGTGTGATATATTCTAAATAAGTTTTATTTACAAAAAATTATAAATGTCAAGTAAATATTTTTTTCATGTTTATTTTTACGGATAATATATTATTAGTTTAATAATAATGACATAATAAATCTGAAAACATTATATCATTTCTATTTTATACTACTGCCATTGAAAATAGAACTTTTTTGTGGGAAATAAAATATTAGGAAATAGAATTATTTTGGGAAAGATAGAGAGACTACAACCATCCACCTCTATTTGATTTTTCTTGACTTCTACAAAAAAAAAATAATAAGACAAATTAGATTCTCAATAACAAAATCTAATTAAAATAGACCAAGATCTTTATGTCTCATGTGACTACCATGTGTAAAAAATCATATGCATAAAAAATGTCAAATTTCATATTATAAAATCAATATTGACATAATTTATTTAAGTTTGATTAAATAATTAATTTATAATATTAATAATTGTATTGACATAAATCACATAAATTTTTAAAATTATTTTAAATTAACTTTTAAAAAGTCAATATTAATTGTATACTTACTTAAGAAGGGAAGGAGGAATATATAACATAATTATTTTTATGGAGAGAGAGACAGAGAGAGTACAGCTGCTTTCCTCCTCTATTTGATTTTTCTTTGACTTTTGATTCTCAATAACAAAATCTTTTTATGTCTGCGTGTTTAAGATTAATATACACTTAAAAAATGTCAAAAAGTTCAAGAGTAAAATGTCTGTCTGCGCGTGTAAAGATTTATTATATATGTACCAATTAATTGTCTTACTGCGACTTAGGTGGCAGCAATTTCCTAGGGGGTTTCGGTCAATGTATTAGGGTTAATTTTTATTTTAATTACTGAAATTTTTTATTCTAATCATATTATTTAACTTGTAAAATATTTTAAATTGATAATTTTATAATTTTCCGTTTAAAAAATAAACGGAAGTGCTAATTTAATTAATGACAAATGTCATGTGAGAGCCAGCGTTCAGATAAATAAAAAATAAAACAAAATGCTTATGTGGATAAATAAATAAATAAATAAAAACAAAATATCTCCCCTCCCCTCTCGTCTAAATACAAAATAAATACTCGTAAAACACACGCTGGCAACGGCAAGCAAATTTAGTACGTAAATTGTGTTCTTGAAGAGAGAATCAAACACCAACTTGAACACATAATAATTGGCATTGCTATGGAGAATCAAACACTTACTTCATTCCACACACACATGTTCCTATTTTGGCTTTTTAAAATTTAACAAGATTCTAAAAACAGAACACATTGGATAGATTTGACAATCTGGAAATACTTTTGCATGCATTTTCCAAATTTTCAATAAAGTTACAGAACAAGTGTGCACCAGATAGTTCATTTATGTTCCTTTTGTGATTATTATTATAAACTTCAACCATACAATTATATATATATATATATATATATATATATATATATATATATACCTCCTCAAGTCAAACCCCAGATGATTTGAGCCCCTCTTCAGTTACCCTCTTCTGTTTGTATTTCTGTGTTCAGCTCAGAGCTCCCGCCATCAGCCTCTGTTAAACCTCCCGATTCAGATATTTCTGAAGAACCAGCCAAGAACAACTGATCATCTGCTAATGGTTCACTCTGAAATGCGGATTTTTTTGGCTGCCGGATTGCTGCAGCTGCTTCTGCCATTGCAACAGGAGGTGGCTGGGGAGGAACCCACGAGCGCTGAATGGGTCGATCAGTGGTTGGAACACCAGAAGATCCAGACTTATATTCATCACCAGATTCAATTTCATTGATTCTGACATTTTTTTGCTGCCGCCAAGGCAATGAACTGTCTCCATTCAACTGATTATTCGTAAGTCCATTATCTTGAGACTGAGGAACATGGTTCCAACTATTCTGCACCTGACCAACCTCCCAAGGCTACTCCGCAGAGGGAAAATACAGGTAAGTAACCAGCTGAGCAGCAATTTCTAATATAAATGCATGCAAGCAGAATCTTTTATCTTAATGCAGTCAAATTATTGTTGCATTGGCAACTAAAAAAAGGATCATTTTTAAATCAAGATGGCAAAATTACAGGGCGCAACTCTTGGTAACTCTTGGTATAGGTTCTGGAATCATATTTTCTAGAACTTACATGGAGCACGTTTGGCATATGACAGGCATTTAATACTTGAAAATAAATCTGTGGGAGATTGGAATGTCACTCGGTGCCATTAATTGGTGCAATAGGAAAAGGCCTCAGATGGCAAGTGTGAAAACTGCCACTTTTCCGTATGACGAACCACTTCTAAACCACAATCCACATCCCAAGAGCACCACATGCCTACCTCATGACAATTGACAAGTAATTAGTACTCTTAGTTGTAGAAAAACACCTTATACACATACCAATCTAATCCACACCCACACCACATGCCTACCTCATGACAATTGACAAGTAATTAGTACTCTTAGTTGTAGATAAACACCTTATACACATACCAATCTAATCCACACCCACATGTTCCAGTGTGGAACTGGAATTTTACAATCTGCCCCCACTTAAAGCCTTGACGTCCTCATCAAACTCCGCATAGTCCTCAGAATCAACCCTTGGTAGTGCAGGATTCTAGAGGTGGCTCGGCTCCTACAAGTTTTAGATTCCCACCTACCCATAAGGTGTAGCACTTAGCCTCGCATAGCATTTAATTCCCCACCTAGCTAGGGCTATGCTCTGCTACCATCTGTAATGCCCAAAGTCCAAAGCTCAATCCACACAAAAGAGAACCAGTTGGGTAATCTTCGCCCACCATGAGCCCACCCAAAAATTATGACAAGTTATCGGTACTCTAGTTGTTAAGACTTTATATTCATACCAATCCAACTAAGATTTTCTGATGTGGGACCGGGTTACTACACTGGGGATAAGGTAGTTAAGTGGGAGACTATGCTATGGCCTGTGGGTGACCTAGACAGATCAGATGCACTTAATTATGTGATGCTAGTGAAGGTCTAGGGAAAATGATGTTGGAAAACATTCCAGTTGGTGCAATGAACTTGCTGCTGAAAATTGTAAATCAGATACATAAAAAATCTTAAATAACAAACCTTGGGCGTGGGTGCTACACGAGGATTAGGTACTGGCTGATTAGGATTAGGTGGTAGATCATTGATTTCCTGACATAAATCAAGGTCAGAACAGAGTCGGCAGTAAACCAGAAAATCAAGTAGAAATTAACAAAAATAGCACAAAAAACGGAATTACTCTTATATTAGAAGGTTTCTCTCCTCTTTGAACCATAGCCATAATCTGCAACAAGATTTGAATTATCAGAAAAGGGAACCGTATTTTTCTAGCATTACACACTGAACAGTCAGATTATCAAATTAAAAGTACTAGCGCATATGCGAATTTTCTTTTCTATGTATGGTAATGTTATCATGTTCTTAGTTGCAGCACCCACTAATACATCTCACACACCATTTGGACATAGGAATACATATTTATAAAGAGGGATTACACTAGTGAGTTGTGAAGAAAGTCACCTCATAATAGGATTTTGGGTGAGGTGCAACAGATGGTTCCACAGATGCAGGCGTTGACAAAGATCTCGCTGTAACAAACAAAATTATGCATATTTTATAGATATATAAAGCATTAAAAATTGGGTCATAATCAGAAATTGATCTGTGAAGAAAAACCTGAGCACAAATCAAACTCTGTCTTGCCGTTTGTGTATGATGGCTGGAAAATCTTTTGCAATACATAAAAAATTCAAATTAAAAACTCAACAACAGACAAGAGAATGTCAGCTGCAATTCATCATTTAATTTCTAAAGCACTTTGAAGTTATGCTAATACTTAACTTACCTTTGAACAAGAAACCGAGACTCTATTATCTTCTTGCCTGGATATACCGCTTTTTACTGACAGTTGTACAGAATTAGATTAGAAAATACATTCCTGCCAAGAATGATTTTTTTTACAATAGCCAGAATAAAACAAAAAACTAACAACAAGAAAGAGCCACTAAGTTTTAAGTGTATCTAATTTCTGAAAAATGCACGCATCAATAGTCACCAGCTTCCCTCCACAATTACCGATTGACTTTTGTGGCTGAAAGACTACGTATTAATCTCAGAAAAACTAGGAGAAATAAGGCAATATACTAATAGGTTGCCTCCGCATAATTCAAGATATTGAGGCCTCTAGGCGCTCACAATTCTGCTTAAGCAGTAGATAAAAGTATACAACATAACTATATATATGTATTATGTCATCCACAAAATATGTAAAACTATATTTGCAGGGAAAAACACGGATAGAACAAAGAGAGGGGGGTACTATTTTACTAATGATGCAATGTTTAGCACCAATGCAATGACTCATAGCAGTTATCTTAAACAAGGTCGTCCACTATGTGCCTTTAAGTTTTACTAGCAGCTGGTAATACTCAGACATTCAAGATACCTGCTAACAACTGATCAACAAATGAAGATCATGCATCTCTTTTCCAGTTATTAAAAACAAACATCTCTTTTTCGGTAATTAAGATCATGCATCTCTTATTATCTCTAAATCATATAAATAGCATCTATAGAAAAAGGAACTCGAGCCCAACCCGTATTTTCTAGAAGAATTAGAGAAGCTGAAAGAAGAGCCACACAAGTGGTTGCTTGAGTTAACAAAGTAGAGTGCAAGCAGTTGAAGTGAAACACTGTGTGCTTGTTGCCCATGTGCATCTTTTGTTTTATTTTATTTTATTTTTAAGTAATGTACATGTGGAATTATTAGCATCTTTACATGAACAGATCCTAAAAAAATGATAATTCTGTAAACGTCTAAACGCACAGTTACTTGAAATACAAGATGGCAAGTGAGAAGACACAAAAGAGTTAAGCTGTTGGGTACAGTCAATACCCAAATATGAAGATAACAACAGAGAAAAGCATCTTAGAAACAGGGATTTTAAACTACCTTCCAAGTTTTTTATGCCATTACTCATCGATTTCATTTCCTGTACTTGCACATCTAACAGACTCAAAAGTTCCTCAAAGTATCTCTTCTCTGCATGGACAAAGATATGTCAGCAATGCAGGTTGTTATCTATGCATCATTCATTAAAAGACACGAAAGAGAGAAAGAAAACATTGAAAGGGAAAAAGAAGATAAAGTACTTAAGCTGGAAATCCAATTGGCAAACTGATTAATGCTCAATAAAACCCACCTCCAGTTTTATAAATTAATATTTCCTGGCTTGCCCGTGCCACATCAGCAGCGGCTGCAGCAGCAGCTTTTGCAGAAGAAGCAGCTTCTTCTTCCAAACTTGGTTTTGAGTTTGTTTTCTTCACAATATCCCCATCTTCTTCTAATACAACCTTGCGAATCCAAGACTTTAACCTAGGAACGATAGAATTCTGAAACAAAGAGGCGTCATCTGACTATTAATTCACTTTAAAATTACTTCTCTTATTCATGAAAAGAAAAACAGAAATAGAAACAAAGACAAAAGAGATCAGAAAACAGTGCAACCTGCATATAACTATAAGAATTGTACAATACAATACCAACAAGAGCAGAATATATAAAGACAAGACTTTAGCCATATAACTATGGAATTTATTGGCTCCATTAAAAAAAGTCCTTTTCTGGTACCTTGAAAAATACAGCTGTTCCGGCTCCTGATATAGCCATTAAACCTACAGCAAGAAGAATTTGTTGCCAGCCTAACCAGGATTGTGCCACGGTTCCTACTTTAGAAATGGCAGCAGTGGGAACAGCTGCTGCAGGTTGCAGAGCTTGCTGGTGCATATTTGATGAGGAACTCAATTGCCCATCTGTTGTCAACATGTCATAGTAGATACAACCACAATTAAAAAGACAGATTATCTAGCCATTTTTCAATCCTAAAAGCTTTTGAATGATTAGCATTAAAGGAAATCTCAATTCTGAAACAATAACGATTACCATGGTTTGCAACAGCTGGCTGCCCTACAGTTGGTGTTGGATCCTGCCATATATACAAAATATCAGAGAATTGAATACTCAAACATGCATCCTCACATTTATGAATTGCATTAATTATCAAAAATACTGATGATGTTTCAATCGTGTGATATTAATGAAAACGCATTTAAGAAGTGGGCTGAATAAGTTGTGTAAATAAAGAAGAAGAATACAGGCACACGGCGAAAGGCTTCATCTATCTCCTCTTTTGTGAGGCCCTTCCTCTCAAGAAAAGAACGTTTGTAAATGACGGGTGATCCCTTAACTTTTGGGTGTGAAAGGAATTTTACAGCATTCTGCACTTGATCCTCACGCATTGGTTCTGAGTTCACAAACACGGATTGTGGAGATATATCCTTAGCATCTTGACGATCCTCAATTATTGGTTGTGCAACCTGTGAAACTGTGATCAAGAAAAAAAATTGTTTGGCACAGTAAGAGCATTTCTTCAAGTACAAAATGAAGGAAAAAGTACTCATGGAGTAGCTCCATGTTATCAGGTATTAATATACTTACGCAAGTTCATTCAGGACACTAACTTTGGAAATATAATGAGATATTTCATAGAACTTAGTACAAACAAGAGAATATGCAAATTAACCAAATATAACATCAGCGCCATGTAAACAAAAGTGGAATTCGATAATAGAGCCCATACCCTCAACTTGTGGACCTGAGCTAAGTGAGAAACATCAGCTGGTTTTACATTCACTTTTGGTGCTATTCATGTCTAACCTGGATTTGCTACATTTCAATAGGAAGATAACTAAATCACATAGTGCTTTTAAGATTTTTGTCGAGCTAGGAGTAGTCAGTAGTCATTCTGCTTTTTATAAGAAAACTCAAGCGAGATTCATAACGTAAGCTAGATAGATAATTTTTAAGTTCATACTCCCTTTAGTTTGGAACATCAACATGGAAAGAAACACTTAAATCAATTAACTTTAGGCAGTTGGTTATCGATTGTTAAATTAATTTGCAGAAGATAACTACTCAATAACCGGAAGTTCGAGGAAACGCAGAGATCAGCTGGACATCTCCTACCCTGAGTTGAGTTTGCTTTTCTTTTGGCAGAATGAGACTTATCCTGGTTAAGTTGTATCTTTTGTTGGATATCTTAGGCGAGTTTTACAGTGGGAGTATGATGTAGCTATTTTTGTCTACTCCTGGCTGAGTTTTGTTTTCTGTGAAGTTAAGCTAAACTTGTGTATGGCTGGATTCCTTGATCCACTGAATTACTTACTTATCCAAAAAAGAAATAACTGAATACTTGATCCATCTACACCGACTTTTATGAATAGCATTTTCTTTTCAGTAAAAATTTAGCAATCCAACTCAAGACTGTCACCGCCCTTTATGTCAAAATTAGGGAAAGAGGTGGCAATTATAGACTATATCTACTAAAAAGAAGAAAAATGCATATAACTATAGAATAAATAAGTTAGTATGAACTATAAACACTACTAAAAACTAAATTTAATTACAGCTCAAAATACTGAATTGTATGTGTCGAATTTTCATCTATCTATCCGGAATCAAACTGTTTTCTAGTTTTCCCAGAAATCAAATAGCAGTCAATTGGAAGGAGAAAGAGAGAGAAAATAGACCCAGGTTTTGGGGGGTTCCGTCAGTTGAATTTGGAGGAGGACCGGATTGAGTCGCCATTGTTTCGGTCTATTCTATTCTACCTGACGCGCATATAATAAAAAGAGAAAAAAGGAAACAAGAATAGGTTATTAGCCAAGTTGAGAAAGCAGCTGGATGAATCAACTAAGAATAGATAATAGTAGTAGTTGTAAGAGGAGCATTGATCGGTGAAGCTTACGGAAGACGACGACGACGACGACGACGACGACGACGACGACGTTAATGTCAGAAAGGATGAAAAGCAGAGGTGGTTTTTGCTAATCTCCAAGCACGCACGCACGCACGCACGCCAATAAAACAACTTCTCCTCCTCCTCTAGTCATATTCATATAAAACATAGTATTTTGAACTTTTTAATTTTCAAAAAAGGAAAAAAACTTTGTTGGAATACTACTACTATTAAATTAAATATTAAGGCCCAAGAACTTTATTTAAAAATGATTTATCTTTTTTCATAAATATGTTAGTTAAATAAATTTCTCCTTGTAGCAAATAGAAATATTGTCGGGAAAGAAACATTTTTTTCTTCTTTAAGATAATTACAAAAATTGCTACAATTCAAATTCCACACAAATTAATTACAGATAAATATCAACAACAAAAAAAACTACTCCCTCCGTCCCTAATTATTTGACATTTTAGAATTTTTTATTTATCCCTAATTATTTGACGTTTGTTCAAATTTAAGAGAATTAATAACAATTTTTTCAAAATTACCCTTCATTAAACTCTTTTTCTCTTTATCCAAACAAAATTATACTTATCCCAACAAAATATTTAAGGGTATTATAGACAATTGAGTATTATATTTAATGTTTTCTAATCATTATTTTAATTCTTGTGTCCACCTCTAAAACGTCAAATAATTAGGGACGGAAGGAGTAGTAATTACCATATCTGTTGCTACTTTAATTCATATTCATTCCAAATGTACCCTCTAAATAAGGATGATCCCTATGCAAGAAGTAGACAACATCTCAATAGTATGGCCTGGCCGGTAAGTTACTTGAACACGTAGTGAAGTAATCCAAACAACATTTATCAAAAGAAAAGTTATTCTAAAACTTAATGGGATATTATGAATAAATACATCAGTCATGATAAGATTTTTCGAAACTAACAATTTAATTAAGATAGAATATGCATTTGTGTATGAAAAATAATACTACTTGTTAGATCAAAACCCTAGAGATCAAATGCAAAATCAAATACCAAAAAAAAAAATGGCTATTGATTTGCAGATAATATTTACAAAGCGGCTGGCTCCTGGCTATAAGCAACACTCATGAACTTGAACGGATATGCTTCTGCACATCACAGTTTAAATATTGTAGTATTTTCTTCAGAGTTATCTTACAGCCTTCCTTGTAAGGAAATGTTCACAAATTCAATTCCAGAGAAGTTAAAGAACAAAGTACGAAATTATAGCGATGAAACAAATAAATAATATCATAACATATAGAAAAAGGAAGGGTTAGGATGGATGGAAGGAAGGGAGAGAGAACCAAAATTAGAATCTTGCCCCTCATAATGACTTGGACAAGCTTCACTACTGCATTCTCTGGAGCAGTTTGTCTCCATAATTTTTTGTTGTACCCCACTCAGAGACTCTGAATTCGTGATTGCATTTGCGACGAGGATAACTGTTGACGGAGATGCAGCCTTCACCTAAAGCAATAGAGAAGAAAATCAAGACAGAATTCAAATACCACTATTCATATGATTCTATTATAAAGTAACATAATGCTTATGATGGTTGTTAAAAACTAAAAATTACTCGATTCCAAGCAGCAAAGAGGTGTGCTACTGTTTAATTAGATTAATACCCAAACTCGACCATTTAAACCAACAGCAATCTCAAAGGAGAGCTTCTTTCCAAGAGCTTCAAGAACTGAACAAGCCGGGGAACTCAGCAGCCTAGAAAGTAATAATCAGATGTTAATTATTGTAGCATAAAGATAACATCAAACTTTAACACCACTTTATATGCATAATGCATTCAAATTCACTTGAAGTTGCGGATATCTGCATGTTCAAGAATTAGCTAAGGAGACCGAATATCTCACATTCGTGAAAGACCAGTTGATGATTCAAACATGTAGCCATCTTTAAGTGGTCCAAATTCTGCTGCTTTCCCACTGGCAATAAAACAGAAGGTTGAAGTGTTATGCAATTATAGGTCCTAAGGATCCTTTATATTCCTTAGATTAAGTTATATTACAGAAGCCAACATAGGCAAGATGATCATGAATTGATGATGTACTTAAAGGGTTATAACTGACCATCCATGCATGCTAGTTCAGGGTTCATGCCAGCATTTGCCTTGACAATGCGAACATAGAGCAAAGTACCTACCTGCAACACAAAACCTAAGCCAAATGACATAAGACATCTTCAATGAGCTTTAAAATGTAAGAAGCAGCAAAGGAGTCCCAAAATGTGGCTAACAGTCATCTTCAGCAGTAGGCAAGAAATTTGAATTTTGGAATACAAGTTCAACTACATTGAAGTAGATTTTTTCTATTTGATAGGTTAGATTTCAGAATCTAATTAGAGGTAAACGAAAAAACAATTCAAGTCATTATTGTGAAGCGTTTAACGTGTATCAAAATAAAAACAGAAGAAGGAAAACAAATGGAATAATACTATCTTATAATAAACTGCAGGGGGGAAAAAGGGAGAAAAATGGAAAAAAGAAAAAGAAAAAAAGAAACAAGACACAGGTATTGCACCTCAAACTTAGGTATGTTTCTCCTAGTTCCTCCCTCAAATGCGAGAACAGGTAGAAATGCCAATGCAGGTCCCTTTATGTCCACGAGAAAGTTCTGCATATAAATGGGAAAAAAACATATATGAATACGTGACCCCCAAATTTTCTATACAAACCGAGAGAAAATAACATGTTCCATCTGACAGCACAAGGCCACAGGCATATGTAGGAACATACAAAGCAAACATATTATAATCCAAAGGGAAGTTCAACTGGTAAAGTGTTTCACGGGAATATAGTTATAAGATGAGAACGTATATACAAGGCAAGCCTTAGCCAAGCTGCCTTATTCTACATTTTCCCTATATATATAATTTGGTTCAATATATAATGACTGAAGCTAATTTTAATTATCCTCAACCCTAAAATTTAGAAGTGTAGAGAACAATATGCCTAAAAAATACATGAATATTAAACATGATATAAATTGCTAGTTGACAAGGACGCTAAAGTCAAAACATCATACAAATAAATATACTATTAATTAATTGACGTAATTAGCTAAATATCTGTAAATAAATAAATGCTGGATTTAATTAAGCACAATGCATCTGGTTAATAGATATGAGACTAGCAAGTAAGCTTTTTATAACTTATTAAATGATGAACTTTTTTCCACCATAAAGGATTATATGTGAACTTCAGATTATGCACTTCATCAATTTTCCTTGGAGCTTGGTTTCTTCTGCTATGGAAACAGAGGACCAGACCAGTGTAAAAAACAAAGAATTAAACCCAGTACAATGATAGACTTATGCACCACCCGAGCTCATGTACATGTTTCCTTCATGTTAAAAAATGAATAACAAATTAACTTTACTCTTTTGTAGAACAACCACGAGCATATATTATAGAAGAGGGTAAGCAGAAGGCAATATGAACTAATCAAGGAAAAACCTCAAGTGCATATTATCAAAGGTGTCATGAAAGAATGAATTATGAGGTATACATTGTGATTCACGCATTAGTAGATAAAACTAAAACTGGCAATCCTTGCATCTGAAGTCAAATTATTAGAACTTTTTCCTCAAAGATAGAAATAAAGAGGATATATTTGATAAATACAATCAAATTGGAATATGAAGCATCACAATATGATAGTGACACATTGGAAATGGCTCCAAAGTTGATACCTTCTCGTAATACCTCTTTAATAAACATTATCCAATAATACTTGGCATCGATAGTAGGCGGAGAGTCCTAAATTGCTTTTGAAAGAAAATCTGAGTGAATCGTGATTCATTTTTTTAAGATAAAAGAATAAGATTTATTAGAAATGAGAGCACGAAAATGGAGGATACAAAAAAGGTGAAAAACTACAACCCCCAAAAAAAGAAGAAAAAAAAAAAAACAAGGCCTCCCCTCCAATCCCTTTGTAATCCAAGGTAGAAGTCTCCGAAAAGCCCCACCACTGACACCCATAGCGAGCATCAAAAGTGATACAGTCCCATAAAAGCTGAAAAAAAAGAGAAGATTTAGCGATGTCCACACCCCTAAAAGAACAACATAACAGGAACACTTCCGATGCACCTTTCCTCCTTTCTATCAAAGGCTAGAAACCTAGCAAGAACAACTCCTAATCACCCAAAAGGCACCCCCACACTCGCCAAACACACCTTGAACAACGAAGACCGCAATTAGCATACAGCAGGACACTATAGAAACAAATATGAGCTAGCCTTGCTTGTTTAAAAACACATCACACACATCTGCAAACAAGGCTTTGCAAATATATCAAAATCTTAATTGATTTTCTCTTCATGCTTTTCCCTCTTAGAGTGATAACACAGACCTTTGTAAAGTGTTAGGAGAGCTTGTTAGATGGGTGTTGTGGATCTTTGTGAACCCTGTCTATACTTGGATTAAGCAGCTTAGTGCTCTTTATAATTAATAATACATGTATTTTGTAGAGGCTTTGAGAGATTCAGACTCTTAATTACGAGCAGAATAAAGGTCATCACCACCGATTTGATCGGGTTACTTACAACAACCCCCCAACCCAACACCACCCCCAAAAAAAAAAAAAAAAGGAAAAAAAGAAAAGAAACTCAGGCTGAGGTAGGGATGAAATCTCACCAGGTACTGTTCTTGTATGCAGGTGCATTCAAAAGCTTAATCCTAGTTCTCTTGTGACAGGCGCTAGGGGTTTAGAAAACAAATCGAAACTTCATGGTATAGTCCAACTATCAGTTATAAGATTAGAGTTTGTATCTGAAATGAATTTGGGACGAGTCAAATTCTACAATAACAAACCTACCTTCTTTATTATGTCCATTTCTTCGCCACCAAAATTTGATAGAATTAATACAACTACTATATACTCTGAAAAATTAATCAAGGTAAAGAATAAACAAAAGAAGGTAGAACTTTTGTACTAGTTAATGAGAGACCATAGTTTAGGTTTCAGATCAAAGTTATGATCCAGTCCATGATCCCTGCTCAATCTTGAACAGTATCTTGTGTCATTCATCGTTAGTTATTAAAAAAAATATTTTGAACCGCTCTTGATTGAGCATTATCAGCATGATTTGTTCACTGCATTAATAGATTATACAAACAAGCACTACAAGTGATGCAGTCAGAGATGCACAAACTAGAGTTTTACAATGTATAACAATAAAAAGGGAAATTTTTGGCCAAGACACACCCACTCACCCTATTCTTTTTAAAATTCGGTTAAAAAAATAAAGGAAAATTTAACTGCAACAAAAGACTCCCTCTTTAAGATAGTATCAAGAAGTACTTAAAAGCGCTTACATCTGCTTTAGTATCCACCACGACTCCAATAACATTATCCCCCACGGAAGGTACATACTGTAAAAAAAATCAGATCAAAATAATGGCTAAGAAAAAATAAAGAATATTTATAAGTTTAGAATAATTCGGTGGCATATATATGTGTGTATATATAATATTTGTGTGGACACTCAAGATTTGTTGCAAGGCTAACCTTAAATTGACAATGTTAGCTATGAATCAATCCCATATATGTGTGTGTGTGTGTGTGTGTGTGTGTGTGTGTGTGTGTATATATATATATATATATATATATATATATATATATATATATCTGTGTGTGTATATTATTAAAACTGTTAACAACGTTATTATTACCTTCTTAGAATAAGAAAAACAATATGAAAATCTCAAGCTCAGCAATTAGCTGAAATTTAGACAAAAAGGTATCCTTTTATGTTTTGTATACAATCAAGCTCAAATAAAAAATTGTATACCAATTATTCAGGATTTGCTGCAGAGATTCTTTTTCTTCTTTTGAGTCTACCTAGGCCAGGACTAGATCCAATTAATGGTGTTATAAATTTACATCTAGCCCGCAATAGGAATGCATCTAACTTTTATTTTTTGATTAGTTACTATTGTTCCAAATCATGATAAAAATGTATGTAGGTCCTTTGTGGGCATTCTCTGCTTATCAAATGCCTACCTAAAGCCCACACATCATTGTTTGTCCAAATTTACAGCAAGTACACATACCTCAAATGACATGCCAGGAACTAGGACAAAGTTTTAATTTCCTATTAATAAATTGAAATTGTACTTTAATAACAATACGCCTCAATATCAATATTACAAGTTATGCTAATTTAACATGACACATTTCTTGGAAGCTCATATGAGAGTTTTAAGTTTTAGAAGGTTCCATGTCCTACAAAATGTGGCCACAACATAATATATAGAACAAATTCTTAGATCCTACTTTTTTTTATATCAAGTTCACACAAATGGAAATAAGAATTAATATCATATTGTACATGTAGACTTACGCAATTATACCCCCCCCAAAAAAGGGAAAACTATTAGTTACGACATGCCATATGACAATTTACGAATAGTCAAATACCAATGTATTTGTCCTTTGTTTCTATTAACAATCAAAATAAATCCCAGCGCACGTGTTTGCAGAATATGCTATAATCTTGAAACATATCTACTTTTTACATGTGAACATGCACTAGAGCAGATCAAATTGAGAACTGAACTAGATTATCAATCAAGAAAATGGTGCTTTTATTCATTCCTATCCAAATTTTAATAGCTCAAGTAACAGCTGGAGTACAGAACTAACCCGTTTCTGAGAGCTTTCTACCCAGTATTTGTTTGGCTTTGAGAACCTCAGCTTCCCAGCCTTAATGACAGTTATTGCATCACAGTCCTACAAAACATAATACTTGAATCTCAAAAAGCACAATAACTGACGATAACTGATTACATTAAGGGGACACTAGACAGATTATCAAATAAAAGATTAGACGAAAGATGTCCCCAGCTCAGACTACGAGAAAGGAAACTAGTACTGAGCAGAGCCTGGCTTGGCTGTCATGTAAGAACCGGTTTATACGCTATACAAATAAAAATACACACCCCCATATGAAAGCTATAAAATAAAAATGAACACAACATGATATGAAAGCCAACTAGTGATCGAGAGCACATACATTACAAATTTCCAATTATTTTCGGTCAAGGCTATAACAATCAATGTCAAAACATAATAATTATCTTCATCAGAACAATGACAGAGATTTTATCTTTATCTACTAAACTGGTCTTGCTCCTAATGTTGAACTTAATATAAACCACCTCTTCTTAACATTTTGCTCGGAAAAAAATATTTTGAAAAAGAAAAGAAGCCAAACTAAATTCCTAAGAATGCTACCATCCCTTGGTTAGGTTCACTCACAGAGGAAAGTAAGGAAGAATATGATAAATAGGGAACTAAAGCTTTCTCAAAACCCACAACTTGTAATATTGCCTCCAATTGAGATGATTTTGAAAGAAATTAAATAGTTGCATTTGCCTTCCCTTTATATCTAATCACTTGCTTTATTATATATCTACTCTCCTTTCTCTTCTTCTCTCGTCAAGAAGGATAGACTCACTTGAAGGAAGCATGAAGTAAGCGAAGCATTTTCAATATACTGCATAAATTTTAGATATTTTAATTGTTTCAACCTGAGAATCAAGCTAACAGCCTCAAAAAATGAGTATTTTCCTTCCAAGAGGCCAGCTCTAAGTTAAGTTTAACATAATACTCCCTTCGTTCCACAAAAAGAGTCTCATTTGCCAATATTTTTTTTTTGTTTCACAAAAGATCATCCTTTTATTGATAGTAGTATTAAATGACACAATATTCTCAATTTTGTACTCATAATTACAACTTATTATTTGGGGGTAAGCATAAAAAAAATACATCCTTAATGTTTACAAATTTTGTAAATGGGATGTGGAAAGGAGAACATTTGTTCCTTTTCTTTTCTGAGGGGTGAAAAAGTAAAAAACTTAAATGAATATAATGTAAAGATTATTTTAACTGATATTATAAGAAGTTGAAATATACATAATAATAGGATTATATATTCATTTAATTCCCTTTTCTAGGCTTTACTCAGAGTCCCATTTATAAAAATTTAAATATTCAGGACATACTTTGGTTCCATATTTAGTGTAGTAGCGGTGTCGGGATAATAAAATTATGATGACAAACAAGATGAAATTATGTTATTTAAAACTACTACAAATAAAATTAAAAAGATAATTCTTTTCTTTTTAGCAAATGGATTATTTTTGTGAAAGAGATGAGTATCAAGTAATTTAAATATCAGGCAGTCTATCTTCCCAAAAGCACAAGGCAAACTGCTCAAGATAATGACTTTTCAATTAAAATAATACACTGTAAAATAGAACAATCAAATCTAAAGAAGAAAAGAAAACCCTAAAAGAGAGGGAGGAAACGAAACCTGACGTAGACTGCCACCGAGCTTAATGGCTTGGCTGGTCATGGTAGAGAGATCCAATACCACATCTCCTGGAACCTAATTTACGAACACAAACCCAACCAATATTGAGTATACATTCATATATGTATTTTACGAATAAAAAAAATAATAAATTAAAGTAGGTAATAGGACTGTAACTTACAACTAGTTGATCGGCATAGACTGTTGGAGAATTTGCAGACTTGGCTTCTGTTAACGCCAGGATCTTCTGCCACGTTCAAATCACGTTAAACAACATGTTTCGACTACGGCCCGGTTCGCTGGAGGGATATTTAGGCGTGAGAAGTCAAGATACGTGTTCACAAAGTTAAACAAATGGAGGAATATAATGTCAGTGTCTTGAGAGAAAAATAATTCTCTCGCAGATATGTGATTATGAATGAAGAAGTGTATGAAGCGTCATTCTTCTTTGTCTTCACTTTTGCTCCGGATTCTTGTGTGCTAACACACCCCCTTTGATCGATGGGATTCTTGGCCAATCGCATTGTAGTTTATCCATCGCTTTTGGTCGCTATTTTACCACCGTAACCGATTATGATCCCATCCACATTTAATGCGCAGAGATTCTCTAGTCAACCGTCATGCTTTTTCATCATTCTAGTCAAAGATGTAGATATTTAAATATATAATGGGTCGACCCAATTGACGTATCCGATACTTAGAAGACTTAATAAAGATAATAAAGTGATTAGATCTAATAACGCTAACACCTAATAGTGAAAGCCGATAATTTGACTAATATATATAGGCGCCCAATCCATTCGGTTCAATAGGAGAAATATCACGACCCAACAGCTTCCATTTCTCAATACTAGTAATATAAGTAATAAATAAACAGATTGATGATCTACATTCTACATACATATACACACACAGAAAAAAGCGGGGTTTTTATTAGAGTATCGTCGGGAAGAAGAGGGATATTATTGGCAGGGAAAAGTCTACAATTTTGGAATGGAAAACGATGATGCGGTGCCTGTGGCCTGTGCTGAGTAAAGGCTTAACGAGCTGAACCGAATCCCAATCCGCCCTAATTATTACGGCAACGGCAATGCTTTTTGACCCACTGGACTTTGTTTGTATTCGATGCGGGCCTATTGGACTTTACTATTATCCTTGACCAAAGTTGAAACTTAAGCTTTATTATGGGCTTTTATGGTTTGTTGACCTTTAACTCTTTTTTACTACTGAATGCTTATACTTGTTTTTTCCCTTGGTTTAGTAATTAGGATATGAATAATGTTACGACCACAAATTATTTTTTATAAATTATTAATGTGGTTCTATCTCAGCTTTATGTGAGCTTGAAGACTACATTGAAGTAATTTATTGATCAATATATTGGAGGTGAAGTATGCTACATCAACAATTTATAAAATGTTTGTAGAATAATTTATCTGTAGCATTACTCTTAGGATATATAGGAACACACTAAAATTCTACATCCAAATACATACGTAAGTCTAAAATAGTAGTAAAATATTTCTCTTTTTTTCTCTTTATAATATTTTTTCTCTCCATATTTACTATTATTTTATATTTTATGTGTGTCTTTGGATGTATAATTTGAGTATGTATATAGATATATCTAATTAATTATTATGGGAGTATACCGGAGGATCGTGTGATTGAAGTAAGTTACTAGATACAAACTCGCACGTTGCGGCGGGATTATTTAATTTTTTAATAATAAATGTGTATGTACAATTAATAAATTAAAATATAATAAAAAGATGGTAGATTGTTGCGCGATGATCAAATTTTACACAGAAAAACAAATGAATATACATTGTAGGGGGTAGTGGTGAGAGTTTACTGGTATGTGCATTACAAGTATGTGACTATTATTTTTAGGCTAGTGGCAAAGTAAGTGACCTCAACCTGCGTCAAGCAAAATTTTTAGCATTTACTTGTAAAAAGATAAGACTTGATATGTTTTTTTGTTTGTGTGGTTATAGTTGATTATTTAATGTAACCCAAATTAACCTAGGATTTCCACGTTTAGCCTAAAATACTCTAACGAATAACAAAATAATTTTATTTTTGCACCCTAATTCATGTGAATTTGTTTAGATACATTACAACTATAAGATAAGTGTATTTATATTTACACTATATTATTACTATAGTAGAAAGTATAAATTCTGTCTTTACTCTTTTTAATATTACTATTCGTACCAGTCAAAAAAATCTATATTCCCTTTGATCCTTGGCTTCTGAACTTTTGAAGCTTTTCTCTGTATCAACTAGCATTCATAAACACACTCAGTGCTTTACGGTCATGTGCCTTTTGTGACTACTGCACATCTTGTGAGCTATTGGTCCTATATATTAATATTAATCAATTAAATTTTAATTCATGTATAAAACAAAAGGTAGGAATTCTTTAGCCCTGTGACTATTTACAAATTTCAAGAGATAAGATATTATGTAACGACTCAACGGTCCCTTGACGACAATTGGGTAATAACGACAACTTTAATAATGGATGATATATTTAGGAGTTGATTGGATAAAATTTGTTTGGTAGTCTATCTTCTTTTTCCCAGTGCTCTTGCACAACCCTTTAAAACAAACACAAGCTTATGGTATATAATATACTCCTAAATTCACTTTTTAAACAAGATATTTCACAGTTTGTCATTAACTAATTGGATAAGTAGTTAATTCCTAAATGTAGAGTAGTACTGTAGTGCTTGTTTGTTGTAGACGATTATTTTACCAAACCCTTTAATTATTTACCCTTTTGTTTAATCTTGTTGAAACATCAAGCATGGCAAGGCGGACAAATTTTAGGTGAACTCCGCATATTTTGGTGAATCCGTGGCCGGTGATAGTATACTCTAATTAGAAGTCTTGACATTCTAAGGAATTCGTCCTAATTGACTTGTGATTATTTTTTTTCTAATTTGACTTCCTGAAATTAAATTTTGTTCACTTATGAAGGTTGTGCAGTTCAAATTAATTTTGACTTTCCATTTTAAAATAAATTAAAACTCATCTAAGTTAAGTAGTATTGGGCTTATTGAGATGGCGTGAGTAAGTTAAATACACAAACAATTATACACTAAATTACATTACAGGTAATAACTCTTTGTTTATTTCAAGCATTAGAGTTATAACATGCCTCGATTGTTAACATTCTCCCGCAGTTACTTATTCTCAATCTCGACGGAGTTATCATATATATATATATATATGATGGAGAGATTTAGTGACCTGCTGCCAAAATTATTCAATTTTCGAATCAGTATTATCAAAAAAATCAATATAATATAATATAATATGATATATAATCATAAATAAAAAAAAAAACTATTTTTCTATTAACGTTATTTAATATTTGACATTACAATATAAATGATATAAAATTGTACAAGTCGAAAGTATTGTTTAATCAATGACGCAGTCCACTTACTTGCACATAATCCAATTCTTTTTTATAATTTCCGAATCAATGGTTGAAAAGAAATATTATTTTAGGAGGCATAAGAGTATATACTTGCGGTTCTGCAGTACAGTGCAGCCAGAGTTCTTCCATCCGGCATGACATCTACTCTACACATCCGGAGAGGGAGAGGGAGGGTCCGGTCCAACAAGTCAAGAAAGCATATATACAACAGATATTATGATTATAAAAGTATGATCGATTTTGAAGTAGACCATGGGAATAAAGACACAAAAACTACTACACTACTACATCTTTCCAATATTTTATATATATATATATATATATATATATATATATATATATATATATATCAACTTTTACACATTACAACTCAATTCTATTGTTTCTCCTCAAATGAAAGTTGAACCAGTAGAAATAATAATTGTGCAAAAGTACCACCAAATAAATGATATACTACAAATGATTCTATAATTTAGTAACACACTCGCACAATTATTGTCGAGTAATTGAAAATAGCAACTCAGCTACTCAAGACAATATGATACATGCATACCAATATTACAGCAAATTAAAGCCTGTACTTATTCCAACCTGATACATCATCAACACACCCACCCCCTGTAACTTGCTTTTTCCTTTTCCATTTGTATATATAAATATGTTCCAAAGTATAACACAACATCTCCCTAAACCATTCTTGTCATACCTTAATGCCATCACCGTTTATAGTTGGAGGGTTGGCATCGAGGAGATTCTCCAATGATCGGGCTCTTCTATTCCCAACCCTGCCTGCTTCCTTCAATAGCTTTGCCAATCTCTTCTTTTCATCATCCACATCTGGATTTGCTGTCCCAAGCTTTTCCTCTCTCATCCCAACAACATATTCCAAAATTTCAATTGCATCATCCAACCCGTCGAACAATTAAAATTGCAATCAGGCATCATTATGTATGGTAATCCAAAAATTAAACTAAGATTTAACTCAACTCATTGGTGTAAAAATCATTTGCATCATACGCTATTAGTATTGTTCAAAAGTCAACTCCATTTATTCATATAAAGCCTTAATTTAAAATCTTACGCACCATGATCGACAGACAATTTGAGTCTAAAACACAAGGATAGCCAATGGAGTTACATGCTCAAGCACTAATGGGTTTATAAAACAGGGAAAAGTTATATAGGACACAAGAATAAAAGAGAGGGCATACCTTCCTATAGCGTCATAAGTGCCAGCAAGATTGCTGTACACTCCAAGGGTATCAGGATGATATGGTCCGTATTCTTGTTCCAAAACATTTCTTGCTTCTTCAAACAATTCTGCAGCCTCCTTTATCGCATAGCGTTGCACGCAAGTGAGGCCCATTTGGTTAAGGGCAATCCCGAAAAAGGCAGATTTCTTCTCTCCACTTGCCCGAAGCTTCAATATGGCATTCTTAAAGGAGGTGTAAGATTCACTGTAGTTCCCTAACACGTAGTACATGACTCCCATCTGAGCTTCAATACCAGCAATTGTGTTTTGCTGACCAGGGGCATCATTGTATATCTTTAACGCCTTCTGCAGCAACTTGAGTGCCTGTTCAAGCTCATTCATTGATTCATATATAGCAGAAACATCAGTGAGACCACTAGCAATCTCCTCCGGGGGGATTCCTGGACTAGGCTTCTCGTAAATTCGAAGGGCATTCTCGCAGTAGGATTTTGATTCCCTTAATTGTCCTGTCTTGTTATACAGGTCAGCCAAACGAACAAAAACAGAGGAAATGGTGGGATGGTTTTCCCCTTTGGTGGACTTGAAAGCTGTGAGTGCCTTTTGATAAGCAAAAATAGCCTCATCATACCTAGACAAAGATAAGTATGCGTCTCCAATGCTTAAATCAACAGCGGTAACCTCCTTTTCCTGCCCATTGGCCACCATGGCCATGCTTGCCAAAACAAGATGCTCAAGAGCAGCTTCGTGGTCACCCTTTGTTTCGCATATAAGACCCATGAGCCTCCTGTCAGCTGCTTCTTCAACAGAAGCAGGTGAATTATTCTCTCTATGGATATCAAGAGCCATCCGACAAAGCTTCTCTGCCTCATCAAATTGCAATGTTTGAATATGAGCTTCAGCCAAATACCTGCAAGTCTCGCCAACTCTTGGATCTGCATCCCCCAAAACTTGTCTCTGGACTTCCAAACCCATTGTGTAACACATAATTGAATTCTCAAATTGTCCCAACATGGCATAAGTATCTCCTAATTGCATATGACCTGCAAATTTAGTAAGGGCCTGATCTTGACCGTCCTCAATTACCAGAATCTCAATGGAGTGTTCAAGAACAGGAATGGCCTCACTGTACTGACCTAAGTTACAGTAAATTGCTGCAGTCACATGCAAACACATGACCACATCTAAACTGGGCTTCCCATTAGCACATTTTTCAAATGATTTTGCTGCTCGAAGAGCAAATTCAAGAGCTTTGCGAGGATTATCCCCTGAAGAAATCAAATCCCTTGCTTGCTTGAGCAAAAATGGTCCAAGATCCGGATTTTCTAAACCTGATTCAGATGGATCCTCGGTTCCATTATGAGACTTCATCCCTTTCATAGGTAAGTTCCTCTGTTTCTTAGTAGAGATGCCTCCACCAGTTGGTTTCCTAGAACTCTTATCGTTACGCTTATCTAAAGGAGCCTTCTCTTGAGGACTTCTACCGTTAGGACTTGATGTTGCATCAGATTCCAACTGCAAGTGAGAAACTTTCTTTGAATTTGTAGGTGAAAGGGACTTAGTACTAAACTTCCCAGACTTCTTACCAGCAGATAAGCTTTCCTTCTTAGAACCAGAATCACTACGACAATCATCATCTTCTGCCTTTTGCACCCCTACTTCCTCTTCCATTATCTCCACTTCTCTCATCTCTCCTCCAACAAGATGGCGCAACTCTGAATCAATCCTAGACTCTTCACCTTCAGATCCAAAGCTACGCCTAGACGGTGAGTGATCAGAACTCTGCATCTCACATACATTATCATAAAGATACTCGATAGAGGTGTCGACTGCTTCATCAACTGCATATCCAATCTTATTCTGAGGACTTTTCGGACTCGAAGGACTATTAGTAGACTTATTTGCAACTAAATTCTCCCTAAAAGGAATCAAATTTCCATTTCCATTCAATTCACTCACTACCCCTTCTTCATGAATTTCATCCGCAACAATTCCAGGCATCTTTTGTTATGCCAACCGACAAACAATTTCCTTCGTAATCAAATAAATAATCTGCAACAAATGTTTCCAAATTTTACAACAATAATATTCACAACAAACAAACGAAACCTCTAAAATATACAGTGATCCGTAACCATATTTTCAGAATAGATTCACAAAAAATTGACATGAAACAATTTTGTACTTGGTCTTGAATCAAGTTAAAGTAGGCGACAAAGGGAATGATTCAAACAGTTAAAACAGTTGAGAGAAACTTAACAATAATGCCAAAAACTTTGAATTTCTTAATTATGGACGAATAATAGTTGTTATTGTGATAATGTGTATTTCATACTTATGTGCACTCGCATATATATACAACAGAAGTAACACTTGGACATCATAACTATTTAACAGATCTTCCCATATCAGTGAGCATAAACTTGGCACCAATTCGTCAACAATTCAAACAAACTGATAAAACAAGAATCAAAACCCATTAAAATCCAAAGATAGTAGAAATACTGTGGAGTTGACTTGTTCAACTGATCCAATAACAAGATAATGGTAAAGAGGCAACAAAAAGAAATGGAACTCCCAGAAAAAGAAAAGAAAGACATACCTTAGAGGCAACCCATGAATAGGCGACTAAAGGACTTGTGTGTTTTCTGGGTTTTATATAGAAAAATAAATAAATAAAAATCAGAATTTCTGGTGGATCTGTAAATGCAAGTTTGTTGAAAGAGTAGAAGTGTGGAGGCTTTAAGAGAAGAAGAAGGGTATAATGGGTAATGGGTATTTACAGAGAAATGTGTATGAATATATTATTATTATAAATTATAAATTTTTTTGACAGAGGTGGAATGTCAGGGGAAAAGAGAAGGCGACTTCTCTCCCAACGCGGGACTGCAACCGCCGAATTGTTTTGCGTCTTGTGTTTCGCTGTGCTTATCCACGTCGCAAGATTCTATTGGTTGAATTTCTGTTTGACAAATATACCCTAAAAGATGTTTAAGTTCTTGACAAATTAATAGATCCCATTTTTATTGGATCGGTAAATTGGATATTTTTTTTTTTGTGATTTTAAAAAAATATCTAGTATTTATTTTAAATGAAATTTTTATAGAATATAATATTTTAAATATAATTTAAATACATATATATAGTGTTTTAAGTGTAATGTATATTATGTTTTAATTTTTGACGTGGATAGATTTAGAATGTACTACTAGTAATTTAATTGAGACTAAAAAGTCACTCACTCTTTACTTGCCTTATATTGCGGTGCAAGGTTTCACTCGTTTCTTAGTTTATCTTTAACATTTGGACACAACAAGTAGTTCAATTGTCGTACATTAAATTTTTTATTCTTTCTTTTCTGATTTTTTTTTTATTTTATGAAAAGTTATGAATTACTTTGTATTACTTTATCATAAATATATATATATATATATGAAAAAAATATATGTACATAATTGTGTAGTACACAATCAATTATAACGATATTTTTTCGGGCAATGGCAATGGTAAATCGTAGCCATAACTATTATGAGCTACAACGACAGTTCAATCTGTCGTCATAACTCGACTATATAATACATAATTATATATATACTTATACCTTCGGATCAAATATTGTAAGCTTAGATATTATAGTGATTTGAGATTATGTACGTATATTTCAAACACGGTGTAAAAGTTACTTGGCTTCTCTCTCTACTTATTCTTCACCCTCCCTCCTCCTCCTCCTCCTCCTCCTGCAATGCAGTGGGTGTAATAGGTCTTATATTTAATGTAGTATTGAACTCCATTTAATTTGGTATTTGATTTGGTATTTGGATGGAGCAATGCCGTACCATATAACCTTTAAGAAGTTTATTATCACATAAAAATTGTCAAGCTCATATATACTCGTATGTATATAAGTATGACACACATATAGAGCAAGTCGTGTGGGTCATACTAATATGTATGTGAGTGGTATGTTAGCAATTTTAAATGGGCCCCATTTATGGATACTACCTCATATATAGGGACCTACTTTACAGCACACATTAGTTCAACTTCTTCTTTCCGATTAACAACAACGTTTTAATTGGCCGCACCAAATAAAAAGCAAAAAAAAAATAGGGGTATGATGATAGATGATATGGCCGCATGAAAGAGTTACACTGACAGTAAGTCCTACTTGTGACTTGGGCCCCTGTTTCAATAAATCTCAACGCTTAGATAATTTAATGGACAATTATAAATCTGTTAATTGAAATAATGCTTCAATGTGGAATAGGTTCCATGTATATATTATAAAGGGAAGGTAGTTTTGCAATGCATGTTGGATTGATATCGTATCCAATGATAATGGCACGAACCCACCACTACTTCAAATATACTTACTAATTAGTAGTCGATATTATTAACATAATACTACTATTAAATTTGTTGGGTCGTGATATTTCTCCTAATGGGTCGAATGGATTGGACCTATATATTCAGTTAGTCCATTGGGTCTTCATTATTGGGTGTTGACATTATTGGATCTAGTCACTTTATTATCTTTGTTAAGTCCTTCTAATATCGGACCAAATCAAATGATGTCATTCCATCATATACTTAAATATCTACATCTTTGAATTTAATGATGATGACAAAGATACTACCGAATGTTATCTTACATGGCATTAATAGGGATTAGACGGTTGGCAGGTGGTGGGACGAGAGGGATGGGATTAACGGTGTCGGGGAAGGTTAGTGGCACGCCAGAACCAGGGTCTGTAGTATATCATGTGAGGAGGAGGTCTACAGCAGTGCACGTCTTCATTCATAATCACATACACACACCGAGAATTATTATCTCTCTCAATACACTAGACATTACATCCTCCATTGTTAACCTTGTGAACACGATATCACGACTCTCACGCTCGAAGCTATCACCCGACGGAACCGCCATCGCCAAGCTTGTGGTGTTTATCGTGTTTCTTGTCTTGTAAGGATCGTAGCGTCTTACGTGATTGGGACGTTGGAGAAGATTCAGCGTTAACAAAATTGATTAGATATTCTTGTATCTATAAAATACTAGTTGATAGCCAAAGATATAATACACGGACTAGATTGAATAATAAATTAAATAATTTGTTAAATTAAGTGAATATTAGGAAAAAATTTAAAGAGAATATGTATATTACATGTTCAAAAAATAAAATGAACAACTTTATACGTAACTTATTATTTATACACATCTAGTTGTTAAGTGGCAAGGTATAGTCTTTTGACATCTCACGCCGACACTTTTTCTTCAATGATCGTCTTTATTTGATTCATCAAACCATAGTCTAAAGCTCGACTGTAAATAAGGAAAAGATAATTGAATGTTTTCAATAAATAGATCGACTTTTGATCAACATTTCTAATGCTAGAGAATCCGAAAAAAGGGACTTCTATGGATTTACCAATTCATCCAAAGATGTTTCAAATCAACATTGAAACACATTGGTCATTCATTCTTAGAAATTTAGGTAATAATAATTGCATCCAGTTATTTACTTTTTTCTATTCATTCATATATTTGTTCATACAAAATGTATGGCAAACATAAGAGATTTTATTTTCTAAAGTTGGAACATGAAAATAAATATCAACTTAAACAGAAAAATGTGTCACTGGTAAATAAACTTTCTAGCTTCGTTTAAACATGTAAGGAAGTACAATATTCATCCATAAGAAAGTTCTTACCTGAAACCAATTCTTCCCTGCTTCTCCATGGGTTTGCGTGGTAGCCAAAACCTGTTTCCCATAATTTCTGCTTTTAAATTTGCGTCTCAAGAAGTCCAATCAAAATCATTAACAAACAGTGAAATCTCTAGAAACACAAATATCCGTCAGAGGTCTACTTTGGAATAGGCATATCCTCAGAATTAGCCAAACTTTCAAAAAATTCTAAAAAAACATAATCTTTTAAATTCTTTCTATTAATAATACATATATATTCATTTTTTCTTTTTTTTTGTTGGATAACAAATGTAGATATATTCATTCTGATTGTAATTACTCCTAGTCACTAAGTTTATCATACCTCAACAAAGCTATCCCCAAAATTCACACCAAGTTATATGTGTGAGCTAGGTGACGATCGAGAGAGAAAAGAAATTGAAGCGGGTTAGGATGAAAATATTTCTTATGTCCTTTGTTGATGACAAAGCAATTGATAAACCATGTGCATAAGAGCATGACACACCGAGTACAACTTGAGAAAGTAATTAACAATAAATTGAAGACATTAAACTTGTGTGTAATTAGAAACATACACTTGTAGCATATTGGTTCATACCAAGATGGTAAAAACATAAAGTTTCAATAAACTTCAAAGAAGAATGCGGAAAATACAATATCTATATGTCACTGATAGAGAGTTCTTATGTTTTCCTTAAACAAATTGAAGTTTTTGTAATGTTACGAAGAGCAATATTTCGAAATAGTGACCTTGAATGTTGTGTGTCCCCAAATAAATACTTGCAAACTCAATTGTCAATTGTACAATTGTGTAAAATATAATAATTGATTATTAACTACAGTAGAAACTGTATATTTTTGCTTTAACCAATTTCATGGCATTTCAAAAGTAAACACAAAAACAGGCCAATGGCATGTATTACAGGAACCATAAAACTTTCTTTACAAAAATCATCGTAAAATACATACATGTTTCTCGTTATCTAATTCGATTTTAGTTCTCGATTTTTAGTTTTTCCTTACTATATTTTCCGAAAGTGACCATCGGTTTGGTTATCATTATTGACAAAAAAAAATCTTATTTAAATCAAGTACATATAGAAACACTAAATCTTGCATTTGTATATCAATATGTCAGTTTAAGTATAAACACCAAATCTTCATCTTTTATGAATTAAAAAGTAATTGTGTTGGGTATTTATAACCAAAATGATAATGCATACCCTTGTTTGGCATCGATGAGAAAATAGCCATCTGGAATGACCTGGGTAGAACAAATCCACAATTGGTCGCGAATGCCTACGGCACATGGTGATGATAATCGCCACTCTTTTCTCCATTCCTTACAATTTTCAACAAAAACCCTATAACTGAGGTAAAGTATTACAAATTTATTGTATCACACCACACACACAATTTGAATTAGGAAAATCAGATCAAACCCCACTTTTTGTAATAAAAATGTAAGTATCATATAACGATGAAAACTGAAAACTTGTGACGAACCTTTTCTATGCTTCAAGATTAATATTCGAGTCCAATCAAAGTTCCTTCCTCTTCCTACAAAACTCATTCTCTTGTATAAATAGTTAACTCAAGGTCAAATTAGAATAACAAAAAATAAGATTTGGGGAGGGTAAAAGGAGTAATGCCATAAAATTTATGCAGACAAATTAACAGGTATAATCAACCAAAATTATTTATTTTGGTATCGACGTCAAATTGATGACCATCAGTTGTGCTAAGAATTTGGACCAAAATTCCAAGACTGACATGTAGAAATTGGACCAAAATTGCTTCTTAATATTAAAAATGAACCTTATAATATATTCTCAGTTTCAAATTATGGCACTTGGAGCACTATCAGGTTCAAATTTGGGCTTCTAAAATTAATTAATAATCTTGTTGTTTACTTTTGAAGTTGGTGTTTCTGAATTATTTAAATTACCAACAGATGAAATTCTCAAATTTCAAAAAGATAATTACATTTTTAAATAAACTACAATGCTAATGGAATCCAGATTGCCTATTAATTCCATACTCAGTCTGATTCCAAGACCAATCTGACCAAAGAAAATTGACAAGGTTGAAGGTGCATTACCATCAGTATTAGGATTAAAATGTGGTCCTGTAATAATGTAATTGAACCAAAAATATAACATAACACCAAACAACAATAAAATCTAATATAATTAATCCCCAATCAAAACACAGCTAAAACCAAAATTTCAACCAATTAAATCTCAAAAGTAAAAACATAATCAAATCCAACCTATTGAGATACACCCATTTGTGGTATCACTAAATTTGTGCTGCACAACAACCAAAATAATTATAAAAAATTTAGAATCATATGATTTTAAGAAATATAACAACAATCAACAACTTCACACCAAGTTTACTTACAAAATGAAACCCATTAGGTCAAGGAGCAAGTCCAGTAACATTTGTGATTGCAGCTGTTAATGAAGTTTTCCCATGACCAACATGTCCAATGGAACCAACATTCACACGAGGCTTTCTGGATCAGAAAAGAAAAAGAATAAATAAAAAAAGGATACATTATATAAGTGGTAATGCATGGTCATGCAGAGAACATTATAAATGCAAACATCAGAAAGACAGCCATACATAAAGTAATACATACAAATCATACATGAAAGTTGTAAGACCCCAAATTATTAATAAATGAAATTTAAATTCCTCTATTTATTATTTTGAAATAGTAAGGGTTGATTTGATTAATGTGGTTAGTTATGGGTAAAAATGCGTAAATATTTCAAATAAGTTAAAGTGGTTATAAAATATTCATTGTTGTTGTGGAATATTCGTTTGGTCGTGGAATATTCTTTGGCGTCGGGGAATATTAAATGCGATGGCGCCTTTGTGTGGGCCCCATAATGGAAAGCGATTGGATAAAGAAAGCGACAAGAATAAGTTAGTTATAAATAACAGGCGTAGTTATTCTATCATTATCTTGTTGAAATACTCGGTGGTTAAAAAACACGAAAGATTGCGGTATTGCACCAATTATTGATTCTTACGTAAGAAGACTTTATTCAATAATTATTACGGTAATTCTGCTCAATATTTTATTTTATTGATTCAATAATTCTTTGCATTGATATTTTATATTCTTTGTTGTTTGATAATTATCATTACACAGTATTTTCCATTATCAGAGCAATAATTCATATTATCTGAATAATATTATTGGATAACATTGTTGGCAATGTCTAGAAAGTTCTGTCTAAGGAGAGGCAAGGTCATCTAATTGCGTGCCAGTAAGGAGAAATCCTTATTGGAAAGCCCCTCTATCCAGGAACCGCACTGGTTGTCGATGATTGTGATTTCGTAATATTATTTGTGAATAATTAATTATTGATTTATATGATGAGGAAAATATTAATTTTATGTGGATATAGATGGAGAAAATTTTTAATGTGACAATTGTTGAAAATAAATATTTTATCTTTTTCTAATAAAATAATTTATTTAAATATATTATTATATTTTTAATAATATAATAATGGTGATATTTTTACAATGAATGTAGGATATATGAGTATATGAGGAGGAGTATTTTTGTTACCAAAAATATTTAAAACATGTTTTTCATGTTTGTGGACCCCATTTCTTGACTGAAATTTGATTATAGCCTATAAAATCGCTCGTTTGTGGATTTCGGTCAATTTCTGTTTGAAGTTTGGAAAAACTTAAACTTACAAAGTTGTAGAAAATGAAATTTTCTATGGAAAGGACATGTGGTTCAAATTTTTCTGATAAAAGGGCTATTTATTATGAATTATTGAAGTTCTAAAATTTGAAATAATTGATTTTTGGAAGTTTAAAATAATTTAAATAAGAAAAACGTTTTTTGTGTTTGGTGGGCTACACAAACATGTGCAAAGTGCTGAGTTCAATTAGTAAAAGTGGGCGTAGGAAAATTTTATAATTATTATAATATTTTATTAAATTTTCTGCTTTGGTGTTCTAAGCATTTTCTATAAATAGGGTGCTTAGGTTAGAATTAAAATTACACGTAAAGCTGAAGTTTTCTCTTTTCTCTCTCTATATATTGGAGCGTATTCTTGTGAGTATTTTGATACTTTGAGTGTTGCTACACTTGTAAGTTTCTTCAAAGACTTTATTCAAATAGTCCGGCGGTAAATCTTATTTTTTCGAGGTAAGGGATATTATTTTTTTAAAATGATATTATTTTCTTCAATATCATTATGCCGAAATATTGGTTTGAACTTTTAATCAAATTTGGAACTTTTTGTGTCGGGGTTACTATTCACGTATAAGGCACTATTCATGTATACGACACTATTCACAAATACGGCACTATTCATCGAAAAATAAAAATTTTTCTTTTCGTCCAAAATATCTATTATGGATACTAGCTTTGTTTGTATCCATGTTTTGATCATTCTTGAATTTTACTTTAGTATGATTATTTATGAAGTATTTTTGAACTCGGATTGTTTAAAGTACGAATCCTTAATATTTGTTCTTTTGTTTCACTGGATTCGTTTTCTTTAAAAATATTTTTCATTATCCTCAGTCCTAAATGATGATGTTACTGAATATCTTTGGCCTGTAGTACAAAGATGGTTGATTTTATTATGAATATCTTTGGCCGTAGTGCAAAGATGAACATGTGTTGAGATGAATATACATTAACCAGTGATGAATATCTTTGGCATGTAGTGCAAAGATGAATATATAATTCAAGATGTGCATTAATTGATGTTACTGAGGGATAAAAAATCATTGATGGATATTAAATTCGTAGATACTAGTAGATTTCATTCTCTACGTAACTCTTCATGAATTATTATTTTTATTGCAATAATATTGATCTAAAACTTGTTGCTTATTATATTCTCTCATATTTTTCCCTGTTGAAGACTAACGATAATTTGTTTTATATTATCTTAGTCATAATGTTTTTTACTGGGCTAGTTGAGCTCACCCTTTTCTTTTTTGTTTCATTTTTCTTCTCAGGAGGCGAGAATGTAGCGAGTACGAGTCGGGGTATGGAATGATGGTTATAGAGAGAGTTGTTTAGTAGTCCTCACTATTTTTATAAAATAATGTATAAATAATTGTGATGAGAATTTATTTGGGTATAGATATTGTCTAGAAGATAATATTTGTATTTAAACTCACAGTTTTATTTGTTGTATTAATAAAGTTGTAATTGTTTCTGTACCATGTATTGACAACTCAGAATGGGTGATGTATACCTATTTTGAGGGCGTCACAAAAGTTGTGAAAATTATGAAATAAATAAATTTTTACCTCTCAATAATAATAAAAGTTGTAATGAAATTTAACAATGTTATAATGTTGAATCTAACATATCTAATGCCAATGAATAATTTCGACCCCCCTTCATAAATTTTCTGGATGTTCTCTGGTAATGGTCAAAAATAGACAAATCAGTACTTTTATATTTTAATCAACACTTATTCATGATAAAACAAATCATTTATTCAAAATGGGTTATTAATGTTTCACAACATTCATTCAAACTACCAACTAAAGTTGGGTTTCATTATCGAACAGAAACAAAAATAAAAATAACCCATTAAATTTTTTAATTTAAAGTTCATCCTCACACCAGAAAACATTGAAAGAAGTATCCTATAATTTCTCAACAACCAAACAGTTGTAACCGAATATAACTGTCCATTCCAACTTAACATTCCAAACTGTAAGACCCCAGCTTTTATAAATAAAGATGAATTTTTTTATAAATATTATTTTTGAATATTATGGAATAAATTTGATATAATGTTATAGTTGTGGGTAATATTTATAAATTTTGCAAAGTAAGCAAGTTGTTATAAAATATTCGTTTGGTCGGGGAATATTCTTTTTGTCGGGGAATATTCGTACGACGGCTCAATCATTGGTGGACCCCTGGCGGAAGTATTGTCGTAGTTAGAAAGCGACAAAATTATTTTTTTCTATAAAAATAACTTGGCAGAGGTGTTATCATTAAAAGCCCATTGAACTACCCTAGTAAGAAAAATGTAAAGAATACGCCAGCGTAGTTGTATAGTAGACACGATATTGATTATTGATGCTTACGTGAGAAGTCACTCATTATGCCCAATTATTGCTTCTGATGAATTGATGTATCATATCTCTTATATTATTGATTCAATTATTGTCACAAGATCATCTCGTATAATATGTTATAGTATTAAATTATTAATTGAGACGACAAGTTATAAATGATTAATAATTGTTGAAAGATTAAATGTGTTGATTAAAATAAAATAATTTGTGGTAATATTTATTCAATCCTTGATGTATATAAAGAGTACATTATGAGACGTTTGTGGTAAGTTTGATTATTTATGGGGGCCTATATGTCATCATCTAAGAGTCCCTTCATCGATAGTAATTACCTTTGTGAATAGTAATTACCTTTGTGAATAGTAATTACCTTCGTTAATAGTATTTACCCTTCGTCAATAGTAATTACCTTTGTGAATAGTGTTTACCTTTGTGAATAATTAATTACCTTCGTCAATAGTATTTACCTTAAATCGATAGTAATTACCTTCTTCAATAAGTAATTACCTTCGTCATGATAGTAATTACCTTCGTCGATAGTAATTACCCTTCATGAATAGTAGTTGTCCCTTCAATATTACCAAGAGTTAACTGTCTTCTTGTTCCAAGGGTTAATTACCCTTCACAAATAGTAGTTGTCTCTTGATATTACCAAGAGTCATTTTGACCCTTCGTTAAGACCAAATAGCATTGATGCCTTGAGAAACCGTAGGAAGACCCAGAATGAAATCCATGGTAATATGTTCCCACTTCCATTTCGGAATCTCAAGTGGTTGCAACGGACCCTTAGTACTAGATGCTCACTTTACACGTTGACAAGTTAAACACATCGAGATAAACTTTGCAATCTCTCTTCATATTGTTCCACCAAAATGTATTTCAAGATCACGATACATTTTGGTACTTCGAGATGGATTGCAAATGGTGTATTGTGTGCCTCCATCATAATCTTGTACTTCAAATCGAGTCGTTAGGGACACAAAGTCTCAGAGTGGACTCGAAGTATTCCTTCTTCATCAATTCTCGCTTAGGAATAGCTCCTTCTTGTACTTTCTTCTTCATACGCATCATTTCAAGATTCGGTGGCTTGAGCAACCTTAACTTTTTCTATTAAAGTTGGCTCTGTCGTATACTTGACATCATCGCACTCATTCCCCGCATATGATCTTCTACTCAACGCGTCCACTACCACGCTCGCTTTTCCAGGATGGTATTGAATAGTGTGGTCGTAGTCTTTCAATAGCTCGAGCCAACGTCATTGCCGTAGCATGTTGAGTTCTTTTTAGTGAAGAAATATTTAAGGCTATTATGGTGCGAATATATCTCCACTTTCTCCCCATATAGATAGTGCCTCCACATCTTTATGGAAAACGATGCCGCTAACTCTAGATCATGAGTAGGATAATTCCTCTCATACTCTTTAAGTTGTCGCGAGGCATAGGCTATGACTTTCCCATGTTGCATGAGAACACATCCTAACCCTTTGCTCGAAGCATCATCAGAGATAACAAATCCATCCGAACCGGATGGTATTGTTAGAGAAACAGTCTTAGAAATAAGTCTCTCTTAAGCTCTTGGAAACTCTTCTCGCATTCTTCGCTCAAAGCGAATTTTGTATCCTTCCGAGTTATTTGGGTTAATGGAGTAACGATTCGAGAAAACCCTTCCACGAATCTCGATAATAACCGCTAGACCCGTAAAGCTACTCATTACTTGATCACCGACTTTGGTTGCTCAACTTTGTATTGCTTCAATCTTGGCCGGGTCCACGGATACTCCATGTTTTTGACACCACGTGCCCAAGAAATGCTACTTTCTCAAGCGAACTCGCATTTCTTCAATTTGGCATATAGTTTGATTTCACGAAGCCTTTGGAGTACCGACCTTCAAATGGTGCTCATGATCTTCACGACTTTTGGAATATATGAGGATGTCATCAATAAAGACAACAACAAACCGATCTAAATATTCCTTGAATACTCGGTTCATCATATCCATGAAAAAGCCAGCAGGAGCATTAGTTAGTCGAAAGACATGACTAAGAATTCATAATGCCCATACCAAAGTTCGAAGGCGATCTTTGGAATATCCTCAATTCTAATCTTGGATGATGATATCCGAGCGAAGATCGATTTTTGAAAAGAATTGTGCCCCTTGCAATTGGTCAAACAAGTCATCAATACGAGGTGAGGATACCTATTCTTGATGGTGACATGGTTCAATTCAGATAGTCAATATTAAAGTCGCATACTCCGTCTTTCTTCTTTACTGAATAAAGCAGGAGCACCCCAAGGAGATGTCTTAGGGACGAATGAAACCGATGTCCAATAATTCACGTAGTTGGACCTTTAACTCCTCGAAGTTCAATAGGAGCCATTCGATATGGGGTTTTAGAAATGGGCTTTGTGCAGTTCAAGATCAATAAAGAATTCAACTTCACGTTAAAGGGGTAGACAGGAAGTTCTTCAGAAATCGTCGGGAAAGTCAATAACAACGGGGAATATTATTCAAATTTGACGTGTCTTTATTCAAATCCATAACATGGGCTAAGAAAGCTTGACATCCGCTTTTTCAATAAACGAATAGGTTTTGATTAGATATAGCGGTGATTGATTTTAATGGTTTAGTTGGCTTGAATTGCATAACAACGAGTTGGTTAGGAATATGAAAACTAACAACCTTACGAAAACAATTAATTTTGGCATGATGAGTAGTTAACCAATCAATCCCTAAAATCACATCAAAAGCAAGTATCTTTAAAGAGATAAGGTCGGCACGGGTAAGGTGATGGTGCCAACTTGAATCAAACAAGATTTATAAGCGATGGATGTGATGAAAGTTTTCTCTAGCGGAGTTTCCACAGATAAAGTCAAAGTCTAATTTCTCCTGAGTCAAGTTTAAGCGTTGAGAACATGCAGAGAGATAAATGAATGGGTAAGACCGTTATCAAGTAAGGTATAAACTTCGCAAGAATTTATAAATAGCTTACCGTGATCACCTCGTTTGGGTTCCTCGATTTTGACCGGTCACAACAAACGCTCTTCCGGAATCGTTGACTTTGACTTTTTTTGGGATGATCTTTTGAGTCATGATCCCTCATTGAACTAGGTTTCACTACTGTATAATCTCGGCGATATGTCCTTCCTTTCCACAATTATAAGATACCTTGAACTGTTGTGGGACGGTTTGACCGATATGTCCCTCTTTCCGGCATTTATAGCATATTACCGGTGGTCGTTCTCTTTCCCTAGAAACCGATTCTTTGTCGCCTTAAGATCGTCTTCACAGTGGTCGTTGTTAAATCTCCTCTTTTAAAATCTCCTCCCCACTCGCTTCTTCTATTTTCATGGCCATGATTACCACCGGAGTGGTTACCATTTTTGTCCGTCTATTTCTTTCTCATTTGGTTATCATTATTACATTGACCGCTATCTGCAGTACGATTTTGGTTATGGTCCTCGGTTGAACATACTCGTTATCTCATTTCTAACAATTGAGCCCTCGTTAACAACATCCGAATAGAGAAAAATTTAGGAGAAATGAGATATTATCGTATCTTAGAAGTTTCAAACCTCTCGTAAACATCCGTAATCGTTCCTCATTCTCCACCAAATGAGGTACAAACTCGGATAACTCTCGCAAACTTTGCCTCGCATCGAGACGCCGTCGTGTTGTTTTGTTCTAATCGATGAACTCCACTTCCTTCATATACGACGAGAACTTTCGGAAAGTATTTGTCATTAAATAGTTTCAAACGTCTCCGAAGACATCTTTGAGTCTTGCAATTTGGATGGGTACGCTTCACGAGACTCCCACCCGATGAGTATGCGCTTCGCCACGGAACATAAAGGTGGCGAATGGAACCTTCGTTCTCCGTGCATCCCAAGACATCGAATATCTTGGTAATTTGCTTGACCCATGTTTCCGCCATGATCGGATCGGCTTTCCCTTAAATTCTGGTTGTCCAACTCTTTGAATCGCTTGGTTTGTGACAACCCGTGAATTGCTATCATTTCCTCTATATTTTGAACACGAGTCTCCTCAAATGCGATTTTGCATGAATCGCAAAAGCTTCTAAACATCCCCTCGTTCATCATCGCTTTCAATGGTGTTGTTCACGGGAGGAACATTGCGACTGTTGCATGTTCTCCTCGTTGGTGAGTACTGAGGCGTCTCCACGGTCTCATTTCCATTGTTAATATTCTCGATTCGACATTCTCAAATCTTTGCCATAAAACAAGGGTTAATTAAGGAAATCAATATATCACATAATATCCCTATATCTTGACCAACTAACAAATAAGCTTAGGTAGGACACACTAGCGAAGGATTTACTCTCTCTCCCTCCTAGTTCTATTCCCCGATCTCCGCTTGGAGATCATATCTCTAAGCTCGATACCAACCGTGACGCCCCTAAAATAGGTATACATCACCCATTACGAGTTGTCAATACATGGTATGTAAAACAACTATAACTTTATTATTACAACAAGAAATCGTGAGTTTGAATACAAATATTATCTTCTAGAAAATATCTATACTCAAATAAATCCTCATCACATTTATTGATACATTATTTTACAAAATGGTGAAGACTACTAAACAACTCTCTCTAGAACTTTCATTCCATACCCCTAATTGCACTCATTTATATTCTCGCCTCCCTAAGAAGAAAAATGGAACAAAAAGGAAAATGGTGAGCTCAACTAGCCCAATAAAGAATATTATGACTAAGATAATATACAATAAATTATCGTTAGTCTTCAACGAGGAAAAATCTAATAGAATCTGATAGACAACAAATTTTAAATCAATATTCGCAATGAAATAATAATTCATTAGAAGAGTTAAGTAGAGAATGCAAACTACTATCTTCTATGTATGAATTTAAAAGTTCATCGCTCATCTTTTATCCCTGTAACATCAATCAATATATATCGGAATCAAATATTCATCTTTGCACTCTGAGCCAAAGATATTCATCGATTGGTCAGTGTTCATCTAAACACACTGCTCATCTTTGCACTACTACCAAAGATATTCTTGAGAAATCATTCATCTTTGCACTACAGCCAAAGATATTCCATAATATCATCATTTAAGATGAAGATGATGAAAAATATTTTTAAAGAAACGAATTCAAAGTGAAACAAAATGACAAGGATTAAGGATTAAGGATTCGTACTTTTGTTTTATCCACGTCAAAAATACCTCAAAAATAATTACGGTGGTGTAAAATTCAAGAATGATCAAAACATGGATACTGATCAAAGCTAGTATCCGAATAGATATTTTGGACTTAAAAGAAAATTTTTCATTTTTCGATGAATAAGGCCTATTAGGAATAAGGTAGATATCGTGAATAAAGGTCGTATACGTGAATAGTAACTCAGAACACCAAAAGTTCCAAATTTGATAAAAACTTCAGATCAATATTTCAACATAATGATATTGAAGAAATAATATCATTACTGAAAAAAATAATATCCCTTACCCTCGAAGACAAGACTTTAGTTGAAACATTAGGATATAAGTTATGACTTGAACTTGCACCAGTATAGCAATACTCAAAGTATACTCAAAATACTCACAAGAATATACTCGATAATATGTAGAGAAAACTTCGGTTTAAAGTGCGATTTTAATTCTAACCTAAGCCCTATTTATAGAAATTGCTTAGAACACCAAAGTAGAAAATTTAATATAATAATATTATTATTATTTCTACAACTTCCTACGTACTCAAGAATCTGAATTCAGCTATTAAAACACATGCAAGACCCACACTCAAATCACCAAAAACGTTTTTCATATTAAAAATATTTTAAACTTCCAAAAATCAATTATTTCTGAGCTTCCGAACTTCAATAATTCATAATAAATAGCCCTTTTGCCAGAAAATTTGAATCTCATGAATTTTTATAGGAAATTCAATTCTCTACAACTTTGCAGAAGAAAGTTTTTCCAAATATTAAACAAAAATTGACCGAAATCCATAAACGGACGATTTTACAGGCTATAATCAAATTTTAGTCAATAAATGGGGTCCACCGACTAGTTTAACATGTTTTAAATATTTATTGCAACAAAAATACTCTTCCTCCTCGTATACTCATATATCCCACATTCGTTAAAATATCACCATTATTATATTATTAAAATATAATAATATATGAATTATTTTATCAGAAAAAGATAAAATTTCAATTTTCAACAATTGTCACATTAAAAATTTTCTCCATCTATATCCACATAAAATCAATATTTTTCTTATCATATGAATCAATAATTAATTATTCACAAATAATATTACAGAATCACAATATCGACAACTGAGGCGGTTCAGGAAAGCAGGGCTTTCCAATAAAGACTTCTCCTTACTGGCGCGCAATTAGGTGACCAAACCACTCCTTAGACAGAACTTTCTAGATATTTCCAATAATGTTATCCAATAATATTATTGAGGATAATATGAATTATTGCTCGATAATAGAAATTTTGTGTAATGACAATTTATCAAACAACGGTAATATAAAATATCAATGCAAAGCAATTATTGAATCAATAAAATCTTGAACGATAATTTCCGTAACCATTATTAAGTAGTGCTTCTTACGTAAGAATCAATAATTGGTGCAATACTGGTGTCTTCTCGTGTTTTAACCAACCAAAGTATTTTAACAAGATAATCTGAATAACTACTTCTGTTATTTTTAAACAACTTATATTTGTCGTTTTCTTCATCCAATCGCTTTCCGTTATGGGGCCCACACACGGTCGCTACCTTTGTTGTACGAATATTCCCGACATTACTTAATATTCCACGACCAAACGAATATTCCCTAAAACAACAATGAATATTTTATAACCACTTGCTTATTTTGAAATATTTGCGATTTTACCCCTAACTATCCACATTAATCAAATCAACCCTTACTATTTCAAAATAATAAATAGAGAAAATTAAATTTCATTAATAATAAGTTGGGGTCTTACAACCTCCCTCCTTATGAAATTTCGTCCTCGAAATTGACGTATACACAGTGTTTCAAAAGGTGAGGATACCTCGCTTTCATTTCCGTTTCCAATTCCCGTGTCATTTCCTCTATAGCATGATTCCTCCACGAACTTTAACTTGTGGTATGACCTTTTTGCGCGTAGGACATGCTCCTTCCTATCCAAGATCTTGGCAAGTACCTCCTCATACGTTAAGTCTTGGCTATCTCGTCGGTTCTAACTCTATAACGTGGTTCGGGTCTTTCACATATTTACTGAAATACGATATGTGAAACACATTATGAACACGAGACATACTTGAGGTAACGCGAGTCTATAGGCTACATTTCTACTCGGTCAAGAATTTGAAATGGACCAATAAATCATGGATTGAGCTTTCCTCTCTTCCCAAATCTTGTAACTCCCTTCAATGGAGCAACTCGCAATAATACATGATCCCCTATACTAAATTCCACGTCTTTTCGATGAAGATCCGCATAACTCTTTTGTCGATCTTGTGCCGTTTGTATACGTTGTTGAATCATTTGGATCTTTTCCGTAGTCATACGTACCAACTCAGGTCCCAACAATGTTGCTTCACCCACTTCATCCCAACATATTAGAGAGCGACACTTTCATCCATATAATGCTTCAAATGGAGCCACACCTATACTTGCCTGATAATTGTTGTTGTAGGAGAATTCCACCAATGGTAAATACTTATCCCAACTGCCCTTGAAGTCTAGGACACAGAGTCTTAATAGATCTTCAAGAGTTTGAATAGTCCTTTCAGATTGTCCGTCCGTTTGAGGATGGTATGCCGAACTAAATCGCAAATCCGTGCCCATAGCTTTTTGCAAGCTAACCCAAAATCTTGAAGTGAATCTTGGGTCACGATCCGAAACTATGGATACAAGCATGCCATGCAACCTCACAATCTCATTCACGCATATACTAGCAAGACGTTCAAGGAATAAGTCTCCGTGTCGGCAAGAAATGAAAGCGGACTTGGTTAATCTATCAACAATAACCCAAATAGCATTGATGCCTTGAAAAACCGTAGGAAGACCCGTAGAACTAAATCCATGGTAATATGTTCCCACTTCCATTTCGGAATCTCAAGTGGTTGCAACGGACCCTTAGGTACTAGATGCTCGCCTTTACACGTTGACAAGTTAAACACATCAAGATAAACTTTGCAATCTCTCTCTTCATATTGTTCCACCAAAATGTATGTCGAAGATCACGATACATTTTGGTACTTCGAGATGGATTGCAAATGGTGTGTGTGTGCCTCCATCATAATCTTGTACTTCAAATCGTAGTCGTTAGGGACACAAAGTCAGAGTGGACTCAAGTATTCCTTCTTCATCAATTCTCGCTTAGGAATAGCTCCTTCTTGTACTTTCTTCTTCATACGCATCATTTCAAGATTGGTGGCTTGAAAGCAACCTTAACTTTTTCTATTAAAGTTGGCTCTACGCGTATACTTGACATCATCGCACTCATTCCGCATATGATCTTCTACTCAACGCCGCGTCAATTTACCACGTTCGCTTTTCGGGATGGTATTGAATAGTGTGGTCGTAGTCTTTCAATAGCTCGAGCCAACGTCATTTGCGACGTTGAGTTCTTTTTAGTGAAGAAATATTTAAGGCTATTATGGTGCGAATATATCTCCACTTTCTCCCCATATAGATAGTGCCTCCACATCTTTAAGCTTGAAACGCATCACGCCAACTCTAGATCATAAGTAGGATAATTCCTCTCATACTCTTTAAGTTGTCGCGAGGCATAGGCTATGACTTTCCCACGTTGCATGAGAACACATCCTAACCCTTTGCTCAAGCATCATTTGTAGATAACAAATCCATCCGAACCGGATGGTATTGTTAGTAACAGTGCCAAATAAGTCTCCTCTTAAGCTCTTGAAAACTCTTCTCGCATTCTTCGCTCCAAACGAATTTTGTATCCTTTCCGAGTTAGTTGGGTTAATGGAGTAGCGATCGAGAAAACCTTCCACGAATCTCCGATAATAACCAGCTAGACCCAGAAAGCTACGTACTTCGATCCACCGACTTCGGTTGCTCCCAACTTTGTATTGCTTCAATCTTCGCCGGGTCCACGGATACTCCATGTTTTGACACCACGTGCCCAAGAAATGCTACTTCCTCAAGCCAGAACTCGCATTTCTTCAATTTGGCATATAGTTTGTTTTCACGAAGCCTTTGGAGTACCAAGCTTCAAATGGTGCTCATGATCTTCTTGACTTTTGGAATATATGAGGATGTCATCAATAAAGACAACAACAAACCGATCTAAATATTCCTTGAATACTCGGTTCATCATATCCATGAAAGCCGCTTGAAGCATTAGTTAGTCGAAAGACATGACTAAGAATTCATAATGCCCATCTGGGAGTTCAAGGCGGTCTTTGTGTAAGACCCCAACTTTTATAAATAAAGATTAATTTCTATAAATATTATTTTTGAATATTATGGAATAAATTTGATATAATGTTATAGTTGTGGGTAATATTTATAAATTTTGCAAAGTATGCAAGTGGTTATATTATTCGATTGGTTAGGGGAATATTCGGTTTAGCGAGGGAATATTCGACAACGGCTCGATCATTGGTAGACCCAGCAATGAAATTATTATCGGATTGAAAAAGCACGACAAAAATATTTATTGAAATAACTTGGCGGAAGTTTTCTGGTTGATCTTGTTGAACTACTCTCGGTAGTAAAAGTACGATGTCATTGTGGTTGCATGTATAATACGGTATTGATTATTGATGCTTATGTGAGAAGTCACTCGGTTTGATTCCATTATTATCGATTAATAATATGAATTATTATAGCGATAATGACGTTTTGTTTTATTCGTATTATTAGCGTAATAAAAGCGAAACATCTTTTATATAAAGCAGAATACTTTATTAAAGTTATTACATAAATAAAATATATTATATTTTATTATGCATAGTGTTGCGTAGTGTTTTGTATAGTGTTGCATAGTGTTTGTATAGTAAAATGTTTTAATATAAATAGAATATATTATATTTTATTTAAAAGATTTTGCTTTAAATATCAGGCCGTCGATTAAAGTAAATCAATACAGGCCAGTTCATGGATTAATTATAATGCATTCTATTTTCCTATAAATAGAAGCTCATTCTTTCATTATTTTCTTTTAATTCTTTGAAACTCTGAGAGAGAAACTATAGAGAGAAAGAAGAAAAGTATTCGCTACTTCACTTTTGATATTGGTTCTTTAAGGTAGGGAATATTATTTGTTGTACTTTCGTAAGGGTGTTATTCTTTCTTATTCATGAAGAGAAGCATTTGTTATTCCATTGCTTATTATTACATTGGAATAACTTTTGTATCGTGGTTTACCTATACTTGGTGACATTCTTCTATTATTACATTGGAACATCACATGCATGTGTTTTTACAGGACTGGTTAAAATCTTTATTATTCTATTTGGAACATCACATGCATGTGTTTTTACTTGGGACCTAGTTCCTTTATCATTCTGTTGGAATATCTATCTCGTGTGTTTTACAGGACTGGTTCCATCTTTATTATTACATTTGGAACATCACAGCCGGTGAATTTCACACGACCTAGTTCCGATTATTATTATTACATTGGAATAACTTTGTCTATCTGAACTACCGCATGCATGGTGATTTCTTTTGTTATTCCATTCTTTATTATACCAGTTGGTTAAAACTTTGACTTACATACTCCATGAAATTAGTAGAATATCCTTGATATTTGCGTTTCATCGATATCTTTTCATGGAAATATTCTTGATCATTCTTGAATTTTACTCTACAAAAGCGATATCGTGTTGACAATTTGGGCGTTAATAATTCTGGATAAAATAATTCTTGAACTTGTTTTATTGAATTCTTATATCATTTGTCATCATCCTCATGTTTATATTTTTTTCAAGTCATATGTGGCTGTAGTGCATAGATGGACTTGGTATGATTATGATGACGAGAGACTATTCGATTGTAATCATGACCGTAATGTTACAAAAGATGTGGTAAAAATCCTCGATTGGCAGTAGTGCATTGATGGAGCCGATTGTTGGCATGATCATGACCATTAATGAATACACAACTATTCTTGGCCCGTAGTCGCATGAATAATTGTGGTCGTGATCTTAAAGAATATCCTTGGTAGTAGTGTGAGGGGGTGATTCGATGATGTGAATTATTTATTAAAAGCGAGTCTCGGCTATAACATGATGAAAATCTTTTAAATCATAAAAGATAGTAGATTTTATTTTCTACTTGACTCTTTTAATGGATTGCTTGTTAAATGCAGTTAAACTTGATGTTTATTATATTTTATCGATTTAACTAGTTGAAGGCTAATGATAATTTATTACGCATTATCTTAGTCATTGAGAACATAGGCCGGGACGAGTCGGGAGCAGAGTAATGGTCGAGGAGGATAGCATTAGTAGTCCTCACTATGCGTGAAATAGTGTGATAATAATTGTAATGAGGACTCCTTTTGAGTTTGTATAATATCTAGTAGATAATATTTGTATTCAAACTCACGGTTTATGTCGTATTATACAGCAGTTATATTAGTAAGTTGTATTTAAATTACGTACCATGTATCGACTACCCAAGATGGGTTATGTATACCTAATTTTGGGGCGTCACACTTTTGAATATCCTCAATTCTAATCTTCATTTGATGATATCCGTAGCTAAGATCGATTTTGAAAAGAATTGTGCCTTGCAATCGGTCAAACAAGTCATCAATACGAGGTAGAGGATACCTATTCTTTATGGTGACATGTGTGACGCCCCAAAATTAGGTATACGCCACCCATCTTGGGTCGCCACTTACATGGTACATAAATTCAAATACAACTTACTAATATAATCTGCTGTAGGTACAATACGACATAAATCGTGAGTTTGAATACAAATATTGTCTACTAGATATTATACAAACTCAAAAGGAGTCCTCATTACAACTATTATCACACTATTTCACGTAATAGTGAGGACTACTAATGCTATCCTCTCGACCATTACTCCGCTCCCCGACTCATCCCAAATTTATGTTCTCATTTCCTCAAGAGAACAAATGAAAGAAAGGGTGAGCTCAACTAGCCCAAAGAAGAAATATTACGACTAAGATAATGCGTAATAAATTATCATTAGCCTTCAAAGTTGTTAAACCGATAAAATACAATGACAACCAGTTTAATCGCAGCAATGAATAAGCAATCCATTAAAAGAGTCAGTAGAGAATAAAGTCTACTATCTTTTAGGTTTTAAAAGGTTTTCATCAATTTTTTATTGAGACTCATTTTAATAAATAAACCACCACATCTAATCATCCCCGTACTCACTTGGCCAAGGATTTTCATCAAATTATCAATGGTCATGACTATACCGAATCACCCCGGTCATAATCATACCAAAACTATCCATCATCGCATTATGTGCCATCGAGGACTTTTGTCACATCATTTATATCAAGTCATGATTATACCGAATGATCCTCGGTCATAATCATACTAAGTTCATCTATGCACGTAAGCCAAAGATAATATAATATAACATGAGGATGATGACAATGACATAATAATTCAATAAAACAAGTTCAAGAATTATTTAATCCATGAATTATTAACGCCCAAATTGTCAATACGATATCGTTTCAGAGAGTAAAATTCAAGAATGATCAAGAATATTTCCATGAAAAGATATCGATGAAACGCAAATATCAAGGATATTCTACTAATTTCATGGAGTATAGAAGTCAAAGTTTTAACCAACCGGGTATAATAAAGAATGGAATAACAAAAGAAATCACCATGCACGCGCAGATCAGACAGACAAAAGTTATTCCAATGTAATAATAATAACGGAACTGTGTCGTGAAATTCACAACCGATGTGATGTTCCAATGTAATAATAAAGATGGAACTGCATCCCGTAAAACACATGTATAGATATTCCAATGTAATGATAAAGATTTTAACCAGTCCTGTAAAACACACGCATGTGATGTTCCAACAGTAATAATAAAAATCGGAACCAGTCCTGTAAAACACATGCATGTGATGTTCCAAATGTAATAATAGAAGAATGTCACCAAGTATAGGTAAACCAGTGATACAAAAGTTATTCCAATGTAATAAATAAGAATGGAATAACATAAGGATTTCACCAAGTATAGGTATGCCACGATACATGTTATGTATAGGGTATGCCACTTTTTACAAAGTTATTCCAATGTAATAATAATGAATGGAATAATGTAAGTTCTCTTCAAGAAGAAAGAATAACACCCCTTACCGTAAAAAGAACCTGAATATAGAAGTAAGTGAAGTAGCAGAATACTCTTCTTCTTTCTATAATTTTCTCTATAGCTTTCTCTATAATTTCTCTCTACAGAGTTTCAATGAATTCGTAAGAAAATAATGAAGGAATGAGCTTCTATTTATAGAAAATGGAATGCATAAGAATTAATCCATGAACGGTCGCATTGATTTACTTTAACTGACGGTCCATATTTAAAGAAAAATCTTTTAAATAAAATATAATATATTCTATTTATATAAAAACATTTTACTATGCAAACACTATGCAATACTATGCAAAACACTATGCAAAACACTATGCAACACTATGCATAATAAAATATAATATATTCTATTTATGTAATAACTTTAATAAAGTATTCTATTTTATATAAAGATGTTTCGCTTTTATTACGTTAATAATAATGTAATAAAACAAAACATCATTATCGCTTATAATAATTCATATTATTAATCGACAATAATGGAATCAAACCGAGTGACTTCTCACATAAGCATCAATAATCAATACCGCAGTGCTACTATGCAACCACACGACATCGCATTTCTTTTACTACCGAAAGTAGTTCAACAAAGATCAACCAGAAAACTTCCGCCGTTATTTTAATAAAATATTTTGTCATTTTCTCAATCCGACAATAATTTCGCTGTGGGTCCACCAATGATTGAGCCGTTGTATTTAATATTCCCCGCTAAACCTAATATTTCACCAATCTAATATAATATAACCACTGTGATACTTTGCAAAATTTATAAATACTACCCACAACTATAATATTATCTCAAATTCACACCATAATATTAAAAATTATTTCACCAAATTTAAATCTTTATTAATAAAAATGGGTCTCACAATCTCCCTCCTTATGGAATTTCCCTCAAATTAGGGTACGTGCACCGGTATGATAAAGAGATGAGGATACCTTGAATACCTTTATCGTTTAAAATATTAAATTCATCTTTGAAATCGCCAAAGATATTCATTAACAATTCATCTTTGCACTACAAAATTTATTAAGATATACAACTCAGAAACCAATAATGCTAAGACGCAGCGACTTAATAGTATCACGACCACGAATTATCCATGCACCATCCGGCCAAGGATATTCGTGTTTTCAATTACTGGCCATGATTATACCGAATAATCCTTGGTCATAATCATACCAAGTCTATCAATGCACTACTACCAAAGACGACTTTTACCACATCCATGAATTAATATTTCATCACGAGACTCATTTCAATAATTAATCCATATCATCGAATCATCCCCGCACTACGTGCCAAGGATATTCATTAAGTATCACGACCACAAATTATCCATGCACTACTACCAAAGATAATCGTGTATTCATTAAGATCACGACCACAAATTATCCAAGCACTACTACCAAAGATAATTGTGTATTCATTAGTATCACGACCACAAATTATCCATGCACTACTACCAAAGATAATCGTGTATTCATTAAGTATCACGACCACAAATTATCCATGCACTACGGCCAAAGATAATTGTGTATTCATTTAGATATCACGACCACAAATTATCCATGCACTACTACCAAAGATAATTGTGTATTCATTAAGTATCACGACCACAAATTATCCATGCACTACTACCAAAGATAATTGTGTATTCATTAGATATCACGACCACAAATTATCCATGCACTACTACCAAAGATAAATTGATATTCATTAAGATTTCCACGTAATTATCCATGCACTACTACCAAAGATAATCGTGGTATTCATTAAGATTCATCAATACCACAAATTATCCATGCACTACGGCCAAAGATAATTGTGTATTCATTAGTATCACGACCACAAATTATCCATGCACTACTACCAAAGATAATTGTGTATTCATTAGTATCACGACCACAAATTATCCATGCACTACTACCAAAGATAATTGTGTATTCATTAAGATCATCACGACCACAAATTATCCATGCACTACTACCAAAGATAATTGTGTTTTCAATTACTGGTTATATTATACCTAACAATCCTCGGTCATAATCATACCAAGTCCATCTATGCACTACAAGCCACGAGATGACTTTCAACATAATATAAACATGAGGATAATGATATAAAGAATCAATCAAATGAGATAAAGGATAAATATTAAACATTTATAATATAATTTATCCAGATTCAAGAATATCCCCATGTTATCAATCACTTAATAATCTCATAATCTAATAACATTAATATTATAACAATATTTTAATCACTTCTTAAATTTATAAATAATTTATCTTAATTGTTTACGCTTTACCATATAATGCATTTAATCATTCAAAATGCCATACTCATAAAATATCATCACCAATTATCAAATCCTCATCAAAAAATATGCATATACTCTATATAGGATTCTTTAGCCATAAAATCCTATTTTCAACTTTGTTACTTCACATAACATATTTAACTCATATGTTTGTAACTAAACTATTTTCATGAAAATACCAAATTAGTCCCAAAAATATTTCTTTTCCGGGATTTAGCATAATATAGTCCCATAATGAAAATATATTTTTCTCTAATTTTTAAAATTCATTTACTATTTTTCAAAAATCAATTTCTAATTAATTCCTTAAGAAATTAGCTACCTCAAGTTTAACTCCAAAATTCCCAAATCTTGGCAGGACCTTACACATGTTAACGTGAGCCTCAGTTTAAATTTCATGGTCATCTGAGTTATAGAACTCCCGGTTATAGCGCTTTTTTTTTGCCGGAAAAACCTAAATATTGAAATAGTCATAACTTGCTCATTTTAAGTCAGAATGAGCTCATTTTTGGACAGGATGTACTTTATACCATATACTTTCATGTCCCAAAAGGCCAGAATTTTTCTCATAATTTAAGTGGCCGAAACAGTCCCTTAAAGTTTCTGGACAGTAGCATTTTTGAAATTTACAGCTTTGGCCTCCTTTGCTAAAATCAGTCCACACAAAAATCTACAACACCTTTTCCAGTAATTCCACTTGGATTAGTTAGGTAACTCATAGATCTAACTCTAGGACTTGACCACACTCAAAAATTCAAAATATAATAGGAGATATGGTCAATTGAATTTCATGTTACGTTTTTCACCAAAATCTGATTTTTCAACCCTTTGTGATTTCTAAGAAACTTTCATGTTTTCACATAATAACCACATAACTCATCATAACACTTACTAATACTTCATATACCCATGATTTTCATTAGTCCAATGCTTTTATTATGACTTTCATCATAAACCACGTAAACTGTTCATTTTAGTTGAAGAAATATTTGAGGGTTTAAGAATGGGTTTTTAGACTTTGGGGTCAATACAAAATTTGATTTTACGCTCTAGGGTAGGCTAGGAAGTCTTCAAGAATACGCCAAGAAATTTATTAATGATAGAAATATCATTCAAAATCACATTCTCGTCAAAGACTTGGATAGACGTCACATTGATACCAACTGTGACTTCTATCCCTTAACCTAGATAAGATCTCACAATGATACCTATAAACTTGCCATCTTCATTCACGACGCCGCCTACGTAAAGTCGGCGGTGCATTCCACACAAGGAAGTCAACAACGAAAGGATCGGGGCTCTTTACTTATGGCTTGATATGACAAATGATTGATTTTAGTGGTTTGGTTGCTTTGAATTCAGATAACAAAGTTGGTTAGGAATATGAAAGCTAACAACCTTACAAAAAGAATAATGAGTAGTTAACCAATTGATTCCTAAAATCACATCAAAGGCATTTATTTCCAAAGAGATAATATCGACAGGTAACGTGAAAGTGTTTATTTGAAACAACAAGATTAATAAACAGTGGAGGTAACGAAGGTTCCTACTAACGAAGTTTCAACCAATAAGTCAAAGTTTAACTTCTTCGGAATCAAATTTAAACGTTGAACACAACTAGGTGAAATAAAAGAGTGGGTAGAAACCGGTATTCAACACGGTATAGACTTCGCAAGAGCTTATGATTAACTTACCCGTGATAATTTTATTCAGGTTCCTCGTCACGAGAAAAAAAACGCTCTCTCTTAAACTACCGGCTTTGGTTTGTCTGGGACAGCCTTTGGTGCCTCCATCCTAGTTGAATTTGTCTTCGGTAAACGACAAAATCGAGCTAAGTGACCTTCTCTTCCACAATTATAACATGCTTTGGACGGCATGGCGCAGTTCGGACTGATGTGTCCCTCTCCTCCGCATTTGAAGCATATAATAGGTGGTCCTTCTCCTTCCTTAACAACAGTGCTGGTGCTGACGTCTTTCCATCATTGTTGAATCTCCTTTTCTTGAAATGTCCATTCTTATTGTTTTGGCCTTGATTCCACCGAAGTGGTTACCATATCTCGCCTGTTGATTCCCTCCATGCTTGTTGTCACCGCTCGATGACTACTCTCCGGTATTATAATTTTGCTTGGTTACTTTCTTTTAGTTGGGTTGACTCGTTATCGCGCTTCCACTAATTGAGCCCTATTTACAACATCCGAATAAAAACACGCTTTATGAGAAATAAAATGTTGACGTATCTCTCGCTTCAAACCTCTTAAAAACATTCGCGCCATTCTCTCTTCATTATCTACCAAGTGGGACGCAAACCGTGATAACTCCGCAAACTTTGCCTCGTATTACGACACGGGCATATTGTTTTGTTCCAACTTGATAAACTCCACCTCCTTCATGTGGCGAATACTTTCAGGAAAGTATTTGTCGTTGAATGACTCCCGGAACTTCTCTCAAGATATCTTCAAGACAAAGAAGTTGAGTACGTTTACCGATTCCCACCAAAGAATCGCCTCTCCTCCAAGAACATAAAAGGCGTGAAAAGGAACCTTTGCTCCTCGAGCATCCCAAGACATCAAATATCTTGGTAACTGCTTTTATCCATGCTTCCGCCGAAGTGGTTTTGGCTCTCCTTAAACTCCGGTGGTCCCAGCTCCTTGAATTGTTTAGCGGTGACCGCCCGAGAGTTTTCCGTGTTTCCACCCACGCTTTTGGATGAGAGTCGCTTTTACCGATGTTGCATGAATTCTAAAACCTCTTAAACGCATCTGGTCGTTAGTCAATTGATCGGTGTTGTTGTTTACGAGGAGGATTATCGCCATCCCGTTGTACATTATCCCGATTATTGATCCGTGGAGAATCAACAGTCTCCTCGTGCTCCATTGCTATTCTCAACATTCTCGGATGCCATTTTCAAACACCGCCACAAAATAAGGGTTAATTAACATATCACATATTATCCCTATACTCGACCGACCAATTAAATACCAAATAAATTTAGGTAGGTCATACTAGCGAAGGAATTTCCGCCTCTCCTCCTAGTACTATTCTCACATCTTAGCCAGGATCATATCCCTAAGCTCGATACCAACCGTGACGCCCCTAAAATTAGGTATACGCCACCCATCTTGGGTCGCCACTTACATGGTACATAAATTCAAATACAACTTATTAATATAAGCGTCGTGTACAATACGATTATAAATCGTGAGTTTGAATACAAATATTGTCTACTAGATATTATACAAACTCAAAAGGAGTCCTCATTACAACTATTATCACACTATTTCACGTAATAGTGAGGACTACTAATGCTATCCTCTCGACCATTACTTCGCTCCCCGACTCGTCCCGCCTATGTTCTCATTTCACCAAGAGAAAAAGTGAAAGAAAGGGTGAGCTCAACTAGCCCAAGAAGAAATATTATGACTAAGATAATGCGTAATAAATTATCATTAGCTTCAACAAAGTTGTTAAACCGATAAAATACAATAGACAACCAGGTTTAACTCGCAATGAATAAGCAATCCATTAAAAGAGTCAAGTAGAGAATAAAGTCTACTATCTTTAGGTTTTAAAAGGTTTTCATCAATTTTTATCATTGAGACTCGACTTAATAAATAAACCACCACATCTAATCATCCATCGTATTACACGGCCAAGGATTTTCATCAAATTATCAATGGTTATGACTATACCGAATCACCCTCGGTCAAAATCATACCAAAACTATCCATCATCGTGCATTATGTGCCATCGAGGACTTTTGTCACATCATTTATATCAAGTCATGATTATACCGAATGATCCTCGGTCATAATCATACTAAGTTCATCTATGCACGTAAGCCAAAGATAACATAATATAACATGAGGATGATGACAATGACATAATAATTCAATAAAACAAGTTCAAGAATTATTTAATCCATGAATTATTAACGCCCAAATTGTCAATATGATATCGTTTCAGAGAGTAAAATTCAAGAATGATCAAGAATATTTCCATGAAAAGATCTTTGGATGAAACGCAAATATCAAGGATATTCTACTAATTTCATGGAGTATAGAAGTTCAAGTTTTAACTAACTGGGTATAATAAAGAATGGAATAACAAAAGAAATCACCATGCATGCGCAGATTGTGATATGTAAAAGTTATTCCAATGTAATAATAATAACGGAACTGTGTCGTGAAATTCACACATGTGATGTTCCAAATGTAATAATAAAGATGGAACTGCATCCTGTGTAAAACACAGATAGGATATTCCAATGTAATGATAAAGACGGAACCAGTCCTGTAAAACACATGTGCATGTGATGTTCCAATGTAATAATAAAATCGGAACCAGTCGGTGTAAAAACACATGCATGTGATGTTCCAATGTAATAATAGAAGAATGTCACCAAGTATAGGTAAATCACAGATACAAAAGTTATTCCAATGTAATAATTAAGAATGGAATAACATAAGGATTTCACCAAGTATAGGGGTATGCGTGATATACATGTTATGTATAGGGTATGCCACTTTTACAAAAGTTATTCCAATGTAATAATAATGAATGGAATAATGTAAGTTCTCTTCAAGAAGAAAGAATAACACCCTTACCGTAAAAAAAATGAATATGAAGTAGTGAAGAAGTAGTTAGTAATACTCTTCTTCTTTCTATAATTTTCTCTATAGCTTCTCTCTATAATTTTCTCTCTAGAGTTTCAATGAATTCGTAAGAAAATAATGAAGGAATGAGCTTCTATTTATAGGAAAATGGAATGCATAGTAACTAATCCATGAACGGTCCAGATTGATTTACTTTAATCTGACGGTCCATATTTAAAGAAAAATCTTTTAAATAAAATATAATATATTCTATTTATATAAAAACATTTTACTATGCAAACACTATGCAATACTATGCAAAACACTATGCAAAAACACTATGCAACACTATGCATAATAAAAATATAATATATTCTATTTATAGAATAACTTTAATAAAGTATTCTATTTTATATATAAAGATGTTTTCGCATTTTATTACGTTAATAATACTTAATAAAACAAAACGCCATTATCGCTATAATAATTCATATTATTAATCGACAATAATGGAATCAAACCGAGTGACTTCTCACATAAAGCATCAATAATCAATACCGTGCTACTATGCAACCACACGACATCGCATTTTTTACTACCGAAAGTAGTTCAACAAGATCAACAGTAAAACTTCCGCCGTTATTTTAATAAAATATTTTTGTCGTTTTTTCAATCCCGACAATAATTTCATTGTGGGGTCCACCAATGATTGGTAGTTATGCGAATATTCCTCGCTAAACCTAATATTCCCCACCAATCGAATATAATATAACCACTTGCATACTTTGCAAAATTTATAAATACTACCCACAACTATAATATTATCTCAAATTCACACCATAATATTAAAAATTATTTCGACCAAATTTAAATCTTTATTAATAAAATCTGGGTCTCACAACATGGTTCAATTCAGATAGTCAATCTAAAGTCGCATACTCCCGTCTTTCTTCTTTACGAATAAAACAGGAGCACCCCAAGGAGATGTACTAGGGACGAATGAAACCGATGTCCAACAATTCCTGTAGTTGGACCTTTAACTCTGAAATTCAATAGAGCCATTCGATATGGGGTTTTAGAAATGGGCTTTGTACTGAGTTCAAGATCAATAAAGAATTCAACTTCACGTTCGGGGTAGACCGGGAAGTTCTTTGAAATACGTCGGGAAAGTCAATAACAACGAGGAATATTATTCAAATTTGACGTGTCTTTATTCAAATCCATAACATGGGCTAAGAAAGCTTGACATCCGCTTTTCAATAAGCGAATAGCTTTATGATTAGATATGATGATGATTGATTTTAATGGTTTAGTTGCTTGAATTTGCACTAACGGGTTGGTTAGGAATATGAAAACTAACAACCTTACGAAAACAATCAATTTTGGCATGATGAGTAGTTAACCAATCAATCCCTAAAATCACATCAAAAGCAAGTATCTTTAAAGAGATAAGGTCATGGTAAGGTGATGGTGCCAACTTGAATCAAACAAGATTTATAAAGCAGTGGATGTGATGAAAGTTTCTCTAGCTGAGTTTCCACAGATAGGTCAAAGTCTAATTTCTCCGAAGTCAAGTTTAAGCGTTGAGCACATGCAGGAGAGATAAATGAATGGGTAAACTTGCCGGTATCAAGTAAGGTATAAACTTCGCAAGAATTTATAAATAGCTTACCCGTGATCACCTCGTTTGGGTTCCTCGCATTTTGACCGATCACAACAAACTTTCTTCCGGAATCGTTGACTTTGACTTTTACGGGGACGATCTTTTGAGTCACCGTCCCATTGAACTAGGTTTCACTACTAATGCATAATCTCGAAGCGATATGTCCTTCCTTTCCACAATTATAGCATACCTTGAGCTGTTGTGGGCGGTTTGGATCGATATGTCCTCTTTCAAAGCATTTATAGCATATTACCGGGTGGTCGTTTCTCCTCCCTTAGAACCCGATTCTTTGCCAAGACCGTCGTCTTCATATACGTGGTTGTTAAATCTCCTCTTTTTAAAATCTCCTCGACTCGCTTCTTCTATTTTTATGGCCATGATTACCACGAAAGTGGTTACCATTTTTGTCCGCTCTATTTCTTTCTCCATTTGGTTATCATTATTCTATTGATTGTTATCTCTGGTACGATCCTGGTTATAGTCCCTCGGTTGAACATACTCGTTATTTTGCTCTAACAATTGAGCCCTGTTAACAACATCTGAATAGAGAGAAAATTTATGAGAAATGAGATATTATCGTATGCCGAGTTTCAAACCTCTCAGAAACATCCGCGTCATACGTTCCTCATTCTTCACCAAATGAGGTGCAACAAAAATACTCTTCCTCCTCGTATACTCATATATCCCACATTCGTTAAAATATCACCATTATAATATTATTAAAATATAATAATATATGAATTATTTTATCAGAAAAAGATAAAATTTCAATTTTCAACAATTGTCACATTAAAAATTTTCTCCATCTATATCCACATAAAATCAATATTTTTCTTATCATATGAATCAATAATTAATTATTCACAAATAATATTACAGAATCACAATATTGACAACCAGGCAGTTCCCAGGAAAGAGGGGGCTTTCCAATAAAGACTTCTCCTTACTGGCGCGCAATTAGGTGACCAAACCTCTCCTTAGACAGAACTTTCTAGACATTGCCAATAATGTTATCCAATAATATTATTCAGATAATATGAATTATTGCTCGATAATGGAAAAAATCGTGTAATGACAATTTATTGAAACAACAGTAATATAAAATATCAATGCAGCAATTATTGAATCAATAAAATACTGAACAGTAATTACTGTAACCATTATTAAGTAGTGCCTTCTTACGTAAGAATCAATAATTGGTGCAATACCGTAAGTGCTTCTTCTTGTGTTTTAACCCAGAGTATTTTAAAAGATTATACTTGAATAACTACTTCTATTTATTTTTTAAACAACTTATATTTGTCGTTTTCTTCATCCAATCGCTTTCAGTTATGGGGCCCATACACACGGTCGCTATTGCAGCATTTAATATTTCTGAGACAAGTCTTAATATTCCACGACCAAACGAATATTCCCCGATAATAATGAATATTTTATAACCACTTGCTTATTTTGAAATATTTGCGTATTTTACCCCTAACTATCCACATTAATCAAATCAACCCTTACTATTTCAAAATAATAAATAGAGAAAATTAAATTTCATTAATAATAAGTTGGGGTCTTACAATCGTCACCATCTAAAGAGTCTAGAAGAGATGGATCTACCCTGGCCCGAGCTTTTTCTTGCCTTTACTTCGGTAGATTTCATATCCTTTGGCATACATATGGACGATCTTATTGTTCAGCTCGGCGGAATTTTTGTATTCTTCCTGGATCTCCTTACAAAAGTCTTCGGTCAGTGGCGGACCGAAATCTCCAAGGGCCCGAAGCTCTTTGAGCTCTTCTTCGAGCTTCTGATGATGTACCAGATGCTTTGATCCTTTAGCTCGACGGATCGACATTTATATCGTTGATGACCCGATGAGTGGCCTTGGTCGCGTTTCAGTTCTTCTTTGACCTTGTCGATATCCTTCCAAGGCATTCATTGTTGAGAAGAACAATGTCAAGGTTGCTTCTTTCCTTTTGCCAAACATGAGACTTGAATGGCTTTTCTCCTTCTTGGCATTCTCTTCGGTATTCCCTTGACATTATCTTGGCATTCTCTTCGGTATTCTCTTGGCATTATCTTGGTATCCTTTTGAACTTCTTTTGTATTTGGGACGGAAACACACGAAGACAGTGTTTACTGCAGATGACCAATATTAATCGATCGATTCAGATTGATGGTCAAATCTTAACTTCCTTTAGTCCGGTATTTCACTCCTTCACCCATCGGTTCCATGATGGAATTATTGCCGAACCGATGATCATCGGTGTCGCCATGACTTTCGAGCCTAGATTCGGAAGAGAATGGTTTTTTGTGGCGAAGGTTTGGGTTGTTCGAGGCGGTGAAATATTTGTTGTTGTATGTTCGGCCGGAGCGGGCTCTTTAAATAGACTTCCAATCTTAATTTATGTTGCCATTTGATGTTCACCCGATGGGCTTCGGTAAGCCGTATTTTGGGCCTTCATTGGTCTTATATTAATTCCTTTTGTCCTGAACCGATGCCATTTATAGTTTCCTATTAAACCTCCTGTTTAATAAAAAACTAGGGGGCAATGTTGGGTCGTGATATTTCTCTATTGGTAGAATGGATTGGGCCTACATATTGATTAGTCCATTGGGTCTTCACTATTGGGTGTTGACATTATTGGATCTAGTCACTTTATTATCTTTGTTAAGTCCTTCTAATATCGGACCAAATCAGTGGGTCGACCCATCATATACTTAAATATCTACATCTTTGACCGGTGATGATGACAAAGATATGGCCGAATGTTATCTTACATGGCATTAATAGGGATTGGACAGTTGGCCAGTGGTGGACAGAGGGGATGGGATTAACAGGTGTCAGGAAGGTTAGTGGCACGGTAAACCAGGTCCTGTAGTATATCATAGCAAGGAGGTCTACACAAGCAGGTACGTCTTCATTCATAATCACATACACAACCGAGAATTATTATCTCTCTCAATACACTAGACATTACATCCTCCATTGTTAACCTTGTGAACACGTATACTGACTCTCACGCCTGAGCTATCCCCCGACGGAACCGTCGTCAAGCTTGTGGTGTTTATCGTGTTTCTTGTCTGTGCGAGGATCGTAGCGTCTTCTTACGTGATTGGGGACGTTGGAGAAGATTAAGCGTTAACAAAATTGATTAGATATTCTTGTATCTATAAAATACTAGTTGATAGCGAGTATAATACACGGACTAGATTGAATAATAAATTAAATAATTTGTTAAATTAAGTGAATATTAGGAAAAAAAAATTAAAGAGAATATGTATATTACATGTTCAAAAAAACAAAATGAACAACTTTATACAGAACTTATTATTTATACACATCTAGTTGTTAAGTGGCAAGGTATAGTGCTGACATATCACGCTTGACACTTTCTTCAGCGATCGTCTTTATTTGATTCATCAAACCATAGTCTAAAGCTCGACTGTAAATAAGGAAAAGATAATTGAATGTTTTCAATAAATAGATCGACTTTTGATCAACATTTCTAATGCTAGAGAATCCGAAAAAAGGGACTTCTATGGATTTACCAATTCATCCAAAGATGTTTCAAATCAACATTGAAACACATTGGTCATTCATTCTTAGAAATTTAGGTAATAATAATTGCATCCAGTTATTTACTTTTTTCTATTCATTCATATATTTGTTCATACAAAATGTATGGCAAACATAAGAGATTTTATTTTCTAAAGTTGGAACATGAAAATAAATATCAACTTAAACAGAAAAATGTGTCACTTTGGTAAATAAACTTTCTAACCGTTTAAACATGTAAGGAAGTACAATATTCATCCATAAGAAAGTTCTTACCTGAAACCAATTTTTCCCTGCTTCTCCATGGGTTTGCGTGGTAGCCAAAACCTGTTTCCCATAATTTCTGCTTTTAAATTTGCGTCTCAAGAAGTCCAATCAAAATCATTAACAAACAGTGAAATCTCTAGAAACACAAATATCTGGTTGTAGGTCTACTTTGGAATAGGCATATCCTCAGAATTAGCCAAACTTTCAAAAAATTCTAAAAAAACATAATCTTTTAAATTCTTTCTATTAATAATACATATATATTCATTTTTTCTTTTTTTTTGTTGGATAACAAATGTAGATATATTCATTACAGTGTAATTACTCCTAGTCACTAAGTTTATCATACCTCAACAAAGCCATCCCCAAAATTCACGCCAAGTTATATGTGTGAGCTAGGTGACGATTGAGAGAAAAGAAATTGAACTGGGTTAGGATGAAAATATTTCTTATGTCACTGTTGATACAAAGCAATTGATAAACCATGTGCATAAGAGCATGACACTGAGTACAACTTGAGAAAGTAATTAACAATAAATTGAAGACATTAAACTTGTGTGTAATTAGAAACATACACTTGTAGCATATTGGTTCATACCAAGATGGTAAAAACATAAAGTTTCAATAAACTTCCAGTAAGAATGCCTGGAAAATACAATATCTATATGTCACTGATAGAGAGTTCTTATGTTTTCCTTAAACAAATTGAAGTTTTTGTAATGTTACAGTAGCAATATTTCGAAATAGTGACCTTGAATGTTGTGTGTCCCCAAATAAATACTTGCAAACTCAATTGTCAATTGTACAATTGTGTAAAATATAATAATTGATTATTAACTACAGTAGAAACTGTATATTTTTGCTTTAACCAATTTCATGGCATTTCAAAAGTAAACACAAAAACAGGCCAATGGCATGTATTACAGGAACCATAAAACTTTCTTTACAAAAATCATCGAGAAAATACATACATGTTTTACATTATCTAATTCAGTTTTCGTTCTCGATTTTTAGTTTTTCCTTACTATATTTTCTGAAAGTGACCATCGGTTTGGTTATCATTATTGACAAAAAAAAATCTTATTTAAATCAAGTACATATAGAAACACTAAATCTTGCATTTGTATATCAATATGTCAGTTTAAGTATAAACACCAAATCTTCATCTTTTATGAATTAAAAAGTAATTGTGTTGGGTATTTATAACCAAAATGATAATGCATACCCTTGCTGGCACTGATGAGAAAATAGCCATCTGGAATGACTGGACTGTAGAACAAATCCACAATTGGTCGCGAATGCCCATGGCACACCAGCGACACTGCCACTCTTTTTCTCCATTCCTTACAATTTTCAACAAAAACCCTATAACTGAGGTAAAGTATTACAAATTTATTGTATCACACCACACACACAATTTGAATTAGGAAAATCAGATCAAACCCCACTTTTTGTAATAAAAATGTAAGTATCATATAACGATGAAAACTGAAAACTTGTGACGAACCTTTTCTATGCTTCAAGATTAATATTCGAGTCCAATCAAGGTTCCTTCCTCTTCCTACAAAACTCATTCTCTTGTATAAATAGTTAACTCAAGGTCAAATTAGAATAACAAAAAATAAGATTTGGGGAGGGTAAAAGGAGTAAATGCCATGAAATTTATGCAGACAAATTAATCGACCAAAATTACCAATTAGGTATACATCACCCATCTTGGGTCGGGTTCAAATTTGCCACTAATAACATGTTTCTGAGAAATTTAAATACGAGATGAAACTTATTAACATAAGCGTAGGTATGCAATCGACATGCGCCCCCAAAAAGCGTGAGTTTAAATACAAATATAAATCTACTAGATATTATACAAACTCAAACAAAAAAGTCCTCATTACAATTATTATCACATTATTTATTTCACGAGAATAGTGAGGACTACTAATCTTATCTTGGGGACCATCACTCGTTTCCCAGGCTCGTCCCGGCTATATTCTCATTTCACGAAGAGAAACGGTGAAAGAAAGGGTGAGCTCAACTAGCCCGGATGAAATATTATGACTAAGATAATGCAAAATAAATTATCAATAGTCTTGACAATATTAAAGCGATAAAATCTGATAAACTGACGGTTTTAGCTGCGGTGAATATCTGATCCATTAAAAAAGTCGAGTAGAAAATAAAATCTACTATCTTTTATGATTTTAAAGGTTTTTCATCATCTTTGTTATAATTTGAGACTCGACTTTAATAAATAATCCACATCATCGAATCACCCACACTTTTCTGACGAGGATATTCTTAAGTATCGCGATCACAATTATTCTGCTTGCTACGGGCGAGAATAGTTGTGTATTCATTAATAGTCATGATCGTACCAACAAATTGTCCATCGATGCACTCTGACCCTTTGAGGATTTTTAATCACATCATTTGTAACATTACGGTCGTGATTACGTAGAATAATCACAGTCATAATCATACCAAGTCCATCCATACTCTCTACGGGCCCTGAGATGACTTTAAAAAAAAAAAATATAAACATGAGGATGATGACAATGATATAAAAATTGATAAAACAAGTTCAAAATTATTTTATCCGGGAATTATTAACGTCAAATTGTCGACATGATCTTTGCTTTGTAGAGTAAAATTCAAGAATGATCGGAAGAATATTTCCGTGAAAAGATCTTTGGATGAAAAGCATGAAATATCGAGGATATTCTACTAATTTCATGGAGTATAGAAGTCAAAGTTTTAACCATTTGGGTATAATAAAGAATGGAATAACAAAAGAAATCACCGTGCATGTGCGGTGCCCGCATAGGCGAGGTTATTCAGCAGAATAATAATAACGGAACGGTCGGTGAAATTCACTGCAAGCGAGGATGTTCAACGAGAATAATAAAGATGGAACGGATCCGGTGTAAAAAAAACACGAGATAGGATATTCAGCGAGAATGATAAAAAGCGGAACCGGTCGGTGTAAAAAACTGAGACGAGGATGTTCAGCGAGAATAATAAAAAGCGGAACCCGGTCGGGTGTAAAACACCTGAGACGAGGATGTTCAACGAGAATAATAAAAGAATGTCACCAAGTATAGGGTAAACCAGCGTATCTGAGGTTATTCAATGAGAATAAATAAGCGATGGAATAACATAAGGATTTCACCAAGTATAGGGTATCTGGCGTATACGAGGTTATGTATAGGGTATGCCACTTTTACGAGTTATTCAAGCGAGAATAATAGTGAATGGAATAATGAAGTTCTCTTCAAGAAGAAAAGAATAACACCCACTACAAGTAAAAAAAGGCTGAATATAGAAGTAATGAAGTAGCGAGAATACTCTTCTTCTTTCTATAACTTTCTCTCTATAAGCTTCTCTCTATAATTTTCTCTCTAGAGTTTGATGAATTAAGTAAGAAAATAATGAATGAATGAATGAGCTTATTTATAGGAAAATGGAATGCATAGTAACTAATCCATGAGCGGTCAGATTGATTTACTTTAATCGGCGGTCCGTATTTAAAGAAAAATCTTTTAAATAAAATATAATATATTCTATTTATATAAAAACATTTTACTATACAAACTATACAAAACCTTTATCAAAACAACTATAACAATATATCGCATAATAAAATATAATATATTTTATTTATAAAATAACTTTAATAAAGTATTACATTTTATATAAAAAGATGTTTACATTTTATTACGTTAATAATCTGAATAAAACAAAAGCGTCATTATCATTATAATAATTCATATTATTAATCGTGATAATGGAATCAAACTAAGTGACTTCTCACATAAGCATCGATAATCAATCTGGTGTGTCTTCTTATGCGACCCATGCGTATTCTTTGTACTTTTACTACTTAGAGTAGTTCAAGCGGTATCAGCGGTAAAACTTCATGAGTTATTTGATAAAATATTTTTGTCTTTTCTCGATCAAGCAATAATTACATTGTGGGGTCCCTGATGATTGAGTAGTTATGCGAATATTCCTGCTAAGCAGAATATTCCCGAGCCAATCGAATATAATATAACCACTTGTATACTTTGCAAAATTTATAAATATTACCTGACTATAACATTATATCAAATTATTCCATAATATTCAAAAATAATATTTATAGAAAATTCATCTTTATTTATAAAAGCGGGGTCTTACTGACCTCCCTTCTTATGAAATTTAGCCCTCGAAATTAAGTGCGATACTGGTATGTCGAAGAGGTAAGGATACCTTGATTTCATTTGATTCTAACTCCCAAGTCGTTTCCTCGACATCGTGGTTCCTCCACAAAACTTTGACTTGAGGTATAACCTTGGGCGTAGAATATGTTCCTTCTTATCAAAATTTGAGCAGGGAACCTCTTAAATACGTCAAATCTTCCGCTATTTAAATGGGTTTAACTTCGATAATATGGTCGGGTCTTTCACATATTTACGTAACATGGATATGTGAAAAGCGTTATGAACACGAGAGACGTATTTGGCGGTAAAAGCGAGTCTATAGGCCGCAGTTCCTACTCGATCGAGGATTAAAAATGGGCCAGATGAATCGAGGATTAGTTTTCCTCTCTTTCCAAATCTTGTAACTCCTTTCCATGGAAGCGACTTTTAACAACACATGATCTCTATATTGAATTCCCGTCCTTTCGATGAAGATCGGCATAACTCTTTTATCGATTTTGTGAGGTTTTTTATCGTTGTCGGATCGTTTGAATCTTTTAAAGTAGTCATACGTACCAACTCGGTCCCAACAACGTTGCTTCACCCACCTCATCCCGGTATCTTTGGAGAAGCGACACTTTCTTCCATCTGGCGCTTGAATGGAGCCATGCGATACTTGCTTGATAAGCTGTTGTTGTAGGAAAACTCCACCGATGGTAAAAACTTGTCCCGACTCCTTGAAATCAAGAACACGAGTCTTAATAGATCTTGAGAGTTTGAATAGTCCTCTCCATTGTCCGTAAAATGCGAGGATGATATCTTGAGAAGCTAAATCGTGAAGTCGTGCCCATAGCTTTTTGCAAACTAACCCAAAATCTTGAAGTGAATCTTGGGTCTCGATCGGAAACTATGGATCTGGCATACCATGCGATCTTACAATCTCGTTTATGTACATCTGAGCAAGGCGTTCAAGTGTATAAGTTTCTCGTATCGGTAAGAAATGAAGCGGACTTGGTCGATCTATCAACAATGACCCAAATCGCATCGATGCCTTGAGAAACCTTAGGAAGGCCGTGCTTGAAATCCATGGTAATGTGCTCCCACTTCCATTACGGAATTTCAAGTGGTTTGATGGACCTTTTGGTACTTGATGCTCGCTTTAACTTCGTTGACAAGTTAGACACCTTGAGATAAGCAACGCTATCTCCCTCTTCGTATTGCTCCACCAAAATGTATGGCGAATATCATGATACATTTTGGTACTCCCGAGATGGATTGCAAATGGTGTGTTATGCGCCTCCATCATGATATTATACTTTAAATCGGGGTCGTTAGGAACACAAAGTGCGGAGTTGACTCGAAGTATTCCTTCTTCATCGATTCTTGCTTGGCGTAGCACCCTCTTGCACTTTCTTTTCATACGCATCGGCTCAGTGCGTAGCTTGGCGACTTTAACTTTATCGATTAAAGTCGGTTTCTACTCGTATATTTGCTATCATCACATGCGTCCACAGGTCTTTAACTCTATCTCCATCCTTTGCAAGTCACACAAAATGGGCCTTTGTGTTGACAATAACGCACTTTTCGTGCTTGCATACGATCTACACTCGATGCATCGGCTACCACGTTAAGCTTTTCGGGATGGTATTGGATGGTATGATCATAATCTTTCAGCAGTTCAAGCCAGCGTCGTTGTCGCATGTTGAGTTCCTTTTGAGTGAAGAAATATTTGAGGCTTTTATGATCAGTAAAGATCTCCACTTTCTCCCCATACAAGTAATGCCTCCAAATTTTAAGTCTGAAGACAACATTTTTGACTCCGGATCATGAGTAGGATAATTCCTCTCATATTCTTTGAGTTGTCATGAGGCATAGGCTATAACTTTTCCATGTTGCATAAGAACACATCCCGACCCTTTGCTCGAAGCATCCTTTGTAGATGACAAATCCCTCAAGGCGAATGGTATTGTCGAGCAGTCTTTGAAATAAGTCTCTTCTTGAGTTCTTGAAAACTCTTCTCACATTCTTCGCTCCAATAGAACTTTGTATCTTTTGAGTCAATTTGAGTCGATGGAGTAGCGATTCGAGAAAATCCTTCCACGAATCTCCGATAATAACCACTTATTAAGCAAGAAAGCTCGTGCCGGTCCTTTGATTTAGGTTGTTCCCGACTTTGAATAGCTTGATCTTTCTTTGGGTCAGCGGATATTCCATGACTTGATACCACGTGCCCAAGGAATGCTACTTCTTGACGAACTTCGCATTTCTTGACTTGGCATAAAGCTTATATTCACGAAGCTTTTGGAGTGTCGACCTCAAGTGTTGCTCATGATCTTCACGGCTTTTGGAATAAATAAGGATGTCATCGATAAAGGCGACCACAAAGTGATCTAAATATTCCTTGAATACTCGGTTCATCATATCCATGAAGGCGGGGGAGCATTAGTCGATCAAAGGACATGACTAGGAATTCATAATGCCGTCTGGGAGTTACGGCGTCGTCTTTGGAATGTCGGTGGTTCTAATCTTCAATTGGTGATATCCGGAGCGAAGATCGATCTTTGAAAAGAATTTGGCTCCTTACTGTTGGTCAAGCAGGTCATCAATCGTGGCGATGGATACCTATTTTGATGGTGACATGATTGACTCCAGATAATCAATCAAAATCGCATACTCCCATCTTTCTTCTTCACGAATAGAGCAGGAGCACCCCGAGGAGAAGTACTAGGTCGAATAAGCCCGATGTCTAACAATTCCTGCGGTTGGGTCTTTAACTCACGAAGTTGATAGGAGCCATTCGATATGGGGCTTTGGAAATAGGTTTTATACCGGGTTTGAGTCGATACAAAATTGATTTCACGCTCTGGGGTAGGCGGGAAGTTCTTGGGAATCGTCGGAAATTTATTAACAATAGAAATATCGCTCAAAAGCGGCGTATTTTGTTTAAATCGTGACATGAGCTAAGAAAGCTTGACATCCATTTTTGATAAGCGAATAGCTTTATGGCTTGAGATGGTAGTGATTGATTTTAATGGTTTGGTCGTTTGAATTAGCATAATAGGTTGATTAGGAATATGAAAGCTAACAACACTTACGAAAACAATCAATTTTGCATGATAAGTAGTTAACGATCGATCCCTAGAATCACGTCAAATGCAAGTATTTTTAATGAAATAAGATCGACGGGTAATGTGAAGTCTGCGATTTGAACCAAACAAGACTTATAAGCGGTGGATGTAATGAAGGTTTCTCCCAGCGGAGTTTCCACGAGATAAGTCGAAAGTCTAATTTCTCGGTCAAATTTAATCGATGGCGCAAGTAGGAGAAATAAAAGAATGGGTAGAAGCAGGTATCAAATAAAGTGTAGACTTCATTAGAGTTTATGATAAGCTTACGTGATGACCTCATTCGGGTTCCTTGCTCTCTGGGAGGTCTGACAAAGCGCTCTCCCTTGCACTCTTGGTTTTGACTTTTACGGGGAATGACCTTTGGTGCCTCCATCCTAGTTGAATTTGTCTTGATGGCGACAAAATCGAGCTAAGTGACCTTCTCTTCCACAATTATAACATGCTTTGGACGGCATAGCACGATTCGGATGATGTGTCCCTCTTCTCGCATTTGAAGCATATGATAGGTGGTCTTTCTCCTTCCTTAACAAGCGGGTCTTTGGTCTTGGCGTCTTTCCATCATTGTTGAATCTCCGTTTCTTGAAATGTCCATTCTTATTGTTTTTTGTACGATTACCCGCAAAGTGGTTACCATATCGGCACATTGATTCCCTCACGCTTGTTGTCTTAAGCCGATGACTACTCTCATTTGGTATTATAACTTTCTTAAATTTGCTCTCTTTTAGTTCGTTGACTCGTTATCGCGCTCCACTAAATGAGCCCTATTTACAACATCGAATAAACCACGGTTTATGAGAAATAAGATGTTGGCGTATCTCGACTTTGAACCTCTTAAAAACATTAGCGCCATTCTCTCTTCATTATCCACCGAGTGGGAATATGGCTTAGTGATAACTCGCAAATTTTGCCTCGTATTGCGACACGGTCGTATTGTTTTGTTCAACTTGATAAACTCACACCTCGCCGTATGGCGAATACTTTCGGGAAAGTATTTGTCGTTGAGCGACTCTGGAACTTCTCCCAAGATATCTTGATGCAATGGGTTGAGTCGTTTCTACCGATTCCCACGATGTCGCCTCTCAGCATGACATAAAAGCGGCAAAGGAACCTTTTGCTCCTCGGAGCATCCAAGACATCAAATATCTTGGTGTCTGCTTTATCCGTGCTTAGCGAGAAGTGGTTTTGGCTCTCCCTTAAACTCCGGTGGTCGGCTCCTTGAATTGTTTAGCGGTGCCTGGCAGAGAGTTTTCCGTGTTTCCACCTACGTTTTGGGCGAGAAGTCGCTCTGCTTTCTTTGTTGCATAAATTGCATAAAGCCTCACGAACATTTGATCATTCATCATTTAGTCGGTGTTGTTGTTTGCATGAGGATTATCGCCTTCGATGCACATTATCACGATTATTGATATGTGGTGAATCAGCGATCGCTTTGTGCTCCATTGCTATTCTCAACATTCTCGGATGTCATTTTGAATCTTGCCACAAAACAAAAGATTAATTGACATTTAACAATTACCTTTATATTAAATGAGCCAATAAAATAGCACAAAAACTTAGGTAGGTCATACTAGCGAAGGTATTCCCGTCTCTCCCCTCTAGTACTTTTCTCACATCTTAGCGAGGATCATATCCTTAGCTTTGATACCAAGTGGCGCCCCAAAATTAGGTATACATCACCCGTCTTGGGTGCGCCACTTACGTGATCTGAATTTAAATACTGACTTATTAACATAAGCGTAGGTGTGCAATCGACATATAAGCTGTGAGTTTAAATACAAATATCGTCTACTAGATATTATCAAACTCAAACAAAAGTCCTCATTACAATTATTATCACCTTATTTCACGAGAATAGTGAGGGACTACTAATCTTATCTTGGGACCATCACTCGTTTCCCAGGCTTCGTCGGCTATATTCTCATTTCAAGAAGAAAACGGTGAAAGAAAGGGTGAGCTCAACTAGCCCCGAAGAAATATTATGACTAAGATAATGCAAAATAAATTATCAATAGTCTTGATGATATTAAGCGATAAAATACAATAGACAACCGGTTTAAGCTGCGGTGAATATCTGATCCATTAAAAAGTGAGTAGAAAATAAAATCTACTATCTTTTATGATTTTAAAGGTTTTTCATCCTTTGTTATAAGTGAGACTCGACTTTAATAAATAATCCACATCATCGAATCACTTACTGCACTTCTGGCCGAGGATATTCTTAAGTATCGCGATCACAATTATTCTGCACTACGGGCGAGAATAGTTGTGTATTCATTAATAGTCATGATCGTGCCAACAATATTTGTCCATCGATGCACTCTGACCTTTGAGGATTTTTAATCACATCATTTGTAACATTACGGTCGTGATTACGGCAAGAATAATCCACAGTCGTAATCATACCAAGTCCATCCATGCTCTCTACGGGCCCTGAGATGAGATGACTTTAAAAAAATATAAACATGAGGATGATGATGATGATATAAGAATTGATAAAACAAGTTCAAAATTATTTTATCCGGGAATTATTAACGTCAAATTATCGACATAATCTTGCTTTGTAGAGTAAAATTCAAGAATGATCGGAAGAATATTTCCGTGAAAAGATCTTTGGATGAAAGCTTGAATATCGAGGATATTCTACTAATTTCATGGAGTATAGAAGTCAAAGTTTTAACTTATTTGGGTATAATAAAGAATGGAATAACAAAAGAAATCACCGTGCATGCGGTGCCGCATAGGCGAGTTATTCAACGAGAATAATAATAACGGAACGGTCGGTGAAATTCACGCAAGCGAGGATGTTCAACAGAATAATAAAGATGGAACCGGATCCGGTGTAAAAAAACACGAGATAGGATATTCAGCGAGAATGATAAAAAGGCGGAACCGGTCGGTGTAAAACACCTGACGAGGATGTTCAGAGAATAATAAAAAAGCGGAACCCGGTGGGTGTAAAACACACAGACGAGGATGTTCAGCGAGAATAATAAAGAATGTCACCAAGTATAGGGTAAGCCAGCGTATCTGAGTTATTCAGCCAGAATAAATAAGCGATGGAATAACATAAAGATTTCACCAAGTATAGGGTATCTGGCGTATATCGAGGTTATGTATAGGGTATGCCACTTTTACGGAGTTATTCCAACGAATAATAGTGAATGGAATAATGAAGTTCTCTTTGAAGAAGAAAGAATAACACCCCTACTAGTAAAAAAGCTGAATATAGAAGTAATGAAGTAGCGAAGAATACTCTTCTTCTTTCATAACTTTTCTCTATAAACTTCTCTACATAATTTCTCTCTACAGAGTTTCAATGAATTAGTAAGAAAATAATGAAGGAATGAGCTTATTTATAGGAAAATGGAATGCGTAGTAACTAATCCATGAGCGGTCGAGATTGATTTACTTTAATCGGCGGTCCGTATTTAAAGAAAAATCTTTTAAATAAAATATAATATATTCTATTTATATAAAAACATTTTACTATCAAACCTTTATGCTTACTATGAAAAACCTTATACAAAACATATATCGTAATAAAATATAATATATTTTATTTATAAAATAACTTTAATAAAGTATTACATTTTTATATAAAAAGATGTTTACATTTTATTACGTTAATAATCTGAATAAAACAAAAGCGTCGTTATCATTATAATAATTCATATTATTAATCGTGATAATGGAATCAAACTAAGTGACTTCTCACATAAGCATCGATAATCAATCTGGTAGTGTCTTCTTATGCGACCCACACGTATTCTTGTACTTTTTACTACTAGAGTAGTTCAGCGATATCAGCAACGGTAAAACTTCGTAGTTATTTGATAAAATATTTTTGTCTTTTTCTCGATCAAATGATAATTACATTGTGGGGTCCACTGATGATTAGTAGTTATGCGAATATTCCCTGCTAAGCAGAATATTCCTGAGCCAATCGAATATAATATAACCACTTGTATACTTTGCAAAATTTATAAATATTACCTGACTATAACATTATATCAAATTATTCCATAATATTCAAAAATAATATTTATAGAAAATTCATCTTTATTTATAAAAGCTGGGGTCTTGTGGAATATTCGTTTGGTCGTGAATATATTCTTCTTTGTCGAGGGAATATTAAATCTGACAGCCTTGACTTTTTATGTGGGCCCCATGCTTGAAAGCGATTGGATGAAAAAACGACAAGAATAAGTTAGTTATAAATAATTGGCGTAGTTATTCTTTATTATCTTGTTGAAATACAAATTGGTTAAAACACAAGAAGATAGCAGTATTGCAATTATTGATTCTTACGTAAGAAGACACTATTCAATAATTGTTACGTAATATTATTCAATATTTTATTTTATTGATTCAATAATTGTTGCATTGATATTTTATATTCTTTGTTGTTTGATAATTATCATTACGGTATTTTCCATTATCGAGAGCAATAATTCATATTATCTGAATAATATTATTGGATAACATTGTTGGTAATGTCTAGAAAGTTCTGTTTAAGGAGAGGTAAGGTCATCTAATTGCGCACCAGTAAGGAGAAATCCTTATTGGAAAGCCCCCTCTATCCTGGGAACTGCCTGGTTGTCAGTATTGTGATTCTGTAATATTATTTGTGAATAATTAATTATTGATTTATATGATGAAGAAAATATTAATTTTATGTGGATATAGATGGAGAAAATTTTTAATGTGACAATTGTTGAAAATAAATATTTTATCTTTTTCTGATAAAATAATTCATTTAAATATATTATTATATTTTAATAATATAATAATGGTGATATTTTTACAATGAATGTAGGATATATGAGTATATGAGGAGGAGTATTTTTGTTACCAAAAATATTTAAAACATGTTTTTCGTGAATATAAGCTTTATGCCAAGTTGAAGAAATGAGAGTTCTGGCTTGAAGAAGTAGCATTCCTTGGGCACGTGGTATCAAGTCATGGAATATCTGTTGACCCAAAGAAAGATTGAAGCTATTCAAAGTCGGGAACAACCTAAATCGATGATCAAGACGTAGCTTTCTCGGTTTAAATTTGGTTATTATCGGAGATTCGTGGAAGGATTTTCTCGAATCGCTACTCCATCGACTCGGTGACTCGAAAAGATACAAAGTTCGGATTGGAGCGAAGAATGTGAGAAGAGTTTTCAAGAACTTCGAGAGAGACTTATTTCAAAGACTGTTACGACAATACCATCCGCTCGGAGGCATTTGTCATCTCGGATGATGCTTGGGTAAAAGGTTAGGATGTGTTCTCATGCAACATGAAAAAGTTATAGCTTTATGCCTCGCGACAACTCAAAGAATATGAGAGAAATTATCCCTACATGATCCGGGTTGGCAAATGTTGTCTTTGCACTTAAAATTTGGAGGCATTACTTGTATGGGGAGAAAGTGGAAATCTTTACGGATCATAAAAGCCTCAAATATTTCTTCACTCAAAAGGAACTCAATACGCGACAACGACGTTGGCTTGAATCATTGAAAGATTATGATCATACCATCCAATACCATCCCGAAAAGCGAGCGTGGTAGTACGACGATTGAGTAGAAGATCATATGCAAAGAAACGAGTGCGTTATTGTCAACACAAAGGCCCATTTTGTGTGACTTGCAAAGGATGGAGATAGAGTTAAAGACTCGAGGACGATGTGATGATAGCGAATATACGAGTAGAACAGACTTTAATCGATAAAGTTAAAAGTTGCTTTCAAGCTACTGGACACGAGGTGATGCATTATGAGGAAGAAAGTGCAAGAAGGTGCTATCTTAGGAAGCAAGAATCGATGAAGAAGGAATACTTGAGTCAACTCCGGACTTTATGTTCCTAACGACCACGATTTAAAGTATAATATCATGATGGAGGCGCATGACACACCATTTGCAATCCATCTGGGAGTACCAAAATGTATCATGATATTCGTCATACATTTTGGTGGAGCAATATGAAGAGAGAGATATATTTGTTTATCTCAAGGTGTCTAACTTGTCAACGAGTTAAAGCGAGCATCAAGTACCAAAAGGTCCATTGCAACCACTTGAAATTCTGAGAATGGAAGTGGGAGCACATTACCATGGATTTAGTTCTATCGGTCTTCCTAAGGTTTCTCAAGGCATTGATGCGATTTGGGTCATTGTTGATAGATTGACCAAGTCGCTCATTTACCGGAATCTGAGAAACTTATACACTTGAACGCGTCTTGCTCGTATGTACATAAGCGAGATTGTAAGATCGCATGGTATGCCGGTATCCATAGTTTCGATCGAGACCCAAGATTCACTTCACGATTTTGGGTTAGTTTTTAAAAAGCTATGGAGCACAGACTTACGATTTAGTTTCTAAGATATCATCCTCGAGACGGACGGACAATGGAGAGGACTATTTAAACTCTTGAAGATCTATTAAGACTCTGTGTCCTTGATTTCAAGGAGTTGGGACAAGTTCTTACCATTGGTGGAGTTTTCCCACAACAACAGTTATCAAGCAAGTATTGGCATGGCTCCATTCAAGCGTTGTATGGAAAAAAGTGTAGATTCTCCAAGATATCTTTGGGATGAGGTGGGTGAAAACAACGTTGTTGGGACCAGGAGTTGAATACGCATGACTCACGAAAAAGATTCAAACGATCAAACAACGACGTAAAAACCTCACAAAATCGATAAAAGAGTTATGCCGATCTTCATCGAAAGGACATGGAATTCGATATAGGAGATCATGTGTTGTTAAGAGTTGCTCCATGGAAAGGAGTTACAAGATTTGGAAAGAGAGAAAACTTAATCCTCGATTCATCGGTCCATTTTAATCCTCGATCGAGTAGGAAGCGTGGCCTATAGACTCGCTTTACCGCCAAATATGTCTCGTGTTCATAACGCGTTTTTCACATATCCATGTTACGTAAATATGTGAAAGACCCGAACCATATTATTGAGTTAGAACCGGACGAAATAGCGGAAGATTTGACGTATGAAGAGGTTCTGTTCAAATTTTGGATAAGAAGGAACATATTCTACGCCCAAGGTTACCTCAAGTCAAAGTTTTGTGGAGGAACCACGATGTTGAGAAATGACTTGGGAGTTAGAATGCGAAATGAAATCAAGGTATCCTTACCTCTTGACATACAGTCGCATACCACTAATTTCGAGGGCGAAATTTCATAAGAAGGGAGGTTGTAAGACCCCAACTTTTATAAATAAAGAAGAATTTCTATAAATATTATTTTGAATATTATGGAATAAATTTGATATAATGTTATAGTTGTGGGTAATATTTATAAATTTTTGCAAAGTATGCAAGTGGTTATATTATTCGATTGGTGGGGAATATTCTTGGTTTAGCGAGGAATATTTCGTGACAACGGCTCAATCATTGGTGGACCCCATAACGTAATTATTGTCGGATTGAAAAAAGCGACAAAAATATTTTATTGAAATAACGGCGGAAGTTTTACCGTTGATCTTTGTTGAACTACCGGTAGTAAAAGTGACAAAGAATACGTGTGGTTGCACAAGTAAAGACACAAAGTATTGATTATTGATGCTTATGTGAGAAGTCACGGTTTGATTCCATTATTATTCGATTAATAATATGAATTATTATAAGCGATAATGACGTTTTGTTTTATTCAGTATTATTAACGTAATAAAAGCGAAACATCTCTTTATATAAAAGCAGAATACTTTATTAAAGTTATTCTATAAATAAAATATATTATATTTGATTATGCATAGTGTTGCATAGTGTTTTGTATAGTGTTGCATAGTGTTTGCATAGTAAAATGTTTTAATATAAATAGAATATATTATATTTTATTTAAAAGATTTTGCTTTAAATATGGACCGTCAGATTAAAGTAAATCAATCTAGACCGTTCATGGATTAATTATAATGCATTCTATTTTCCTATAAATAGAAGCTCATTCTTTCATTATTTTCTTTAATTCACCAAACTCAGAGAGAAACTATAGAGAGAAAGAAGAAAAGTATTCTGCTACTTCACTTTGCCAATATTCAGGTTCTTCTAAGGTAGGGAATATTATTTGTTGTACTCGTAAGGGTGTTATTCTTTCTTATTCATGAAGAGAACTGTTGTTATTCCATCGCTTATTATTACATTGGAATAACTTTGTATCACGTGGTTTACCCTATACTTGGTGACATTCTTCTATTATTACATTGGAACATCACATGCGTGTGTTTTACACCGGACACGGTTCTGTCTTTATTATTATTACATTGGAACATCACATGCGTGTGTTTTACAGGACTGGTTAAAATCTTTATTATTCTACGTTGGAACATCCACATCATGTGTGTTTTACACCTAACGGACGGGTTCCGCCTTTATCATTCTGTTGGAATATCCTATTCGTGTGTTTTACACGGATCGGGTTCCATCTTTATTATTACGTTGGATCATCACCGCCGATTGTGAATTTCTGACGACTGGTTCAGATTATTATTATTACATTGGAATAACTCGCATACATCGCAAGTACCGCATGCATGGTGATTTCTTTTGTTATTCCATTCTTTATTATACCCGGTTGGTTAAAACTTTGACTTCTATACTCCATGAAATTAGTAGAATATCCTTGATATTTGCGTTTCATCCAAAGATCTTTTCATGGAAATATTCTTCCCGATCATTCTTGAATTTTACTCTACAAAATAGTATCATGTTGACAATTTGGACGTTAATAATTCTCGGATAAAATAATTCTTGAACTTGTTTTATTGAATTCTTATATCATTGTCATCATCCTCATGTTTATATTTTTTTTAAAGTCATCTCGTGGTCTGTAGTGTATAGATGGACTTGGTATGATTATGACGAGAGACTATTCGATTGTAATCGCTTAACCGTAATGTTACAAATGATGTGGTAAAAATCCTCGGTGTCAGTAGTGCATTGATGGATGATTGTTGGCATGATCATGACCATTAATGAATACACAACTATTCTTGGCCCGTAGTGCATGAATAATTGTGGTCGTGATACTAAAGAATATCCTCGGCGTAAAAGTGCGAGGGGTGATTCGATGATGTGGATTATTTATTAAAGTTTGAGTCCCATTTATAATAAATGATGAAAAACTTTTAAATCATAAAAATAGTAGATTTTATTTTCTACTTGACTTTTTTAATGGATTGCTTGTTCACTGCAGTTAAACTTGATGTTTATTATATTTTATCGTTTAACATCGTCAAGGCTAATGATAATTTATTACGCATTATCTTAGTCATAATATTTCTTCTTGGGCAAGTTGAGCTCACCCTTTCTTTCACCGTTCTTCTTTGAAATGAGAACATATTTGGGACGAGTGGGAAGCGGAGTAATGGTCCAGAGGATAGCATTAGTTGTCCTCACTATTTCGTGAAATAGTGTGATAATAATTATAATGAGGACTCCTTTTGAGTTTGTATAATATCTAGTAGATAATATTTGTATTCAAACTCACGTTTATGTCGTATTGTACCATACGCTTATATTAGTAAGTTGTATTTAAATTACATACCATGTATCGACTACCCAAGATGGGTGATGTATACCTAATTTTGGGGGCGTCACACTTTGGAATATCCTCAATTCTAATCTTTGGTGATGATGATATCCGAACTAAGATCGATTTTGAAAAGAATTGTGCCCTCAGAATCGGTCAAACAAGTCATCAATACGAGGTAGAGGATACCTATTCTTGATGGTGACATGGTTCAATTCCCGATAGTAATAATAAAGTCGATACTCCCGCTCTTTCTTCTTTACGAATAAAACAGGAGCACCCCAAGGAGATGTACTTAGGATTTAATGAAACCGATGTCCAACAATTCTCGTAGTTGGACCTTTAACTCCTCAAGTTCAATAGGAGCCATTCGATATGGAGTTTTAGAAATGGGCTTTGTACCAGTTCAAGATCAATAAAGAATTCAACTTCACGTTACGGGGGTAGACAGGAAGTTCTTCGTGAAATACGTCGGAAAGTCAATAACAACAGGAATATTATTCAAATTTGGCGTGTCTTTATTCAAATCCATAACATGGGCTAAGAAAGCTTGACATCCATTTTTCAATAAACGAATAGCTTTATGATTAGATATGAGCGGTGATTGATTTTAATGGTTTAGTTGCTTGAATTCGTCTACAACAGGTTGGTTAGGAATATGAAAACTAACAACCTTACGAAAACAATCAATTTTGGCATGATGAGTAGTTAACCAATCAATCCCTAAAATCACATCAAAAGCAAGTATCTTTAAAGAGATAAGGTCAACGGTAAGGTGATGGTGCCAACTTGAATCAAACAAGATTTATAAACGATGGATGTGATGAAAGTTTCTCTAACGGAGTTTCCACAGATAGTCAAAGTCTAATTTCTCTAGAGTCAAGTTTAAACGTTGAGCACATGCGGGAGAGATAAATGAATGGGTAGTACCCCAGATCAAGTAAGGTATAAACTTGCAAGAATTTATAAATAGCTTACCCGTGATCACCTCGTTTGGGTTCCTCGCATTTTGACCGATCCACAACAAACGCTCTTCCGGAATCGTTGACTTTGACTTTTTCGGGGACGATCTTTTGAGTCACCAAATCCCCATTGAACTAGGTTTCACTACCGCATAATCTCGAAGCGATATGTCCTTCCTTTCCACAATTATAGCATACCTTGCTATTGTGGGCGGTTTGGTTTGATATGTCCCTCTTTCCAAAGATTTATAAGATATTACGGGTGGTCGTTCTCCTCCCTTAGAACCGATTCTTTGCAAGACTGCTGCTTTCACATGGTCGTTGTTAAATCTCCTCTTTTAAAATCTCCTCCGACTCGCTTCTTCTATTTTCATGGCCATGATTACCACCAGAGTGGTTACCATTTTGTCCGTCTATTTCTTTCTCCATTTGGTTATCATTATTACGTTAATCGCTATCTCCGGTACAATCACGGTTATGGTCCTCGGTTGAACATACTCGTTATCTTCTTTCTAACAATTGAGCCCTGTTAACAACATATCGAATAGAGAGAAAATTTATGAGAAATGAGATATTATCGTATCAGGAGTTTCAAACCTCTCGAAACATCCAGCGTAAATACGTTCCTCATTCTCTCCACCAAATGAGGTCTGCAACAAAATACTCTTCCTCCTCTATATACTCATATATCCCACATTAGTTAAAATATCACCATTATTATATTATTAAAATATAATAATATATGAATTATTTTATCGGAAAAAGATAAAATTTCAATTTTCAACAATTGTCACATTAAAAATTTTCTCCATCTATATCCACGTAAAATCGATATTTTTCTTATCATATGAATCGATAATTAATTATTCACAAATAATATTCTGAGAATCACAATAATATTGTGAACCGGCGGTTCGAGGAAAAGGGGGCTTTCAATAAAGACTTCTCACTTCTTGGCCTACATGATTAGATCGAGAACTTTCAGACATTGCGATAATGTTATCGATAATATTATTAGGATAATATGAATTATTGCTCACGATAATGGAAAATATTATTGTAATGACAATTTATTGAAACAACGATAATATAAAATATCAATGCAATTATTGAATCGATAAAATCTTTGACGATAATTACGTAACCATTATTAAGTAGTGCGCTTCTACACATAAGAATCGATAATTGGTGCAATCTGGTGTCTTCTTTGTGTTTTAACCACCGAGTATTTTAACAAGATTTGTAAGACCCCAACTTATTATTAATGAAATTTAATTTTCTATTTATTATTTTGAAATAGTAAGGGTTGATGTGATTAATGTGGATAGTTAGGGTAAAATACATAAATATTTCAAAATAAGCAAGTGGTTATAAAATATTCATTGTTATGGGGAATATTCGTTTGGTCGTGGAATATTAAATCTTGTCGGGGAATATTAAATGCAATGCCAGTAAATGACCGTGTGTGAGCCCATAACGAAAGCGATTGGATGAAGTAAACGACAAATATAAGTTGGTTAAAAATAACGGCGTAGTTGTTACCATTAATATCGTTAAAATACTCAAATTGGTTAAAACACAAGAAGCACACAGTATTGCACCAATTATTGATTCTTACGTAGAAGGCTCTACTCAATAATGGTTACGGTAATATCGCTCAAAGATTTTATTGAGTTAATAATTCTTTGCGTTGATATTTTATATCATTTTGTTGTTTCAATAATTGTCATTACACAAGATTTTTCATTATCGAAGCAATAATTCATATTATCCGAATAATATTATTAGATAACATTATTGGCAATGTCTAGAAAGTTATGTCTAAGGAGAGGTTTGGTCACCTAATCATGGCACCAAGAAGAAGAAATTCTTATTGAAAGCCCCTCTTTCCTGGGAGCCGCCTGGTTGTCAATATTGTGATTCGTAATATTATTTGTGAATAATTAATTATTGATTCATATGATGAGGAAAATATTGATTTTATGTGGATATAGATGGAGAAAAATTTTAATGTGACAATTGTTGAAAATTGAAATTTTATCTTTTTTACGATAAAATAATTCATTTAAATATATTATTATATTTTAATAATATAATAATGGTGATATTTTTACAACGAATGTGGGATATATGAGTATACGAGGAGGAAGAGTATTTTTGTTGCAATAAATGTTTAAAACATGTTAAAAACATGTCGGTGGACCCTATTTATCGATTTGAAATTTGATTATAGCTTGTAAAATTGCCCGTTTGTGGATTTCGGTCAATTTCGTTTGGAATTGAAAAACTTTCTTCGAAAAGTTGTAGAGAATTGAATTTCCTATAAAAACTCGCGAGATTCGAATTTTTGATAAAAGGGATATTTATTGTGAATTATTGAAGTTCAAGCTCAAAATAATTGATTTTGGAAGTTTTATTTATTATTTTAAAGAAAAACGTTTTTTTGCATTTAAGTGGGCTAACATGTGATATTAATTGCTGAAATCAGATCTTCAAAGATGGGCTAAGGAAATTTATAATATATATTAATATTTTATTAAATTTTACGCTTTGGTGTTTTAAGCAATTTCTATAAATAAGTCTTAGGTTAGAATTGAAAATCACACGGAAGCTGAAGTTTTCTCTCTATATTATCGAGCGTATTCTTGTGAGTATTTTGAGTATACTTTGAGTATTGTTAGGCGGTCAAGCAAGTTCCTTCAAAGACTATACCCAGTATTCCAAATTTAGAAATACTTAATCTTTCGAGGTAAGGGATGTTATTTTCTTCTCAAATGATATTATTTCTTCAATATCATTATCTTTGAAATATTGGTTGAAACTTTTTATCAAATTTGGAACTTTTTCATGTCGGGGTTACTATTCATGAGTTCTTATTCACGAGTTACTATTCACGAGTACTATTCACGAAGTGTGAAGATGTTTTTTGGGAAATTTCTATCTTTTAGGCGTCGGAGTTAGTATTCACGATATCAGACTATTCACGATATCTGTGACTATTCACCGAAAAATAAAATTTCTTCTTTTGTCCAAAATATCTATTCGGATACTAGCTTTGATTGTATCCATGTTTTGATCATTCTTGAATTTTACACCACTATGATTATTTTTGAGGTATTTTTGAACATGGATAAAACAAAGTACTGAATCCTTAATCCTTAATCCTTGTCATTTTGTTTCAATCGGATTCGTTTCTTTAAAATATTTTTCATCATCCTCGGTCTTAAATGATGATATTATTGAATATCTTTGGCCCAGTAGTGCAAAAGATGAATGATTCTGAAGAATATCTTTGGTAGTAGTGCAAAGATGAGCAGTGTTTAGATGAACATGATTAATCGATGAATATCTTTGGCACGTAGTGCAAAAGATGAATATTTGATTCCGGATGTATATTGATTGATGTTACTGGGGATAAAAGATAGAGCGGTGAACTTTTAAATTCATACATAGAAGATAGTAGTTTGCATTCTCTACTTAACTCTTCTAATGAATTATTATTTCATTGCGAATATTGATTTAAAATTTGTTGTCTATTGTATTCTATTAGATTTTTCCTGTTGAAGACTAACGATAATTTGTTGTATATTATCTTAGTCATAATATTCTTCTTGGGCTAGTTGAGCTCACCCTTTTCCTTTTTGTTCCATTTTTCTCGGGGAGGCGAGAATATAACGATGCAGTCGGGGTATGGAATGAAGGTTCTAGAGAGAGTTGTTTAGTAGTCCTCACCATTTTTGTAAAATAATGTATCAATAAATGTGATGAGGATTTATTTGAGTTTAGATATTGTCAGAAGATAATATTTGTATTTAAACTCACAGTTTCATTGTTGTAATAATAAAGTTGTAGTTGTTTACGTACCATGTATTGACAACTTAGAATGGGTGATGTATACCTATTTTGGGGGCGTCACGGTTGGTATCGAGCTTAGGATATGATCTCTGGCGGAGATCGGGGAATAGAACTAGGAGGGAGAGGCGAGTAAATCCTTCGCTAAAGTGTGTCCTACCTAAGCTTATTTTTTTAGTTAGTCAAGTATATAAGGATATTATGTGATATATTGATTTCTTAATTAACCCTTGTTTTATGATGATGTATTTGAGAATGTCGATGAGAATATTAACAATGGAAATGAGACCAGTGGAGACGCTTTGTACTCACCAACGAGGAGAAACGTGCAACAGGTGGCAATGTTCCTCCGTGAACAACACCACCGAAAGCGAGATGATGAGCGATGGAATGTTTAGAAGCTTTTTGCGATTCATGCAAAATCGCAGACGAGGAGACTCGTGTTCAAAATCTGAGGAGGAAATGATAGCAATTCACGGGTTGTCACAACCAAGCGATTCAAAGAGTTGGGACCACGAGAATTTAAGGGAAAGCCGGATATTCGGACGTCCCATGGTGGAAACATGGGTCAAGCAAATTACCAAGATATTCGATGTCTTGGGATGCACAGAAGAACAGAAGGTTCCATTCGCCACCTTTTATGTTCCGTGGCGAAGCAGATTCTTGGTGGGAGTCGTGAAGCGTACCCATCCATGCTTTTCAAGATGTCTTGGGAGAGCGTTTGAGAACTATTTAATGACAAATACTTTCACGAAAGTGTTCATCATATGAAGGAAGTGGAGTTTATTAGATGGAAGCGAACAACACGACGGTGTCTCAAAGACGAGGCAAAGTTTGCGAGTTATCGAGTTTGCACCTCATTTGGTGGAGAATGAGGAGCGTATGACGCGGATGTTTCTTAGAGGTTTGAAACCGGCGATACGACAATATCTCATTTCTCATAAATTTTTCTCTATTCAGATGTTATAAATGAGGCTCAATTATTAGGCGAGATAACGAGTACGGTCAATCGAGGACCATAACCGAGGATCGCATACGGAGATAGCGATCCAATGAATAATGATAACCAAACGGAGAAAGAAAAGCAGACGGACAAAATGGTAACCACTCTGGTGGTAATCATAGCCATGAAAATGTAGAAGAAGCGAGTCGGGAGGAGATTTTAAAAAGAGGAGATTTAACAACGACTATATGAAGAGAGGCAGCAAAGGCCGGCAAAGAATCGGTTCTAAGGGAGGAGAAACGACCACCCATTATATATCTTTATAAATGCGGAAAGAGGGACATATCGGTCAAAGCATCCCACAACAGTTCAAGGTATGCTATAATTGTGGAAAGGAAGGACATATCGCTCGAGATTATATTTGCAGAAGCGAAACCTAGTTCAATGGGGACGGTGACTCAAAAGACGTCCCGTAAAAGTCAAAGTCAACGATTAGGGAAGAAAGCGTTTGTTGTGGTGGTCAAAATGCGAGGAACCCAAACGAGGTGATCACGAGTAAGCTATTTATAAATTCTTACGAAGTTTATACCTTACTTGACAATCGGTAGGTCTTTACCCATTCATTTATCTCTCCTGCATGTGCTCAACGCGTTTAAACTTGACTCGGAGAAATTAGACTTTGACCTATCCGTGGAAACTCCGTTAGAGAAACTTTCATCACATCCATTGTTTATAAATCTTGTTTGATTCAAGTTGACACCATTACCTTACCATTGACCTTATCTCTTTAAAGATACTTGCTTTTGATGTGATTTTAGGGATTGATTGGTTAACTACTCATCACGCCAAAATTGATTGTTTTCGTAAGGTTGTTAGTTTTCATATTCCTAACCAACATGTTTATGCAATTCAAGCAACTAAACCATTAAAATCAATCACCGTCATATCTAATCATAAAGCTATTCGTTTATTAAAAAGCGGATGTCAAGCTTTCTTAGCCCATGTTATGGATTTGAATAAAGACACGTCAAATTTGAATAATATTCTGTTGTTATTGACTTTCCGACGTATTTCAGAAGAACTTACCGGTCTACCCCAAAACGTGAAGTTGAATTCTTTATTGATCTTGAACCCGGTACAAAGCCCATTTCTAAAACCCCATATCGAATGGCTCTATTGAACTTCAGGAGTTAAAGGTCCAACTACGAGAATTGTTGGACATCGGTTTCATTCGTCCCCAAGTACATCTCCTCGGGTGCTCCTGTTTTATTCAGTAAAGAAGAAAGGCGGGAGTATGCGACTTTGTATTGACTATCGGAATTGAACCATGTCACCATCAAGAATAGGTATCCTCTACCTCGTATTGATGACTTGTTTGACCGATTCTGAAGGCACAATTCTTTTCAAAATCGATCTTCTTCGCGGATATCATCAAATTTGAAGATTAGGCGAGGATATTCAAAGCGCCTTTAGAACTCGGTATGGGCATTATGAATTCTTAGTCATGTCTTTCGGACTAACTAATGCTCCTGCGACTTTCATGGATATGATGAACCGAGCATTCAAGGAATATTTGGATCGATTCGTTGTTGTCTTTATTGATGACATCCTTATATATTCCAAAAGTCGTGAAGATCATGAGCACCATTTGAAATTTGGTACTCCAAAGGCTTCGTGAAAACAAACTATATGCCATATTGAAGAAATGCGAGTTCGGCGAGGAAGTAGCATTCCTTGGGCACGTGGTGTCGTCGAAACATGGAGTATCTGTTGATCCCGTGAAGATTGAAGCAATACAAAGTTTGGAGCAACCAAGCTTCGGCGGATCAAGTATGTAGCTTTTTGGGCTTAGTTGGTTATTATTGGAGATTCGTGGAAGGGTTTTCTCGAATCGCTACTCCATTAACTCATTAACTTCGGAAGGATACAAAATTCGTTTGGAGTGAAGAATGCGAGAAGAGTTTCCAAGAGCTTAAGAGGAGACTTATTTCAAAGACTGTTCTAACAATACCATCTGGTTCGGATGGATTTGTTATCTCTGATGATGCTTCGTGCAAAGGGTTAGGATGTGTTCTCATGCAACGTGGGAAAGTCATGCTTTATGCCTCATGACTTAACAAAAGAGTATGAGAGGAATTATCATACTCATGATCTAGAGGATTAGCGTGATCGTTTTTATTAAAAATATGGAGGCACTATCTATATGGGAGAAAGTGGAGATATATTCGGACCATAAAAGCCTTAAATATTTCTTCACTCAAAAAAGAACTCAACATCGCGGCGGTGACGTTGGCTCGAGCTATTGAAAGACTACGACACACACTATTCAATACCATCCTAGAAAAGCGAGCGTGGTAGGTTGACGCGTTGAGTAGAAGATCATACGAGGAACGAGTGCGATGATGTCAAGTATCGCGACAGAGCCAACTTTAATAGAAAAAGTTAAGGTTGCTCAAGCCACCCAATCTTGAAATGATGCGTATGAAGAAGAAAGTACAAGAAGGAGCTATTCCTAAGGCGAAAATTGATGAAGAAGGAATACTTGAGTCCACTCTAGACTTTGTGTTCCTAACGACTCGATTTGAAGTACAAGATTATGATGGAGGCACACATTACACCATTTGCAATCCATCCGGAAGTACTAAAATGTATCGTGATCTTGACATACATTTTGGTGGAACAATATGTAAGAGAGAGATTGCAAAGTTTATCTCAATGTGTTTAACTTGTCAACGTGTAAAGCGAAGAGCATCCCGGTACCTAAGGGTCCGTTGCAACCACTTGAGATTCCGAAATGGAAGTGGGAACACATTACCATGGATTTTGTTACGGGTCTTCCTACGGTTTCTCGAGGCATCAATGTTATTTGGGTTATTGTTGATAGATTAACCAAGTCCGCTCATTTCTTGCCGACACGGAGACTTATTCACTTGAACGTCTTGCTAGTATGTACGTGAATGAGATTGTGAGGTTGCATGGCATACTGTATCCATAGTTTCGGATCGTGACCCAAGATTCACTTCAAGATTTTGGGTTAGCTTGCAAAAAGCTATGGGCACGGATTTACGATTGGGATTCGGCATACTATCCTCAAAGCAGACGGACAATCGAAAGGACTATTCAAACTCTTGAAGATTTATTAAGACTCGTGTCCTAGACTTCAAGAGGCGGTTGGGATAAGTATTTATCATTGGTGGAATTCTCCTACAACAACAGATTATCGAGCAAGTATAGGTGTGGCTCCATTGAAGCATTATATGGACGAAAATGTCGTTCTCCAATATGTTGGGATGAGGTGGGTGAAGCAACATTGTTGGACCCGAAAGTTAGTATGTATGACCACCGAAAAGATTCAAATGATTCGACAACGTATACAAAGCGGCACAAGATCGACAAAAGAGTTATGCGGATCTTCATCGAAAGGGCGTGGAATTTAGTGTAGGGGATCATGTATTGTCATGAGTTGCTCCGTGGAAGGGAGTTACAAGATTTGGGAAGAGAGAAAGCTCAATCCACGATTTATTGGTCCATTTCAAATTCTTGACCGAGTAGAAAATGTAGCCTATAGACTTGCGTTACCTCCAAGTATGTCTAGTGTTCATAATGTGTTTCACATATCTCGTACTTTCGTAAATATGTGAAAGACTCGAACCACGTTATAGAATTGTAACCAGGACGAAATAGCCAAGACTTAACGTATGAGGAGGTACTGTCAAGATCTTGGATAGGAAGGAGCATATCCTACGCCTTGAAAGGTCATACCACAAGTTAAAGTTTTGTGGAGGAATCATCTTTATAGAGGAAATGACACAGGAATTGGAAAGCGGAAATGAAAGCGAGGTATCCTCACCTTTTGAAAACACCAGTACGTCGTACGTCAATTTCGAGGACGAAATTTCATAAGGAGGGAGGTTGTAAGACCCCAACTTATTATTAATGAAATTTAATTTTCTCTATTTATTATTTTGAAATAGTAAGGGTTGATGTGATTAATGTGGATAGTTAGGAGTAAAATACATAAATATTTCAAAATAAGCAAGTGGTTATAAAATATTCATTGTTGTTTCGGGGAATATTCGTTTGGTCGTGGAATATTAAAGACTGTGTCGGGGAATATTAAACGACGGTAGACCATGTGTGGGCCCCATGTGAAAGCGATTGGATGAAGAAAGCGACAAATATAAGTTGGTTAAAAATAACGGGCGTAGTTATTACATCAATTATCATTGTTAAAATACTCGGTGGTTAAAACACAAGAAGTACACCTGTATTGCACCAATTATTGATTCTTACGTGAAAAGGCACTACTCAATAATGGTTACGATGAATTCTTATTCGATTATTTTATTGAGTTAATAATTGCTTGCGTTGATATTTTATATTCTTTGTTGTTTGATAATTGTCATTACACAAAGATTTTTCATTATCGAAGCAATAATTCATATTATCTGAATAATATTATTAGATAACATTATTGGCAATGTCTAGAAAGTTATGTCTAAGGAGAGGTTTGGTCACCTAATTGCGAGCGAAGAAGAAATTCTTATTGGAAAGCCCCTCTTTCCTGAACCGCACGGTTGTCGATATTGTGATTCGTAATATTATTTGTGAATAATTAATTATTGATTCATATGATGAGGAAAATATTGATTTTATGTGGATATAGATGGAGAAAAATTTTAATGTGACAATTGTTGAAAATTGAAATTTTATCTTTTTCGATAAAATAATTATTTAAATATATTATTATATTTTAATAATATAATAATGGTGATATTTTTACAACGAATGTGGGATATATGAGTATCTGAGGAGGAAGAGTATTTTTGTTGCAATAAATATTTAAAACATGTTAAACATGTAAATTGGACCCTATTTATCGAATTGAAATTTGACTATAGCTTGTAAAATTGCCCGTTTGTGGATTTCGGTCAATTTACATTTGGAATTCGAAAAAACTTTCTTCCGCAAAGTTGTAGAGAATTGAATTTCCTATAAAAACTCGAGAGATTGAATTTTTGATAAAAGGGTTATTTATTGTGAATTATTGAAGTTCAAGCTCAAATAATTGATTTTGGAAGTTTTATTTATTATTTTAAAGAAAAACGTTTTTTTTGCATTTAAGTGGGCTAACATGTGATATTAATTCTTTGAAATCAGATCTTCAAAGATGGGCTAAGGAAATTTATAATATATATTAATATTTTATTAAATTTTACGCTTTGGTGTTCTAAGCAATTTCTATAAATAAGTCTTAGGTTAGAATTGAAAATCACACCGAAATCGAAGTTTTCTCTCTATATTATCGGCGTATTCTTGTGAGTATTTTGAGTATACTTTGAGTATTGTTAGGCGGTGTAAGTTCCTCAAAGACTATACCCAGTATTCCAAATTAAGTACTTAATCTTTCGAGGTAAGGGATGTTATTTTCTTCTCAAATGATATTATTTCTTCAATATCATTATCTTTGAAATATTGGTTGAAACTTTTATCAAATTTGGAACTTTTTCATGTCGGGGTTACTATTCATGAGTTCTTATTCACGAGTACTATTCATGAAGCGTGAAGATGTTTTTTGGGAAATTTCTATCTTTTTGGCGTCGGAGTTAGTATTCACGTGATACCAAGACTATTCACGATATCAAAGACTATTCATCGAAAAATAAAATTTCTTCTTTTTGTCCAAAATATCTATTCGGATACTAGCTTTGATTGTATCCATGTTTTGATCATTCTTGAATTTTACACCACTATGATTATTTTTGAGGTATTTTTGAACATGGATAAAACAAAGTACTAATCCTTAATCCTTAATCCTTGTCATTTTGTTTCCTTTGGATTCGTTTCTTTAAAATATTTTCATCATCCTCGATCTTAAATGATGATATTATTGAATATCTTTGGCATTTGTAGGCAAAGATGAATGATTTTCGAAGAATATCTTTGGTAGTAGTGCAAAGATGAGCAGTGTTTAGATGAACATGACCAATGATGAATATCTTTGGCTGTAGTGCAAAGATGAATATTTGATTCCGGATGTATATTGATTGATGTTACAGGGGATAAAAGATGAGCGGTGAACTTTTAAATTCATACATAGAAGATAGTAGTTTGCATTCTCTACTTAACTCTTCTAATGAATTATTATTTCATTTGCGAATATTGATTTAAAATTTGTTGTCTATTGTATTCTATTAGATTTTTCCCTGTTGAAGACTAACGATAATTTGTTGTATATTATCTTAGTCATAATATTCTTTACTTGGGCTAGTTGAGCTCACCCTTTTCCTTTTTGTTCCATTTTTCTCGGAAAGGCGAGAATATAAGCGAGTAATTTAGTCGGGGTATGGAATGAAGGTTCTAGAGAGAGTTGTTTAGTAGTCCTCACCATTTTGTAAAATAATGTATCAATAAATGTGATGAGGATTTATTTGAGTTTAGATATTGTACAGAAGATAATATTTGTATTTAAACTCACGCTTTTCTTGTTGTAATAATAAAGTTGTAGTTGTTTTTGTACCATGTATTGACAACTCGGAATGGGTGATGTATACCTATTTTGGGGCGTCATAAGATAATTCTGAATAACTACTGTTGTTATTTTTAAACAACTTATATTTGTCGTTTTCTTCATCCAATCGCTTTTTCAGTTATGGGGCCCACACATGGTCATTGCTGGCATCGCATACGAATATTCCCGACAGCATTGAATATTCCACGACCAAACAAATATTCCCAAACAACAATGAATATTTTATAACCACTTGCTTATTTTGAAATATTTGCATATTTTACCCCTAACTATCCACATTAATCAAATCAACCCTTACTATTTCAAAATAATAAATAGAGAAAATTAAATTTCATTAATAATAAGTTGGGGCCTTACAATCGTCACCATCTAAAGAGTCTAGAAGAGATGGATCTAACCTGGCCCGAGCTTTTTCTTGCCTTTACTTCGGTAGATTTCATATCCTTTGGTATACATATGGACGATCTTATTGTTCATTTTTTACGGATTTTCTCAGATTCTCGCCTGGATCTCCTTACAAAAGTCTTCGGTCAGTGGCGGACCGAAATCTCTAAGGGCCCGAAGCTATTTGAGCTCTTCTTCGAGCTTCTGACGATGTACCAGATTCTTTGATCCTTTAGCTTGACAGATCGACATTTATATCAGTGATGACCTGATGAGTGGCCTTGGTCATTTTCAGTTCTTCTTTGACCTTGTCGATATCCTTCCGAAGGCATTCATTGTTGAGAAGAACAATGTCAAGGTTGCTTCTTTCCTTTTGCCAAACACAGACTTCAGAATGGCTTTCTCCCTTCGGCATTCTCTTCGGTATTCCCTTCGACATTATCTTCGGCATTCTCTTCGGTATTCTCTTCGGCATTATCTTCGGTATCCTTTTCGGCTTCTTTGTATTTGGGACGGAAACACACGAAGACAGTGTTTACTTGCAGATGACCAATATTAATCGATCAGTTCAGATTGATGGTCAAATCTCAACTTCCTTTAGTCTGGTATTTCACTCCTTCACCCATCAGTTCCATGATGGAATTATTGCCGAACCGATGATCATCTTGTGTCGCCACGACTTCGCCTAGATTCGAAGAGAATGGTTTTTTTGTGGCGAAGGTTTGGGTTGTTCGAGAGGCGGTGAAATATTTGTTGTTGTATGTTAATGGAGCGGGCTCTTTAAATAGACTTCAATCTTAATTTATGTTGCCATTTGATGTTCACCGATGGGCTTTGAAAGTTCGTATTTTGGGCCTTCATTGGTCTTATATTAATTCCTTTTGTCTGAACCGATGCCATTTATAGTTTCTATTAAACCTCTGTTTAATAAAAAACTAGGGGCAATGTTGGGTCGTGATATTTCTCTATTGGGTAGAATGGATTGGGCCTACATATTGATTAGTCCATTGGGTCTTCACTATTGGGTGTTGACATTATTGGATCTAGTCACTTTATTATCTTTGTTAAGTCCTTCAATATCGGACCAAATCAATGGGTCGACCCATCATATACTTAAATATCTACATCTTTGGCCGGTGATGATAACAAAGATATGGTAGAATGTTATCTTACATGGCATTAATAGGGATTAGACGGTTGGCGATTGGTGGGATGAGGGGATGGGATTAACAGTGTCGGGAAGGTTAGTGGCACGCAGAAACCGAGGTCTGTAGTATATCATGCTAAAGGAGGTCTACACAAATGTAGTGCGTCTTCATTCATAATCACATACACACAACCGAGAATTATTATCTCTCTCAATACACTAGACATTACATCCTCCATTGTTAACCTTGTGAACACGATATCGACTCTCACGCCTGAAAGCTATCTATCCCACGCCGAACCGCCGCCAAGCTTGTGGTGTTTATCGTGTTTATCGTAATGTGAGGATCGTATGCCTTACGTGATTGGGACGTTGGAGAAGATTCTGGCGTTAACAAAATTGATTCCGATATTCTTGTATCTATAAAATACTAGTTGATAGCCAGTATAATACACGGACTAGATTGAATAATAAATTAAATAATTTGTTAAATTAAGTGAATATTAGGAAAAAAATTAAAGAGAATATGTATATTACATGTTCAAAAAAACAAAATGAACAACTTTATACAGAACTTATTATTTATACACATCTAGTTGTTAAGTGGCAAGGTATAGTGCTGACATATCACGCTTGACACTTTCTTCAGCGATCGTCTTTATTTGATTCATCAAACCATAGTCTAAAGCTCGACTGTAAATAAGGAAAAGATAATTGAATGTTTTCAATAAATAGATCGACTTTTGATCAACATTTCTAATGCTAGAGAATCCGAAAAAGGGACTTCTATGGATTTACCAATTCATCCAAAGATGTTTCAAATCAACATTGAAACACATTGGTCATTCATTCTTAGAAATTTAGGTAATAATAATTGCATCCAGTTATTTACTTTTTTCTATTCATACATATATTTGTTCATACAAAATGTATGGCAAACATAAGAGATTTTATTTTCTAAAGTTGGAACATGAAAATAAATATCAACTTAAATGAGAAAAATGTGTCATTTGGTAAATAAACTTTCTACAACCGTTTAAACATGTAAGAGAAGTACAATATTCATCCATAAGAAAGTTCTTACCGAAACCAATTCTTCCCTGCTTCTCCATGGGTTTGCGTGGTAGCCAAAACCTGTTTCCCATAATTTCTGCTTTTAAATTTGCGTCTCAAGAAGTCCAATCAAAATCATTAACAAACAGTGAAATCTCTAGAAAACACAAATATCCGTTGTAGGTCTACTTTGGAATAGGCATATCCTCATAATTAGCCAAACTTTCAAAAAATTCTAAAAAAACATAATCTTTTAAATTCTTTCTATTAATAATACATATATATTCATTTTTTCTTTTTTTTTGTTGGATAACAAATGTAGATATATTCATTACAGTGTAATTACTCCTAGTCACTAAGTTTATCATACCTCAACAAAGCCATCCCCAAAATTCACGCCAAGTTATATGTGTGAGCTAGGTGACGATTGAGAGAAAAGAAATTGAACTGGGTTAGGATGAAAATATTTCTTATGTCACTGTTGATACAAAGCAATTAATAAACCATGTGCATAAGAGCATGACACTGAGTACAACTTGAGAAAGTAATTAACAATAAATTGAAGACATTAAACTTGTGTGTAATTAGAAACATACACTTGTAGCATATTGGTTCATACCAAGATGGTAAAAACATAAAGTTTCAATAAACTTCCAGTAAGAATGCCTGGAAAATACAATATCTATATGTCACTGATAGAGAGTTCTTATGTTTTCCTTAAACAAATTGAAGTTTTTGTAATGTTACAGTAGCAATATTTCGAAATAGTGACCTTGAATGTTGTGTGTCCCCAAATAAATACTTGCAAACTCAATTGTCAATTGCACAATCGTGTAAAATATAATAATTGATTATTAACTACAGTAGAAACTGTATATTTTTGCTTTAACCAATTTCATGGCATTTCAAAATTGAACACAAAAACAGGCCAATGGCATGTATTACAGGAACCATAAAAACTTTCTTTACAAAAAATCATCAGAAAATACTGTTTATGTTTTCTGTTATCTAATTCAGTTTTCGTTCTCGATTTTTAGTTTTTCCTTACTATATTTTCTGAAAGTGACCATCGGTTTGGTTATCATTATTGACAAAAAAAAATCTTATTTAAATCAAGTACATATAGAAACACTAAATCTTGCATGTGTATATCAATATGTCAGTTTAAGTATAAACACCAAATCTTCATCTTTTATGAATTAAAAAGTAATTGTGTTGGGTATTTATAACCAAAATGATAATGCATACCCTTGCTGGTACTGATGAGAAAATAGCCATCTGGAATGACTGGACTGTAAAACAAATCCACAATTGGTCGCGAATGCCCATGGCACACCAGCGACACTGCCACTCTTTTTCTCCATTCCTTACAATTTTCAACAAAAACCCTATAACTGAGGTAAAGTATTACAAATTTATTGTATCACACCACACACACAATTTGAATTAGGAAAATCAGATCAAACCCCACTTTTTGTAATAAAAATGTAAGTATCATATAACGATGAAAAGTGAAAACTTGTGACGAACCTTTTCTATGCTTCAAGATTAATATTCGAGTCCAATCAAGGTTCCTTCCTCTTCCTACAAAACTCATTCTCTTGTATAAATAGTTAACTCAAGGTCAAATTAGAATAACAAAAATAAGATTTGGGAGAGGTAAAAGGAGTAAATGCCATGAAATTTATGCGAGACAAATTAATCAGTATAATCAACCAAAATTATTTATTTTGGTATCGACGTCAAATTGATGACCATCGGTTGTGCTTAGAATTTGGACCAAAATTCCAAGATCGATATGTAGAAATTGGACCAAAATTACTTCTCAATATTAAAATGAACCTTATAATATATTCTCGGTTTCAAATTATGGCACTTGGAGCACTATCGGGGTTCAAATTTGGGCTTCTAAAATTAATTAATAATCTTGTTGTTTTACTTTTGAAGTTGGTGTTTACAATTATTTAAATTACCAATGATGAAATTCTCAAATTTCAAAAAGATAATTACATTTTAAATAAACTACAATGCTAATGGAATCCAGATTACTATTAATTCCATACTCGACCGATTCAAGACCAATCGACCAAAGAAAATCGACAAGGTTCAAGGTGCATTTACCATCAAATTATTAGGATTAAAATGTGGTCCTGTAATAATGTAATTGAACCAAAAATCACAACATAACACCAAACAATAATAAAATCTAATATAATTAATCCCCAATCAAAACACAGCTAAAACCAAAATTTCAACCAATTAAATCTCAAAAGTAAAAACATAATCAAATCCAACCTATTGAGATACACCCATTTGTGGTATCACTAAATTTGTGCTGCACAACAACCAAAATAATTATAAAAAATTTAGAATCATATGATTTTAAGAAATATAACAACAATCAACAACTTCACACCAAGTTTACTTACAAAATGAAACCCATTAGGTCAAGGAGCAAGTCCAGTAACATTTGTGATTGCAGCTGTTAATGAAGTTTTCCCATGACCAACATGTCCAATGGAACCAACATTCACACGAGGCTTTCTGGATCAGAAAAGAAAAAGAATAAATAAAAAAAGGATACATTATATAAGTGGTAATGTATGGTCATGCAGAGAACATTATAAATGCAGACATCAGAAAGACAGCCATACATAAAGTAATACATACAAATCATACATGAAAGTTGTAAGACCCCAAATTATTAATAAATGAAATTTAAATTCCTCTATTTATTATTTTGAAATAGTAAGGGTTGATTTGATTAATGTGGTTAGTTATGGGTAAAAATGCGTAAATATTTCAAATAAGCAAGTGGTTATAAAATATTCATTGTTGTTGTGGAATATTCGTTTGGTCGTGGAATATTCTCATTGTTTGGGAATATTAAATGCGATGTAGCAAGACCTTAATGTGGGCCCATATAACGAAAAAGCGATTGGATGAAGAAAACGACAAGAATAAGTTAGTTATAAATAACAGGCGTAGTTATTCATTATTATCTTTGTTGAAATACTCGGTGGTTAAAACACAAGAAGATATTAGCAGTATTGCACCAATTATTGATTCTTACGTAAGAAGACTTTATTCAATAATTGTTACAAGTAATTCTTTATTCAATATTTTATTTTATTGATTCAATAATTGTTGCATTGATATTTTATATTATTGTTGTTTCAATAATTATCATTACACAAAGATTTTTCATTATCAGAGCAATAATTCATATTATCTGAATAATATTATTGGATAACATTGTTGGCAATGTCTAGAAGGTTCATACAAGGAGAGGTAAGGTCATCTAATTGCGGCGCCAAGAAGAAGAGAAAACCTTATTCGAAAGCCCCTCTATCCCTGAACCGCACTGGTTGTCGAAGATTGTGATTCGTAATATTATTTGTGAATAATTAATTATTGATTTATATGATGAGGAAAATATTAATTTTATGTGGATATAGATGGAGAAAATTTTAATGTGACAATTGTTGAAAATAAATATTTTATCTTTTTCTCGATAAAATAATTATTTAAATATATTATTATATTTTTAATAATATAATAATGGTGATATTTTTACAATGAATATAGGATATATGAGTATATGAGGAGGAGTATTTTTGTTACCAAAAATATTTAAAATATGTTTTTAATGTTTGTGGACCCCATTTCTTGACTGAAATTTGATTATAGCCTATAAAATCGCTCGTTTGTGGATTTCGGTCAATTTCTATTTGAAGTTTGGAAAAACTTAAACTTACAAAGTTGTAGAAAATGAAATTTCCTATGGAAAAGATATGTGGTTCAAATTTTTCTGATAAAAGAGCTATTTATTATGAATTATTGAAGTTCTAAAATTGCGAAATAATTGATTTTTGGAAGTTTAAAATAATTTTAATAAGAAAAACGTTTTTTGTGTTTGGTGGGCTACACAAACATGTGCAAAGTGCTGAGTTCAATTAGTAAAAGTGGGCGTAGGAAAATTTTGTAATTATTATAATATTTTATTAAATTTTCTGCTTTGGTGTTCTAAGCATTTTCCTATAAATAGGGTGCTTAGGTTAGAATTAAAATTACACCGTAAACCCAAGTTTTCTCTCTATATATTGAGCGTATTCTTGTGAGTATTTTGATACTTTGAGTGTTGCTACACGGTGTAAGTTTCTTCAGCACTTTATTCAGTAGTCCAGCCAGAAGTACTATTTTTTCGAGGTAAGGGATATTATTTTTTTAAAATGATAATATTTTCTTCAATATCATTATGCCGAAATATTGGTTTGAACTTTTAATCAAATTTGGAACTTTTTGTGTCGGGGTTACTATTCACGTATAAGGCACTATTCATGTATACGGCACTATTCACAAATACGGCACTATTCATCGAAAAATAAAAAATTTTCTTTTCGTCCAAAATATCTATTATGGATACTAGCTTTGTTTGTATCCATGTTTTGATCATTCTTGAATTTTACTTTAGTATGATTATTTATGAAGTATTTTTGAACTCGGATTGTTTAAAGTACGAATCCTTAATATTTGTTCTTTTGTTTCACTGGATTCGTTTTCTTTAAAAATATTTTTCATTATCCTCAGTCCTAAATGATGATGTTACTGAATATCTTTGGCCTGTAGTGCAAAGATGGTTGATTTTATTATGAGTATCTTTGGCCGTAGTGCAAAGATGAACATGACCAACTGATGAATATCTTTGGCATGTAGTGCAAAGATGAATATATAATTCAAGATGTGCATTAATTGATGTTACAGGGATAAAAATACTGTTGATGGACTGTTAAATTCGTAGATACTAGTAGATTTCATTCTCTACGTAACTCTTCTATGAATTATTATTTTCCGCTGCGAATATTGATCTAAAACTTGTTGTTTATTATATTCTCTCATATTTTTCCCTGTTAAAGACTAACGATAATTTGTTTTATATTATCTTAGTCATAATGTTCTTTACTGGGCTAGTTGAGCTCACCCTTTTCTTTTTTTTGTTTCATTTTTCTTCTCAGGAGGCGAGAATGTAGCGAGTACGAGTCGGGGTATGGAATGATGGTTATAGAGAGAGTTGTTTAGTAGTCCTCACTATTTTTGTAAAATAATGTATAAATAATTGTGATGATGATTTATTTGGGTATAGATATTGTCTAGAAGATAATATTTGTATTTAAACTCACAGTTTTATTGTTGTATTAATAAAGTTGTAATTATTTCTGTACCATGTATTGACAACTCAGAATGGGTGATGTATACCTATTTTGGGGGCGTCACAAAAGTTGTGAAAATTATGAAATAAATAAATTTTTACCTCTCAATAATAATAAAAGTTGTAATGAAATTTAACAATGTTATAATGTTGAATCTAACATATCTAATGCCAATGAAAAATTTCGACCCCCCTTCATAAATTTTCTGGATGTTCTCTGCTAATGGTCAAAAGTAGACAAATCAGTACTTTTATATTTTAATCAACACTTATTCATGATAAAACAAATCATTTATTCAAAATGGGTTATTAATGTTTCACAACATTCATTCAAACTACCAACTAAAGTTGGGTTTCATTATCGAACAGAAACAAAAATAAAAATAACCCATTAAATTTTTTAATTTAAAGTTCATCCTCACACCAGAAAACATTGAACGAAGTATCCTATAATTTCTCAACAACCAAACAGTTGTAACTGAATATAATTGTCCATTCCAACTTAACATTCCAAACTGAAAGACCCCAACTTTATAAATAAAGATGAATTTTTTTATAAATATTATTTTTGAATATTATGGAATAAATTTGATATAATGTTATAGTTGTGGGTAATATTTATAAATTTTGCATAAGTAAGTTAAGTTGTTATAAAATATTCGTTTGGTCTGGGAATATTCTTTTTGCTTGGGGAATATTCGCATTTACTACTCAATCATTGGTGGACCCATTAACGGAAGTATTGTCGTAGTTAGAAAAGCGACAAAATTATTTTTCTATAAAAATAACTAGCAGAGGTGTTATCATTAAAACCGCATTGAACTACCCGGTAGTAAAAGTACAAGAATCTGGCGTGAGTTGTATAGTAGACACGATATTGATTATTGATGCTTATATGAGAAGTCACTCAATTTATGCTCAATTATTGCTGCATAAGAATTGTCGTATTATATCTCTTATATTATTGATTCAATTATGTCACAAAGATAATCAGATAATATGTTATAGTATTAAATTATTAATTGAGACGACAAGTTATAAATGATTAATAATTGTTGAAAGATTAAATATGTGTTGATTAAAAATAAAATGATTTGTGGTAATATTTATTCAATCCTTGATGTATATAAAGAGTCTCATTATAGAGGCGTTTGTGGTAAGTTTGATTATTTTTATGGGGGCCTATATGTCATCATCTAAGAGTCCCTTCGTCAATAGTAATTACCTTTGTGAATAGTAATTACCTTTGTGAATAGTAATTACCTTCGTCAATAGTATTTACCTTCGTCAATAGTAATTACCTTTATGAATAGTAATTACCTTTGTGAATAGTAATTACCTTCGTCAATAGTATTTACCTTCGTAAATAGTAATTACCTTCTTCAATAGTAATTACCTTCGTCAAAAGTAATTACCTTCGTCAATAGTAATTACCCCTTCGCAAATAGTAGTTGTCCCTTCAATATTACCAAGAGTTAACTGCTCTTGATTGTTCCAAGGGTTAATTACCCCCTTCACAAATAGTAGTTGTCTCTTGATATTACCAAGAGTCATTTTGACCTTTTGTTAACACTCAAGAGCCACCCTCGCTTTTTCTATAAATAGAAAGCTCATAACTTCATTATTTCTTAGAATTCACCGAAACTCTCAGAGAGAAACTATATAGAAAGAAGAAAAGTATTTTCTACTTCACTTTTCCAATATTCACTCTTCTAAGGTAGGGAATATTATTTGTTGTACTCGTAAGGGTGTTATTTTTTTTTATTCATGAAGAGAACTTCATTATTCCATTCTTTATTATTCTCATTGGAATAACTTTGTAAAAGTGGCATACCCTATACATGACTCGTATATGCGGAATACCCTATACTTGGTGAAATCCTTATATTATTCCATTCTTATTTATTCATTGGAATAACTTGTATATGGAATCCCCTATACTTGGTGACATTCTTCTATTATTTTATTATTCGTTGGAACATCCCTTTCAGGCGTTTTACTTGTAAGGACTGGTTCCGCTTCTTTATTATTGCATCTTTATTATTCTATTGGAATATCCTGCTCATGTGTTTTACAATAGGACTCGGGTTCCGCTTTTTATTATTCTCGTATTTATTATTACATTGAATAACCTTTTATACATCAAGCACCGCATGCACGGTGATTTCTTTTGTTATTTCATTATTATTATACTCGGTTGGTTAAAATTTTGACTTCTATACTCCATGAATTTAGTGGAATATCCTTGATATTTACGCTTCATCCAAAGATTTTTAATGAAAATATTTTACGAGCATTCTTGAATTTTTTACTCTACAAAGCGAAGATCGTGTTGACAATTTGGACGTTATTAGTTCTGAATAAATTAATTCGTGAACTTGTTTTATTGAATTATTATGTCATTGTCATCATCCTCGTGTTATATTATGTTATCTTTAGCTTACGTGCATAGATGAACTTAGTATGATTATGACTGTGGTTCATTCGGTATAATCATGACTTGATATAAATGATGTGACAAAAGTCCTCGGTGGTCTTTAATGCAAATGATGGATAGTTTTTGGTATGATTATGACCAGGGTGATTCGGTATAGTCGCTTGACCATTGATAATTTGATGAAAATCCTTCGATCGTGGTGCATGGGGATGATTAGATATTGTGGTTTATTCATTAAACCGAGTCTTAGTGATAAAATTGATGAAAACTTTTAAAACCTAAAAGATAGTAGACTTTATTTTCTACTTGACTCTTTTAATGGATTGTATATTCACCGCAGTTAAACCGGTTGTCTATTGTATTTTATCGGTTTAACATTGTTGAAGACTATTGATAATTTATTCTCGCATTATCTTAGTTATAATATTTATTATCGGCTAGTTGAGCTCACCCTTTCTTTCACTTTGTTCTCTCGTGAAATGAGAATATAAGCTGGACTTAGTCTGGGAAAAGAGTGATGGTCCCGAAGATAGCATTAGTAGTCCTCACTATTACATTAAATAGTGTGACAATAAATATAATGAGGACTCTTGAGTATGGATATTGTCTAAATGACAATATTCCTATTAGAACTCTCGGTTTATGTATTGTCGTATGTTTACCTGACGGATGTATAATTAGGTTTGTATTTGAATTTATGTACCACGTAAGTGGCGACCCAAGATGGGTGGACGATACCTAATTTTGGGGCGTCACGGTTGGTATCGTAGCTTAGGATATGATCCCCGGCTAAGATGCGAGATAAGAACTAGGAGGGAGAGACTGGAATTCTTCGCTTAGTATGACCTACCTAAGTTTATTTGTTATTTAATTGGTCGGTCGAGTATAGGGATAATATTTGATATATTAATTAGCCCTTGTGTTGTGGCAAGTGTTTGGAAATGGCGGTGAAAATATTCACAATGGAGTGAATGTGACCGTTGTGACACCTTTAATCACTAATCAAAGTTAATGCAAAGGTCGACGAGGAACAAATTAGAGATATCCATGTAGTGAATGAAGAACTAATTGTTGCACCCAGCTAGTTGCAGAGGTAGCGGTGAGAGTGAGGAAGAAGAGGAAGAAAAAGAACCCGAGGAGAATTGGTTAGAAGAAATTTATGATCAAAACTTAGAATTACAAAATCGTGTTCGTGAGCTAGAAGAACAGTTGAAGAAGAACAAGAAACGGTCGTGGAACAAAGGGATACAACAATTCAAAATTGGGTTACCCGATATGTGATGCTCGAACAAAATCACGCTTTGGCAGGTGTAAGATATTAAAGTTGGAATCGAGAATTTAAAATCAAAGATCATTTGAAAGAAGAAACAAGCGAAGCGAAGGAGAATAGGCGATCATGGGTAAAAGTCGCACAACGCATTGCGTTGATAGTGTAGAAAAGAGGCGTCCGATCCAATAAAGCCAAAATAGATGAAATGGACTTTGCTTTTTGGACAAGAATTGGGAGAACCAACATCGAATTGAATTACCTGCACAGATAGCGGTCAACCCGAATTCGATATGGATCGGGAGAATAATGATTCAAATCATGGATCAGAATGTGAAGAAGCACTTAAGGGTGGAATGTACCTATAAGAAAGTCAAACTTCGGTAATTTAAGCGAGAGGCGTTTGTCGAGAAACCCGAACGAAGTTTACGGGTAAATTAATTATAAATTATCATAAGTCTATACTTTATTCAATACAAGTTCTACCCACTCTTTTATTCTACCTAGTTGTGTTCAATGTTTAAATTTGACTCAAGAAAAAATTAGACTTTGATTTATCTATTGAAACTTCGTTGGGAGAAACCTTCGTTACCTCCACTATTTATTAATCTTGTTGTTTCAAATAAACACTTTCACGATCTTATCTCTTTGAAAATACTTGCCTTTGAGGTAATTTTGAAAACGATTGATTAACTACTTACTATTCTTTTTGTAAGGTTGTTAGCTTTCATATTCCTAACCAACTTTGTTATCTAATTCAAAGTAATCAAACCCTAAAGTTAATCAACGTTATATCAAGCCATAAGTAAAGAGCCCCGATCCTTTCGTTGTTGACTTCTTGTATGGAATGCACCAAAGCCGGACTTTTCGTAGGCGGCGTCGTGAATGACGATGACAAGTTGATAGGTATCATTGTGAAGTGTTATCTAGGTTAAAGGATAGAAGTCACAGTTGGTATCAATGTAACGTCTTATCCAAGTCTTGGATAAGAGTAGCGATTTTGAATGATATTTCTATCATTAATAAATTTCTTGACGTATTCTTGAAGATTTCTAGCCTACCCTAGAGCGTGAAATCGAATTTTGTATTGACCCAAAGACAAAAAACCCATTTCTTAAACCTCAAATATTTCTTCAACTAAAAGGATGCATTTTACGAGGATTATGATGAAAGTCATAATAAAAGCATTGGACTAATGAAAATCATGGGTATATGAAGTATTAGTAAGTGTTATGATGAGTTATGTGGTTATTATATGAAAACATGAAAGTTTCTTAGAAATCATAAATGGTTGAAAAATCGATTTTGGTAAAACGTAACATGAAATTCAATTGACCATATCTCCTATTATATTTTGAATTTTGAGTGTGGTCAAGTCCTAGAGTTAGATCTATGAGTTTTGTAGCTTATCCAAGTGGAATCACTGGAAAAGGTGCTATAGATTTTCGTGTGACCTGAATTTAGCAAAAGAGTCCAAAGCTGCAAATTACAAAAACGCTAACGCCCAGAAACTTTAAGGGCAGTTTCGCCACTAAATTTATGTGAAAAATTTTGGCCTTTTGGGACATGAAAATATATGTTATAAAGTACCTCCTGTCCAAAAATGAGCTCATTTCGACTTAAAATGAACAAGTTATGACCATTTCAATATTTAGGTTTTTTTTGACGAAAAATGCTATAACGGTGAGTTCTATAACTCAGATGACCATGAAATTTAAATCTGGAGGCTCACATTAACATGTGTAAGGTTCACGCCAAGATTTGGGGAATTTTGGAGTTAAACTTGAGGTAGCTAATTTCTTAAGGAATTAATTAGAAATTGATTTTTGAAAAATAGTAAATGAATTTTAAAAATTCGAGAAAAATATATTTTCATCATGGGACTATATTATGCTAAATCCCAGTAAAAGAAATATTTTGGGACTGATTTGGTATTTTCATGAAAATAGTTTAGTTACTGAACATATGAGTTAAATATGTTATGTGAAGTAACAAAGTTGACAATAGGATTTTATGGCTAGAGAATCATATATAGAGTATATGCATATTTTTTATGAGGATTTGATAATTGGTGATGATATCTTATGAGTATGGCATTTTTGAATGATTAAATGCATTATATGGTAAAGCGTAAACAATTGAGATAAATTGTTTATAAATTTAAGAAGTGATTAAAATATTGTTATAATATTAATAATATTAGATTATGAGATTATTAAGTGATTGATAACATGGGGATATTCTTGAATCTCGGATAAATTATATTATAAATGTTTAATATTTATCCTTTATCTCATTTGATTGATTCTTTATATCATTATCCTCACGCTTATATTGTGTTGAAAGTCATCTCGTGGCTTACGTGAATAGATGGACTTGGTATGATTATGACCGAGGATTGTTCGGTATAATAATCATAACCGTAATTGAAAACACGATTATCTTTGGTAGTAGTCATGGATAATTTGTGGTCGTGATACTAATGAATACACGATTATCTTTGGTAGTAGTCATGGATAATTTGTGGTCGTGATACTAATGAATACACGATTATCTTTGGGTCAGAAGTGCATGGATAATTTGTGGTCGTGATATTAATAAATACACGATTATCTTTGGTCGTGAGTGCATAGATAATTCGTGGTCGTGATACTTAATGAATATCCTGGCCCGTAGTGCGGGGATGATTCGATGATATGGATTAATTATTGAATTTGAGTCTCAAAGAATGAAATATTAATTCATGGATGTGGTAAAAGTCATCTTTGGTCAGTAGTGCATTGATAGACTTGGTATGATTATGACCAAGGATTATTCGGTATAATCACGATCAGATTGAAAACACGAATATCCTCGGCAAGAAGTAAATGGATAATTCGTGGTCGTGATACTATTAAGTTGCGTCTCGGCATTATTGGTTTTCTGATTGTATATCTTTGGCACATGTAGTGCAAAAGATGAATTGTTAATGAATATCTTTGGTAGGATTGCGAAGATGAATTTAATATTTTTAACGATAAAGGTATTCAAGGTATCCTCACCTCTTTATCATATCAGTATCGTACTCTAATTTCGAGGGTAAATTTCATAAGAATGGGAGGTTGTAAGACCCAAATTTTTATAAATAAAGATGAATTTTTTATAAATATTATTTTTGAATATTATGGAATAAATTTGATATAATGTTATAGTTGTGGGTAATATTTATAAATTTTGCAAAGTAAGCAGTTGTTATAAAATATTCGTTTGGTCTGGGAATATTCTTTTTTTGGAAATATTCGTATGACTACCAATCATTGGTGGACCCCATTAACGGAAGTATTGTCGTAGTTAGAAAACGACAAAATTATTTTTCTATAAAAATAACGGGCAGAGAGGTGTTATCATTAAAAACCGTTGAACTACCCTTTAGTAAAAGTAAAAGAATATGGCGTAGTCAGATAAGAAGACACGATATTGATTATTGATGCTTACGTGAGAAGTCACTCATTTATGCTCAATTATTGCTACAAGAATTCACGATCATATCTCTTATATTATTGATTCAATTATTGTCACAAGATCATACAGATAATATGTTATAGTGTTAAATTATTAATTGAGACGACAAGTTATAAATGATTAATAATTGTTGAAAGATTAAATATGTGTTGATTAAAAATAAAATGATTTGTGGTAATATTTATTCAATCCTTGATGTAAATAAAGAGTCGATATGAGGAGTTTGTGGTAAGTTTGATTATTTTATGGAAAATATATGTCATCATCTAAGAGTCCTTCGTCAATAGTAATTACCATTGTGAATAGTAATTACCTTTGTGAATAGTAATTACCTTCGTCAATAGTATTTACCTTCGTCAATAGTAATTACCTTTGTGAATAATAATTACCTTTGTGAATAGTAATTACCTTCGTCAATAGTATTTACCTTCGTCAATAGTAATTACCTTCTTCAATAGTAATTACCTTCGTCAATAGTAATTACCTTCGTCAATAGTAATTACCCCTTCGCAAATAGTAGTTGTCCTTCAATATTACCAAGAATTAATCGCTCTTGATTGTTCCAAGGGTTAATTACCTTCACAAATAGTAGTTGTCTCTTCAATATTACCAAGAGTCATTTTGACCCTTCGTTAACACTCAAGAGCCACCCTCGCTTTTTCTATAAATAAAAAAGCTCATTCCTTCATTATTTCTTAGGAATTCACCCAAACTCTAGAGAGAAACTATAGAGAGAAAGAAGAAAAGTATTTTGCTACTTCACTTTTTCAATATTCAAATTCTTCTAAGGTAGGAATATTATTTGTTGTACTCGTAAGGGTGTTATTTTTTTTTATTCATGAAGAGAACTTATGTTATTCCATTCTTTATTATTCATTGGAATAACTCGTAAAAGTGGCATACCCTATACATGACACTGTATATGGAATACCCTATACTTGGTGAAATCCTTATATTATTCCATTCTTATTTATCTTGTTGAATAACTTTGTATACGCGAAATCCCTATACTTGGTGACATTCTTCTATTATTTTATTATTCCGTTGGAACATCCTCATTCAGGCTTTTACGCCTGTGGGACCGGTTAAAATCTTTATTATTCATCTTTATTATTCTATTGGAATATCCTCATGCGTGTTTTTTTACACAGGACACGGTTCCGCTTTTTATTATTCTCAGTATTTATTATTCTCGTTGAATAACTTTTCTATGCATAAGCAATCGCATGCATGGTGATTTCTTTTGTTATTTCATTCATTTATTATACTCGGTTAAGTTAAAATTTTTACTTCTATACTCCATGAATTTAGTGGAATATCCTTGATATTTGCGCTTCATCCAAAGATTTTTAATGAAAATATTTTTCCGAGCATTCTTGAATTTTACTCTACAAAGCAAGATCATGTTGACAATTTGGACGTTATTAGTTCTGAATAAATTAATTCGTGAACTTGTTTTATTGAATTATTATGTCATTGGCATCATCCTCATGTTATATTATGTTATCTTTGGCTTACGTGCATAGATGAACTTAGTATGATTATGACCGAGGATCATTCGGTATAATCACGACTTGATATAAATGATGTGACAAAAGTCCTCGATGGCCTGTAATGCAATGATGGATAGTTTTTGGTATGATTATGACCGGGGGTGATTCTAAGAGTCATGACCATTATGATAATTTGATGAAAATCCTTGACCGTGGTACAGGATGATTAGATATTGTGGTTTATTCATTAAACCGAGTCTTAGTGATAAAATTGATGAAAACCTTTTAAAACCTAAAAGATAGTAGACTTTATTTTCTACTTGACTCTTTTAATGGATCAGATATATTCACCGCAGATTAAACCCGGTTGTCTATTGTATTTTATCGGTTTAACATTGTTGAAGACTATTGATAATTTATTCGCATTATCTTAGTTATAATATTTATTATCGGGCTAATTGAGCTCACCCTTTTTCTTTCACCGTTCTCTGTGAAATGAGAATATAAATTTGGGACGAGTGGGGGAAAAGAGTGATGGTCCCGAAGATAGCATTAGTAGTCCTCACTATTCATTAAATAGTGTGACAATAAATGTAATGAGGACTCCTTGAGTATGGATATTGTCTAAATGACAATATTCCTATTAGAACTCTCAGTTTATGTATTGTCGTATATTACACAACAGATGTATAATTAAGTTTGTATTTGAATTTATGTTCCATGTAAGTGGCGACCCAAGATGGGTGACGTATACCTAATTTTAGGGGAGTCACACAAACACTAATTAATTATAAAATAAAAAACACAAAATCAAACACTCAGAAAACTGAAAAGAAAATCTTACATAAATAGTTAAATTTGATTGCATGAATAAACTCATTTATGTTCTTGTGAAGGTGGCCATCGATCAACTATGAAGAAGGGGAGTCAGTCGACTGAAGGATGGACTCGTGTGAATTTTCTAATTGAGCGAGTTGACTCTTAATTTTTTAAGAGTTGGCTCAGTGAATTTTGCAATTGAAGGGTTAGTTGACAAAACACACTATAAAACAGTTTTACAAGAGTGTTCTTAAATTTTAACAACCCAACTTTGAAATACATTAATCCACTATGTCATCAACTATTAATTAGCAAGAAAAGGCAGAGCTTTAGTTTTTCTGAATTATTCGTCATGGTAAGATACTAACCAAAAAACATTATTACCCAAATCATATCAACCATTGGGGTTAATAAGCTGCTATGAACTGGGAACCTAAAACAGAGAACATAAAAAAATACTACAAAATTTGCATTCCATTTCCACAATTATTGAACTAAATTGTTGATTTATTACCTCTTCGATAATCTGAACAACCACCCCATCTTTGACACTCCCCCCTGGATTCAAAAACTCTGCCTTCCCAAAAATCTGAAATAAGAAATAATAAATTAAATCAAATAAATAAACATCAAATCACAAAACTTTAAAGAGAATTTTGAGAGAAAGGGAGTAAATTTACTTCACAACCAGTGGCTTGGGAAAGGCTGTTAATCCCGATTAGAGGGGTGTTACCAATAGCAGCAATGATTCCATTTTTAGGTTTATTCTTTTTAAAGGATTTATGGGTATTTTCGGAAGAAGACGACTTTGAATGGTAATTGTTGCAGAGAAAGAAAGAGAGCACGGCTATGGAGACTGACGCTTAATAGATTCAGCCATGGCGGTTTCATCGGTAGCAATTAACGGCTTCATTCGGTAAACTCTGATGGAAAAGTAGGGTAGTGGAAGGGGAAAAAATTGAAAGTGGAAGAAAAGAAGAAGAAGAAGAAGAAGAAGAAGAAGAAGAGGAGTTACTTTCCCTTGATTTTTCCAGAGAGTGAGGGTTTTCAGAGGTGTGAAAATAAGGGTTTTATAAGATGAGAGGAAGGGAAGAGGCAGGGTGAGAAGAGAGGTGTGAAGAGGCGATGATTTATATGGGCGAAGCGATAGAGGGAAAGAAGAGAAGAATCGCTTGAGAAGAAGAGAAAGAGTCGATCGACTATGAAGAAGAGGAGTCAGTCGACTGAAGGATGAACTCGTGTGAATTTTCTAATTGAGCGAGTTGACTCATAATTATTTAAGAGTTAGTTCAGTGAATTTTGCAATTGAAGGGTGAGTTTTGAATCGGTCTTAGTGTCTTTATATATAAGGTATAGATTGCCTCACATAGCTATGTACCTACTAAAATAATAAACTCAAAATTATTGTTCAACCTTTTTGGCGATTTCTTTCCATCAACGAATCTTGAATATCATTTTATGTGATGTTGTATTATACTGCTTCTTGTGTTCTAAAATTTGTAGTCTCTCCTCTTCGATCCAAAATTAACGATACAATTTATTTTTTAAAATGAAATGTCTGGCATATTAAATTTCAAATATAATTATATAGTATATAATAAAAATTATTAATCATAAATTTAATTCATTCTAAACTTTTATGAGTCATCAATTTTAAAGTTCGTTTGAACTTAAAAATTAAAATTTTCAACTCGCGCACACAATCTTACATGAATTAAATTTGTTTAGTGGCTCTAGGCATAGAGAAGCAACTGGATGAAGCCTAACCGAATGGATGAAAAAGCCTGATTTAGTTTGGTAAAGTAAGAAACTGGTTTTCCTTGGTGAAAATAAAGGGAGATTTTTATATCAATCATTTTATAAGTTGTGGATTCAGCTGGCAATATTGTTAAGGGATAAGATGATGTAATTTTAGTCTTTTTGTCCGTTTAACCGAAAAAACTAGGCATCTTTACTGGTCAAATGGGCTACTATAGGTAAGGTAGGTAGGTATTAATTCTTTTATGCACTTAAAACTGCTTCATCTGTATTCGAAAAAGCCCACGGGGTGGGAGAGGAACCATTTGAATTCTTGTGGTGGCTAAAGAATTCTGGGAAGATGAAAGATTGGAGTATTCTAAAATACTCAATTGTGTGATCTCCATATCAACCAAATGAACGAACGGGTTTTCCTGTAAACCAGTAAACCAGGTACCATTTGCATATTGAGTTAAAAGAGAGAGAGAGAGAGAGAGAGAGAGGCATAAATAAAATAGGTTCGAGGGAATTTCGACATATTCCAGAAAAAGGAATACAAAAAGTTGTTCATGATAATAGCTGAATATATAGACCTAAATAAACGCACAATATGATACATCTAGCATAGAAAAGAGATAAATAAAGACTTCTTATGCATCTAGAGGAGCAGACCTACAGGCAGTTATCCACTTTGGTAGGAATCGGGTAATGGAATGATGACTAGGAGGTTCGTAGGATGAGAAAAACTCAGGGTCCTGCTCAACAGACTCTGCATACCTTTCTAGAATTTTGACAATCTCATCAAAATGTGGCCGCTTACCAGGATTAACTGCCCAGCACCGGTTGATGAGATGGCGAAATGCCATAGGGCATGCAGAGGGCAATGGTGGTCTCGCATTCTACCAAAGGAAAAACCAAATTTATGTAAGAAAATCAGGAAAAGACTTTGGTATTGAAAAAAAAGCCCCATCACAATGTTCATAAAACATGAAGTTTAATAAAATAAAGGAGATATACAATTCTGCAAGACGACCTTGAAAAAAACAAAACTAGAAAAGGAAATGTGAAAAGACAAAAAGAATTACTAACTAGTATTTCATGATATTTTCACCTTCTTTTCTTTAATTTTAGGAAAATGATATACATGTCAACAAATATTTGACAAAATTGGATTGCGCCCAACGTGAAAGTGTCAGCGATAAGATACAATAAATTAAAGTGGGACCCTTCTTAATTCCTACCTATTCCATGTATGCATATACGTCGCAATCATAATTCGGCTGAAAATAGTATAGCAGGACTCTTAATTTTATTTATTGTTCCCACTGAGGAACATGTAGTATGAATAACCATATAATCAACCTAACCGCCAATGACATATTTCATGATTCATGACTATCTAAAACATTCCTCTAGGATATTTACAAGTAAGGGTGTAAACGAACCGAGTCGATCCGAGTATTGAGTTGCTCAGATTTGGTTCACAAAATATATCGAGTATAAAATAAGGTTTGATTGAAGCTCATTTAGCTACCGAGTCGAGCACGATTCTGAATCGAGCACGATTCTGAATCGAGCCCGAGCAGTTTGGACTTTTCTAACGAATATGATACGAGTATCAATAGAAAATTATAATTTGAGGAGTTCGAGTAATTTATCGAACTTTAAAATGTGCTCATATTTGACTCATTTATATTTCGAGTCGAGCTCGAATCGAACTAAATGTCGAAAGCGAAGTATTTAATCGAGCCCTAACTGCATTTTGCTTCATTTACGTGCCTCTTTATTTACAAGCATAATTATCACATAGATAAATCTAGAATCCTTTATTAGAAACCTTAATATGTATAATAATTTTTTTAAAGATAAATAAACTATAGTCACCACGTGAACACCTTGCGTGCGTCCAATAAACGCTGACATGGCGTAGCCTCCTTGAAAAATGCCCATGTTGTGACACTAATTCAACAAAATTTAACTATATTTTTTTAAAAAGTTATCCTGACATAGCACATTTCATATAAACGTATCTTGTATCAACTAAGCCACACAAAAAGACCTACCTCTACCGTACTTCGTACCATGGAAAGTAACATTTTCCTTACCCGTTTTCAATCTGCGTAATGCATCGAACCGCTATCCAGGTAACATAGGTTTGAACCTTGTGACGTGGTTGTTGGGAGAGGCAAAATCTTTATTTGAAAATTTAACAACTTAGAGAATTATAACAGCCTGTGCAAATTCATTCCTATACAAATACTCATTCTACACAAATATTCTCAATTACAAACATCTATAACAACCTTTAAAACAAGATATACTGTTCAAAAGAATGGCTGCCCATGCCTCATCCTTTTCTGATGATGGATGTATCAGCAATCCAACTATCCAAGCACTTTTTACCACCAAACCAAGCCCTTGGGAAACATTTTATGATACAAGACATTGATAGCCTAGACACAGTAAGAACTTATAATTTGAATTGTGCCATACGAGACAACAGAAAGGCATTATATAGGAGTAGTGCATCATAACGGTGCCATAGCAAATTAATGTATTCATTGCAATATAAACAAATGTAACAGCAGGTCTAATATCTTACCAAATAAGAAAATGCACTTAAGGCAATATAAGAACGTAAAATACCTTCTGGCAAACGGCAAAAGCAGCTTGTTCTGGAGTCATATTGTCAAACGGTGTCAATGCAGTTAAAAGCTCCCACAAGACAATGCCAAAACTGTAAACGTCAACTTTCTTTGTGTGGGCCTTTTCTTTGATCATTTCTGGTGCCATCCAACGGTAAGTACCTGTAAATCCCTTTACACTGCCACATTGAGATTCCAAGCATGAGATTCCAAAATCTGCTACCTTAACACACATATCTTCACCAAGGAGTAGATTTTCTGATTTAAGATCCCTGTGAAGTATCCCCTGAGAGTGAAGATACTGCATTCCTCGTGTGATATCAATAGCAAACATCAGAACTAGGTCAAGGGGAAGTGAATATGGTTCTTGTTGATGGAGATATTTCCTTAGGGAGCCCCCAGATAAGTACTCAGTAATGATACAAAATACAGGGGCTTTTTTACATGCTGCAAAAAACTGCATGACAAAAGTGGAAAGAGTAGATAGAAGTCGGTTTTAAAATATAATTAACTGATACAAAAGTTAAAAGTTTTTAAACTTCAATACCAACCATGATTTAACAAACCACAAAACTAAATAGTACATTAAATGGCATGTATATCTGTGGGAAATTGAACTGCACAATTTTGTAAATGAGGTTAAGCATGAAGCAAGAAGCCAACAAGGTAAATTTTAATGCATATTGTTAAAACATCAAAAGTTCCGACACTACATGCATAATCAAACAAATATGCAGGACCTGACATGAATGAATGCAACAGATGTTTGGATTCTCCTCTTTAAAAATCATGATAAATTGCCGTTTGATAGTGTCTATACTTTATGTAATATGGCTAAGAAAAAATAGATTCAAAGTTGAATTTTGTTCTACAATATTATAGGACATTGCCATCACAAACAACTGAATATTGGGAAATCAACAGATCTTATGAAAAGTTAACACTTTTAAAAGACAGAATTACTCTATTAGTTTATAAAGTCTTTGACACAATGTTACATAGAATGTGGATCACTATGGTACATGTTACGGAATTATCAACATCAGTTGGTATAATGTGATCTGGTGAGGTAGGCTGCTTGGATTGCTGGTCATAATGCAACATATTTATTCTACTGTAGAAAGTTATCTAGGAACGTACACATCTAATATGTAATATACATATATGTGCATAATTTACCTGTAAAAATCAACACAAAATGATAGAAAGCATGCTTTTAGCAACACATGTATTAAAAGTTGCTTATTACAATAAATGCCTTGGGTAGTAGTTCACACTTCTAACCAAATGTTTTCACCCTATCAGGTAGAGAGAAATTGCTATACAATCAAGTCTAAACAAGGCACCAGGGTACTAAAATTAGTGAATTACTGACCCTGAGAATATTACAAAACTAATTGCAAATCTCATCCATAAGCTTCTTGGATAACTTAACTCTTTCCTTCAACAAAACAACGAGCGGAAAATCAGTATCACATCAAACACTTGAACCCCATTTCATTCTAACAAAAGTAAAGGGAACTACAGCATATCTATACCCTAAAAGGTAATAATCTATATCAACTCCAAGAGTCCATAATGCCAACACAAAAACTTGCAAAACCAAGTTATAAATATGGCATATGGGAAACAGAGCTTACAGTGATTTTATTAGGATGGTGCAGTCGAAACAGGAGAGCAACCTCAGAAGTGAACTGCTTCTCCACCAAAGCAGCCAAATCTCCATCCTCCTCCGTCTGACTTATAAGCTTAATAGCCACATCCTTGTGCTTATATTTGCCTCTATAAATTCTACTATGCCGACCCAAAGAAAACTTATTCCCTATAAACAGCTGGTACATATCGGCACCCCATTCCTCTTCTCCCTCCCCTTTTATGGCAGCGCCAGAAGAAACTAAATACTTGGACCACGAGACAGCTCGCTTGTATTCTCCTAAAGATAGTCGCCTCTCCAGTTTACCATTATTGGCAATTTGCTTAAAGCAGTGAAAATTCTTCATGGATCAAAAATCAAAAGTGCCAGCTACCTTTTTATAATCAACAAATAAATGTCTAATACACCTCTCCAACCAATTGTACATTCTGAAAGCCCCGGAAATTTAAGAATCAACCTTTATAAGGAGAGCTCGAGTAAAATTGTAGTACTTATTTAACTACATTTTGAAATGCAACTCTGTCCGCCCACTGAAAGCTAGAAAAAAAAAATCAGCTCCGTTTATTTCAGCAAATCCAACAGAGACATCAGCTAGAAAAAAAATGTTCAAATCTGGAATATGTGAGGAGAAATTAGGGGTGGTTCGAAGAGAGAGAAAAGGAATCAACCAACGTACAACATTTCAGAAATGGAATTGATTAGGGTTTGAAGAGAGATAGAGAGAGAGGTATTTAATTATTATAGGTGGTGGAGCAATGAAAGCATGTGGCGGAGTAGGCGGTTTTCCTCCTCTCTCTACATTTCGTAACATGCGAACATCTGCTAGGGAAGAGACACACTGATTGTTGTGTCTTCTCCTACTCTTATTATTATTATTCCATAAATTTAAGAGAGTCTCGTGTATTATATAACTCTTTAAAATATTATTATTAATATTTATATATACGTAGTTCACAATAAAAAAAATTATATCTTTATTTACTCTCTCTTATTTACAATTTACAATTCAACATATTATTAATTTACACTATATTATTACTTGAGGTTAAATAATAAAAAATAAATTTGAAGGAAACTTGGGGGTAGATTGATTACTATTTGAAAACTGGGTGGGCCGTGGGGGCGCATAAGGGAAGGGAGAGCAGTTAGTATGGCAAATGGCGGGGGACACAAGCTCTGTTCTGTTCGGTCAAGTATCCGTCTCTCTCTCGGACACTTCCGTATACGGTTTGGTTTCCTCCCTCTCTCCTCTCAATTAATAAATATTTAACCAACTCCATATATAAAATAATATGCCATAAAATATAGTAAATTAAAATATTAATGTTCTTGACCCCTGTTACAATTTAAAATTAATATTAGTATAATTTTTTAGCATTTTATTATTAGTACAGGGCCCCTATGTTTTTTAGTATTTGCAAAGAGTCCTGCTCCGGATAAAAATTATATATATAGTTGATTGCCAGTTGTTTATGATAAAAAAGCATTATTAAAGGAGCACAAACTGTTAATGAATGATCATAGGAGCAACTGTCAGTTAACCGATCATGATTTCTTTTGAATTTGGATAATTATATATAATTATTATGGAAAATAATTCAACTCCCATGTGGCCATGTACGATCAGGTACGCCTAACATACATACGGTATAATAATACTGAAAATATGGAGTATCCTTTTGTCTGTCGGGTATTAATCACTTCTTAATATATAATATAATAATATAATAATTGAGGTACAAGTTCATAGAATGATTTTCACATAGACTAGAGAGAGAAATAAATAAATAAAAACAAAATCCTAATATGATTTTTAAATTAAATTTTTTTTTATATTAACTCGCACAATATTTCTAATTCAATTCAGGATTGGATTGGATGCTATCAAATTGTAATACTACAAGTGAAGTGAATATGACCCTGTGGGTTATTTATTGATGCTGCTTCATTTGGAAATGGAAGGGAAGCTACCTACCTATACCTAATCTAATGCCAAATAATTGAATCGAAAGGTCAGGTCTGGTCTGGTCCGGTCCGGTCCGGAGATTATAGGTACTCAATCTGCCTCCTGCTTTCTATTTAGAAAAATTTGAAGCCTGAGCCATTAAGATGATGACTGTTTCTTTCTTATAATAATGCAGCTTTTTCTTTAATGCTTGCTGCCCCAGTGCTTACTACTATAGCTATAAAAATAAACACAAGTAGATCAACCCCAAATAAGTAAAGTAATAATGACCTAATCACTAAAATAAATACAAGGAAGTAGAACAATTTCTTCCTCTTACATACAATAAAATGTTTTATTCCATCTCCACTAGCTATATGTATGTATACAAACTTTTTTCCCTTGGGTCATAAAAATAAAAACGTTGCTGAATGTTATTTCCACAAGTGAAGCTAGAAGAGGTTTCCCTCTCACGAAAGTAACACTCCATGTGTGAGGTGAGGTGGGACCACAAGTAGCAATTTTCCTTGTAGAGCGAGCATCCTTAAATATATTAATTACATCCTACATTTCAAACTCAGATTGTAATAAAATTCCCATCAGTATGTTCTTACATCTTCTAGCCTACTAAAAATATGGAGGGTATTATATTATAATCCACTGGAGATGCGGGTACAGAGGTTGTAACCAGATATGAGAGAGCTTAAAGCAAAGGCAGCAAAAGCCAGGAAGGACATCCCCACAGATGCACTAGCCATTTCTGTAAACTGATCTTTCCCCCAGTTTGATACCCAGTCATCTACCCTGGTGGCTGCAGAAGATGATGCAGATAATAGGAGATATGCCAGAATCTGTGAAATACACAATCAAATTCATTATTCTTTTATAAAGCAAAAGCAAAAAAAAAACTCCCATCACATTGTTAACAAAGACTATTTACTCTCAACGGGGCATCTCACGCATCAATACTCTCATGAACGAAAATACACTACAATGAAAGTGTTGCATAGTGATTCAGGTAAGTATTACTTGCCTGATCCATCAAGAAATCAAAATGATAGCGAAGGTGGTGAGAAATAACATGTTTTCCGGTGACCAAATGGTAGGCAAGGTCATATGCTTGAAACCCTGAATATACAAATGAGATAACAGCCACAGAGAGACAATACCTGCAGCATCAAATGGCTTACATCAGCACAATAATCAATGCAGATATGGGAGGCATTGTAAAGGACAAGTCTAAATTTAGTGGAAAACAAATTACAAGATGGATACTGCATTATTTTTTCACAAGCGCAAAATACCGGGAAATTAAAAGGCATAGGTTTTAAAAACTTTTATAAAAGAAAAATACATAATTGCTGCTCCGGATAAACTGGGAATATTAAATACACCGCTCTGCAATCTGATAGTGCGATCCAACCTTTTAGAATGTACTCTTATTCAGAACAACCTAACATGTAAATGTTAATGTTATGTTGCTTCAGTAAAAGACACTTCGCACCCTCCAAGTTTTCACATTGCGTCACTTTGGTACTCAACATTTCAGTTTGATCACACTGCACCTTTGATTTAAAAAATCAATTTTACAAATAACCCAAGATGACTGTTAAATTTTTGGGCAATGACCATCTTTTGGATAAATTAGTCAATTTCATTTCTTTTTCATCCTCATCTTTTCTTCAATCCTAAGCTTCACCAACACACCATTCCAACTCTCAAGCACCCACTATGCATATCCACCACCAGCTTCACTAGTTCTTTACTTGACATTCTGACCCACAGCAAGTTCTCAAGCACTCTCTGTCTATATTGTTCATACAATTCTCCAATCTTTATGTACCTAGTATTCTGATATTCCCTCATTTTGTCCAATCTATAGGAACTTCAAAGTGATGGGTATTCTTTTGGTTGATGAATGGGGTATTATTTTGGTTGATGAATGGAAGGGCACTTATATGCAAAACAAGTGAAGGAGGTAAGATAATCTGCCACTCGTTCATTGATCGTGAATGTTCTAGTAGCACTAGTTCATTTTCTTAATCCTTCTTTTGAATATTAAAAGACATACTTTGGCATAATATTTTTTAATTTTGTAAGTAACAAATTTTAATCTTTGATACTACAATATGATATTTTTAATTTTATTTATCTATCTATTATATAATAGATAATGGGTGAGAAGAGAAATAAAATTAATTGTCTTCTTAAGGCATGTAACTATCTTTTTCTCTCTCCTACATTTTATTTTATTTTAAAAATTCTCACATTTTATCACACATTTATTGTATACACGTTATGTGTAAATCTAAGTGGCTAGGAGCGAAAGGCGCAATAATGTAAAAGAAAAGGACAAGATTGTAGAAATAGGAATAGGTCTCCTCCCATAAGAAGTCGCGGGCCTCATTTGGTTATTTATGTCTTTTATGACCTTGATTATAATGATGGATTATTTTATGATTTTATTAGCATTTTTTTATAATTTTTTGGGGACTTTTAGGTTTTCAAATCGAGGCTTACGCCTCGCCTTGTCCGGAGAAAAACGATTCGTACCGCTTTTAACTTTTTCGAACATTGGTCATTTTACCTACGGTTATGAAATGACCCCAGAATCTTAGAATGATGTATTTGTAAAGCTAAGTGCCTCTTCTGATTGGCAGGGCATCCATTTTTTACAACTGGTATTACTTAGGGAGATGTTGATGGGTGGATATGTTGACAATGGCATTGGATGCTCCGAGCTCTCCATATCTTCAAATCTTTCGTTGAAATAACTGCCAACGCTGAACTCTGGTAGAATGATCACTAGCTGCGTTGTCATAATTATTTATAAGTTTGGTAGTTGTGGACCCAAGGAAGAATGGGTATGGATTGTGTGAGGTTTGTTATGGTTCAATGGTGATAGTTTCCGGTGGGATGACTGAGAATGGAGGAAGAAAGAGGAGGTTTGTGAAAGAGAATGAGGAAGTGAGAGATATAAGGGGAAGGAAATTATGAGTTGCCTTGAAATTAAACACGAATTAACAATGAGTGATCACTGAGTTGATTCGCCCAAGTTACTTTCCAATTCCACCCTTAGTAATTGATGATGTGACCAGCATATGACTTTTTTCCATCCAAAAATTCAACCGCCTTCTTTAATAATGTCTTTTAGAAACATTTTTTTAAATGAGGGTGAAATGTGTTCAAACGGAGACATTGTATATTAAAGTGGCATAGAGTGCTTGGAAGGTGCGGTGTCTTTTACCGAATAAATAGCTAAAGTACAAAAGATAACAAGGATTATGAGAGTACGAAAGGATATGAATGCCGGAAAGAGGAAATGAATGTAAAAAATGTTGAGATAAGTATACATTTTTAACAGTGATGGAAAAACATGTGCAGATTGGGGAATGTGTTAACGTCGGGGTTTAACTTGATTTTATATAATAATAATCGCAAGCTCAACAACGATCAAATGAAACCACTGCTATGCTCAAATAGACCAACTCTTATATTAGTAGAATTAAGTATGATGGGATGAACTCAATTCAAATCAATATTCTAAAAGGCGCTAGGCGGGAGGCCGAAGGGGGCCTGGGCAGAATTTTTTATTTTAAACTAATTTTAATATTTTATCTTACATTTATCCAAACAAAACAATAATATAAAACAAAACAATTTATAATAAAGATAATAAAGGCGTTTGCTTAAAGTTCAAACACATATCCATATTGTTAATGTCAAAATTCAAACACAAATATGCAATTGTTCAAAATTCAAACATATTTTTAACGTATTAGTTTTATTCATAAACAAAATTGTTATTAAATAATAAAATTTATAATTTCAATAATTTAATTCAATATTAAAACTTAAGAAACTAAACATAAATTTAAGAATTATATTGAATTAAACTAAATATTACAAATGTATCATCATTTATATAATTTGAAGTTGGTACAAATTCAAAAAATTACAACTATAAATAAAATTATTCATTTTGACTTGATATTGTTCAATTCTTGTTGTGATTTGATATGCTACATGTATTATGAATATGGTAATCATTTGAAAAATAAATATATTAAGATCTGGTTTGAGTAGTTATTAAAATAAATAAAAAACCTCTCCGCCTAAACCCCACATAGGCCCCGCCTAATTTTCTGGAGTGATTTTTTTGCCACCTTGGGCCTAGGTGAGGCGCTAGGAGGGCCTAGCGCCTAGGCGGACCTAGGCGGGGATTTTTAGAACACTGGTTCAAATAATGTAAACAAAACTAGCCTGGAGGCTGGACTAACAATTGTCAATACTCTAGGTAGAGTTTTCATGGGTTTCATGAGTTAATAAGGTAAAATTCCTCCATTAATAGACTACGTTCTCCATTAATAGACTATGTTCTCCATGTTGTTGAAATATTGCTTATAACAGCCTAACAGTAACAGGTACTATAAGCATAAAAGTCAAAGGAGAATTTCAACTGAAGATCCAGACATAGAGGAAAAATAGATAATTGGATCTTTATCCATTATACCAAAAATTCCTTGGATTTGCAACCATCAAATCCAAGAATTACAAAAATTGTTGGGCTCAGTTACTCCAATGCAAAGTTGAGCTCAATTGAGTCAATTCTATATAAACAGTTGCAATTTCAACACCAACTAATCTCAATAGAGCCCTAACTTGCAGTGGTCCAAGAACAGAAAATTAACTCAATTCAGGAAATCTATTAGTAGTATTTCATTTTAAGATGCACACAAAATGTAATTTATATAGAGAGAGATATAGTACCTGTATTCTTTGTAGCGATCAAAGGAATCACCACTCCAGCCCTGTGTTTTATCAGCGGCCATAACAGAGAACGAAATCAAGCACAAAATTACTTCACAGACCCTAAGCCCTAACGCCGCCCTCTCCACCGTCACATCCTTCCTCGACCTCCTCAATATAGACGCCACAGCCGCCCTCGACTTTCTCTCTCCTCCAACACCTTCCTCACCCAAACCCTCACCCCCTGCGGCCAGTCCCACCTTGGTGACTCCCGACGTCATATCCTCCTTCACCGAGCGGCTGTACATGACCTTGGACGACTGAGAGACCGGCGGCGGCGTCGGAGGCGGCGGAAAATTCAAATTGTCCTGGTGCTTGTGGTGGTTATTACGGGGAGGAGATCGGAGCGGAGAGTAGTACTTGTCAAGTGAGACGGCGACGATGGCCTTAGAGAGGGAGTCGGGCGGGGGAAAGGGTGAGTCGGAACGGAATGGTGAGTCGGAGTGGAGGGGTGAGTGAAATGACTCAACTTGACTGGTTTGTGAATCGGCGTCGGACATTGATCTGTTCTTGGTGCTATTGATCTTCTTCATGGTGGTATTGTGGCTGTTGGTATTGGGTTGGTTCTCCATTTTAAACTCCTCCTCTGGTCTTTCCCACTTTCTCTGTTTCGTAAATTTCTGGGGAAAAGGAAAGCAACTGAAAGAAAAAGAAAAAACCAATGGGCAATTCAACCTCTCTCTTTTTCTTTTCTTTTCTTTTTTTCCCTATTGATTGGGTTGGGGCCTCGGAAAAGAAAGTGGAGGGAATTATTATTCCACGTGGCAATGGACTAGTAGTTGAGAGAAGTCATTACAACCCCAAATATATTTATACATACATACATACAGATCGATTTTTATAAAGAGTATATCCACGTGTAAGAGCATCTCCAACCGTCTGTTCAACCATTTGGGATATTATTTAGCCAAATCACAAAAAGCATCTCCAATAATTTTTTCAAACTGTCATGTAGGTTAACCAACATTATTCTCATTCTTCAAATATGCAACTTACTTATTCTTCAAATCTATAATTAAAGGTTAAAAACATTTATTAGGCTTGATGAGTTTGATGTATAGCTTAATAAATTGAAGAGACTTATAAGACACAAAATATAAAAGTATCAAATAATATTCTTCAAATTGCTACGTAGATCAACAAACATCAATTTAAAAAGTTTGTTTTATAACTACTCTTAAAAATGCGCTAACACGTTAATTAACACGTTAATTAAATGACGCACAAAAATCCTCCGTCCAAGTTTTTATTTATTTAAATCTTTCTTTTTTAATATTAAAAAAATTATAACATAAATTTTAAAACTCAAATGGAAAATTTAAATTTAGCCTTAAATTTAATTAATATTATTAAAGTCAAAATTTATTTAATATTTAGGATAAATTGAGTTGCTTACTTACTTATGGTAAAAGAGTAGCAATGAGCATGAGATGTGGAAAGAAAAAAAAAAGTAAGGAAGGAAGGGAGGGAGGGAGGGAGGTGGGGGGGTTTAAAGTGTTGAATGGACAAGGAGGAGGTGACAAGTATTAAAAAATGAAACAGTTGCATATATGCCTGCCTTTTTGGAATAGCCAGGCTGAGGAGCTTTTAGTTAGTGTAAGCCTGGCTGGCTAATAGAATACTTGAAAAAAAGAATTCGGTTACCACGAAGTTAATTTTATGATAAGTTGGTCAAATGTGAATATAAAAAAAATTATCTTCCGCCTGCATATCAACATTATATTGATCAATTGATTAAAATTAACTTCATACTAAACACTCAATTGAAAAAGGGTAGGGTAAGTTTAAATTCCAATTCCAATGAACTTTTAATAAGCTAGTGGAGTAGTATACGTTCCTCGTTGCTAACTTTAAGTCTCTACCAACAACACTCCATCTCCATCTCCATCTCCATCTCCATCCAAATTTATATTTATTTAGCAATAATAATCTAATTGTGGTGCTGGCAGCCTGCTGCCTATATGCCCACTTTTACATTGTTTTATCATTTGAAGAATAATAATTTTTCTTTCTCAAAAAGGAGTTGGGTGAGGAAGGTATATAAAAAATTCTACAAATATTATATAGTATAAAACAAAATTAAGATCCCAGCCCACAAGAAGGGCCGAAGTATCGCATCACATTCGTTCCCTCCCTCCCTCCCTCTCTCTCCTTCTCCCTCTCCCTCTCCTCCCGCACGCATCATGACTAAATAAATACTATAATCAACCTTCCTCTATTTTAATATTGTAAATTGTTTGTTGTAAAATATTTTAATATCTAATTAAGTTATAAAACATTTCAAATAACTATTTTAAAAATTAATAATAATTTAAATCTTTAAACGGAGAGGAGACTCTTAATAAAACCAAAAAGAAACCACAAAACAGCTAGTATCTATGAAATGAATCACTAAAGCTGCTCGTGTTTGCCCCAATTATTTGATTTAGTCATAAATTTCCAATCAAATTACAAACAAGAGAATAAACATTCATACATTTACTCTGTATATTGCAACCATAAACCAGCAATACAAATCAGAGAAAAGAAAATGTACAACCACACATACCCACATACATCACCTCTTTATTACAATATATATATATATATATATATATATATATATATATATATATATATATATATTGCCGTTTATCCAGCAACCACTAACCCAAAACTTTTTTATTTTTCAACCTAAAAAATTACAAGACCATTAGAATATTTAAGACATGAAAAAAAGAAAGATCATAAGAAAAAAGAATAATTTTCTTACGTAGCAACATAGTAGTGAAAAAATTGCCCCATAAAAAGTTCTCAAACGTCTTGGCAGTACGAGAGAGCCCCAGAGACCATGGAATCATGTCTTACTCTGGTAGTTTTAAACGACTGAAGAGCACAAGGAAACTTTGCTCGGGGACAACATAAAGGAAACCAAGGTCTGCCCCTTTGACATATGGCCCCATGCCCTGTATAAAATCACAATAAGAAATTATACACCCTATAACAATAACCTTAAATTTCGGATTTGCAATTATTACCTTGCCATTGAGTTGGAGAAGTTCACCCTCAACCCACTTCGGATTCTTGAACCCAAATTCTGCTATCCTTCCTTGACCTTTGTAACTTGCAACCTTGACAAAAAAGTATCTATAATCAATTGCATGTACAAAACTTCCAAATAGGATGTACCGAATGAGATACTATTTATTTACTGAATATAATTGCATTCCAAATTCAGTGATGCCTCTAGTTTACCCTAAATTCTGAATCTTTCTCTACATGTTAATTATTATGCTATTTTCTGCACACACATTTACAATATGTTTATATTAGTAAGTAGTAGTATATTATATGAAAAAATGAGCATGCAATTTTTTGACAAGTTAAAACATGAGGATATACAGCCACATTACATGTTACAGAATGTTTCTCTTCAAATCATAGTCTTATTTCTTAAAACTACAGCAAACGAACCAAACAGAAGTATCCATATGAGAAGTCAGTAGAGTATAATAGATGTGATGATGGCGGTGGCGGAACCTTCAGCCACTATCATAGTATCATTAGTGTGTGCATTGGATAAACCACCAGAAGCACGTAATATCCCACCATCACCCACTAACATTAAACTATATGTAGGTGGCCCTCATTGCCTTTACAGAGTATTGAATGGATGACCTAAGCCTTAAAGGTCTGTTTGTGATTTTTAATTTGAAGGGAAGGGAAGGGTTTCTTTCCATATTGGAGAGGAAAAGTTTCCCTTTCCATCCCCTTCCCTTCCCTTCCCCCAACCCCAAATAATAACTCACAAACAGGCCATAAAAAGACACTTATCACTAGGCTCACTACCACCTGAGCTCAACTCCTTGGGGATATGATATAGTGAGCATAGAAATTAGGAACACAACAAGCTTCATATGAGGTGACATTTGTTTATTGATTCTTGCCCACTGCAGAATCTAGTGAAACCAGTCGGGTGCTACCCAGTACCTACTACCTACCAAATAGAAACATCACCCCTTTTTGCAGGCATGCAGAGACACACAATCAGAGATCAAGTTGCAGGCATAATTACCACTCCCAATTCATCTGGATACATCCCCCGATTTGAGAGGCGATTCCCTTGCCCAATTTTAATGCGAAACGTCACCTGAAACACCTCTTAGGGGTATTAATCTTTGGATACAGATCATATAAATCCATCCAATAAGTAGCCACCAAATTCCTGCAATCAACTAAAAGCTACAAACCTGGCCAGCAGGGACATTCAAATCCCCTGTCAGCTTTACTGCCTCAACGTACTCAAAGAACTCCACGTTTGAAGATTCTTCAGTATCGCTCACACCATTCCAGTTCCCATATTTACGCCTCAGTTGCACTACCTCAGTGCCATAAGGGCCAAATGCACCAACATAAAGACCTACACAAGAAACAGGTTAAATTCTCAGACGTTATAAACCTATAACACACCAACTAAGCATAACGCGCACGCACACAGAGGGAGAGGGGGAGAGGGGGAGAGAGAGAGAAACTCACCGTCAAATGGATCTAAATCACCTTTGGAAGTAGTAATTCGACTAAAACTTGTGTATTCAAATAGCTTTTCCTTCTTTTGTGCTTGACTAACCGCAAGCTTTATGATTTCCCTCACATCTCTGGAAACCTATAATAGCGCTAACAATTAATATTTGACCGGAAAAAGCAGTAGATCAAAATGGAAAAGAGTTTTCGTAGCTAGAAGAAATGAGGATGCTGGGAATATATCCATAAATTGCAGTTAAGTTCCATCCATTTTGAATTTGGAACTCCAGTGAAAAATGAAAATTCCAGTGTGTTCTCTTGATAGGAGCAGAAAGGCAATTTAAGCTTTAATGAAGCCCTTTAAAATGAGAAAATGGGATTTGAAACTGTGCTTTCGGAGCAGAGTTTAACACATTCAAATGACGCATTTAGGATTATAGAAAATTAGTTTTGAGCATCTGAAGTGTTATTATGATAAAGAAACATGAAAAATATACTATCCAAATGTGCCACTGGCTTGTTCTAAAATGTGTGCCACATAAAGATTTTGAACCAGAAACTCAAAATTTAGACGCAGGACAAAATAAGAGAACATAGAGCTTCACCAATTGTATCTCTATTCCTAAATAGAATAACAAACTGAAATCAAGAGTACTTTTTGCTTCATCATTTATATATACACAGAAACAATTAGAGATGGTGCAGGCCATCATATTTTGTGCTTCAGCTTTTGATATCCACATAAAAAACAAGAGCCTCACCAAAATTTTAATAGCAAGCAGAAATGTGAGCACTAGATCATATGACATGTCCAAATTCCATTTTCAAACTCACCTTTGGAGAAACTTTATCAGCACCGAAGAATGCCTTAGCCACATCAGGAGGCATGAGCTCAGAAGCACCTTGAGCTGCTAAGGCTGCCACTTTGACATCAGACACAATACTTTTATCAGTATCATGGTCCTGCCTTCCCACGGGTACATGTAGCACAAAAGAATCTCTTTCCATATTTTCAATTTCACCTGGTACCCGAACATACTCATCCTTGGAAGAAGATTCCTCTTTATTATGTAGAACACCACCAATGAAAAGCTTCATCATATCTAAACTTTTTCCATCTTCCATTGCATCGCTACCTCCTCCCAAAGAAACTTGGTCAGGCTGAATGTCATCCAAATTACTGGCTTCATCTTCAGAGTTCTCACTGGACATTGAATTTTCATCATCTTCTTCCAGTAACTGCTTAACAGAATCATTGTCCTCTATAACTTCTTCCGAAATATTTACTTTCATCACTTTTACTTTCAGTTCAGGGATTTTATCTTTCAGAAAATTTATCACACTTCTTATCCCTTCCTCAGTTGCTCCCTCAAAATTAATGCTCTTCTCATTACCGTTTTCTGATTTATCTTCATTCACTTCAACATCAACTACAGATGCATTCTCAATATCCCCGGATGGCCCTTTTGTGGGTTTGGAAGTGGATGAACTTGTGGATTTTGTTGTACTTCCTTTGGTTCGCTTCAAAAAAACTACCTGCCAACAGACAAGTAATTCCACAAGTAGATACCAGTCATCCAGGTTAGTCTTCACTATTTTCAACCTTTTTATTTAATACTTTAACTACCCAAGGTTCCTAAAAAGAAAAGGTTGAAAAAGATTTATGCTACCTGCATAGTGTATGTCTCATCGCCATCTTTAACCACAAAAATTTCAAATAGTGGAGTTCCAGGTGATGCAGTGACCAGCTGTCTGCAATAAACAACAATGAACTATATCACTAGTGTTTCCAGCATATAATAAGTAATTCAGGAGAAAATTTTCTAGCTTTCACATTTCAAACCCATTTGTAATACCTCGGACTAAAACTTTTGCCAACAAATCTGCCCACGCCAGGAGTGATGCGTATTAATCTACCAAAAGGATCATCAGAATCCTTTGAATAGCCTACCCACCAGCCCACCTGCAAATCGAAGGAGAGAAATACTTTTAATGCAGCAGCAACTTGTACAAGGTGCATGCTTAATAGAGAAAGAATAGCAAGAATATGAGCACTTTTTGAAGCTGTATGGTGCCACCATGACTTCAACTATTTTTGGAGAGGGGAGGGGTTGTGAGAAGGATTCACCGCAAATTAAATTTGTACCAAACAGAAAAAAAGAGAGTTTTGTTAGTTACTTGACCTTTGTCGCACAAAAATTATTATTCAATGAGAAATCATTTTCTTTTTTTAATTTCACTTTTGTTTTTTTCAGCAACTTAAAAGACACATGGATTTTATCATTGTTTTTAGATTTTAGTTTTTCTGTTAATAGGGAAAAAAAGTGAGAGATAGGATACCATGATGGTTCTTAAGTTCTAGTAGTGTCTAGAGTAACTGGTATGTCCTATATATCTTCATTTCATTTGTTATGAGCACAACATATTCATTATCTGGATCAAATCTTCTTGGTGACAACTATTTAAAGCCGTACATGGTATTCGAGCTGGAAGTCACAATGATGGATCAGACAGCACACTAAGGCTACCCAATATCAGCAAGCAACGGGCTGTGAGGCTATGCATCTAACGACATGGCGTGTGGCTTGGCGTGAATGTGCTAATGTGCGTAGACGCTTTACCATCACTAGGGTCTCACGGTAGCAACACTGATGTAAATGTGGCACGTGAGAGTTCCAACACAGCATGATCAGAAGCTTCAGTTATGCTCACAAATATGCCCTTGGCTAGGCAAACCATGGACAACATAAGCACTACCATCGTTAATTTGGAAAGACAACTATAGTTATATACTTCTTCTTCCTCCTTTTTTGATTACCAAAAGTTGTATGCTTGCATTTTTGCATTGAATTTTCCATCTCAGTATCTAATATGTTTGACTTTATTTATTTTATTTTGCTTGCCCAATTCACTTGCATGTAAATTAGTGCATCACTTACCATAATACTCTTTGATGTCTAATAGCTCTCGTACTTACAGCGGTGGTATCCAACGTGTTATATTAGATAGAATAGGGGTCACTTGACTCACTTATCAAAAAAGATGGAAAAGGAGCCTACATGCCAACTTTCTAGACCTCAAGTGCAATGGCCCCTAGTTTGTTTATTTTTCTTTATTGGGTTTCTGATAAGACAACAGCACCTTATGTAAAAGTAATTATAAGACAAAAATGTAAACATGTAAAACAAGGCAATAAACACCATGAAAACAAGCAAAAGAACAGAAGTATCAATAACCATTCACAATCTATCCTTTTGCCCTACAGAAGATAATTGCAAGAAGTAACTATGAAATTACCAGCCCACTTCCTGTACTTTTGCACAACCTTGAAGCGTCGTGGTAACGCTCCTCATCAATTGCATCCTGCAAATACAGAAAGTTTAGAACATAGCAGAAAAATGGAAAAAATTAAGCATGCAGGTTCATCCTAGACCCTAGTACTACTGCTCATCCAACATCTAATTCAACCTTCAACTCAGACATGATTTCAGCAATACTGTCCTTTGATGTTGCTTCTGCTATAGCTGTTTTCAACTTTGCAGCTTCCTGGAAGTCTTCCTTCTCTATTGCATCTTCTAGTTGAAACTGTAAAGCATAGCATGTTAGCAACAAAAATTTGTCAACAGTGCTGTATGATTTCTCTGAAAACGGAAACTAAAGTAAAAATTGATCCCATAAATTCTGAGGAACTTTGTTAACTTTCCATAATTCCCAATCTTAAAGCAAGGAAGAAGGATCTTGGTTGCACAGATACAAGCAGAATAAGCTATCCAACCAATTCTCACAAAAACATAGGCATTTTATATTGTAAAGATTCCTTAAATGCCTGCTGCTTTAAAGAATCATCAAGTAAATATATCAATAGGCACTTATTTGCCCGGCTTAAAAGTTTAAGGGAAGGTTGAGAAAAGCTATGAAAACTTTAAAGCAAAAGTTAACACATGAGACAGTTTTCATGGAGGAATCACATTGCTTCTAGGCTAAGCCTGAATCAAATGGAGAACTAGCGCAAATGAAACAAAACTTAGCAAAGTCGTAATCAACTAAATTTCTGGAGAAAATACAAATTATTAGGTCATCTTATTGCTATGTCATATTTTCAATCATTTGTATTCCATACTTCATAGATATCCAAAATTTCGAATATTTCTATCGCTTTCAAAGTCAGAATATGTAAAGCGAAAGGTCATTAAAAGTGGTGCCTTAAATTCTTCTACCATGACAGAGTCTAGAGATGACGAAGATCATTTATCTTTAACAGTTCACAAATAATTTAATGTTTCAACCTTCTAAAATTATTAGTGTGCTTCCCAAACACATCAGCAGAAAAAAAAAGTCAAATACGATTTACAATTGCAGGAAGATAAGAGGAAAGTAATAAATGATCTTAAAAGTTATGGAGAAGATTTATATTTTTTTACTTCTTGTCTTGGTATAAAGGAAAAGGTCTATTTTCATAAATTCTTAGATGAGAAACTATTATACAACTAAATGGTGATCACTTTTATAAGTTCCTCTAACATTTCTAAAGTATTTATTGGTCATGATGGTAAGTGGTAACCTTTACAGGGAAAACTATTTACAATGTGTGGAAATAAAAGACCAACTTAGTTTTGTGCAAGTACATTACCAACCCACTAAAAATAGTCCGAATAATTACCCTCGACTCAATTAGCTCATCCTAAATTACAAGCCCACTTGAAATTAATCAATTATATAATCATGAAAATCCAGTGAAATAATTACAGAAAACTCTTCAGTGTATACCTTCAGAAACTAAACCCTAAATCTAACAGTAGTAACCTTCATCAAATTTAAGCAAATAAGAACCAGGTATAAATACAATCAAACACGCACGGGTATATATACACACAGAGAGAGAGAGAGGGAGGGGGGGAGAGAGAGAGAGAGTAACCTTGAGAACAGATGAAAAGCTCTCAGCTTGTTCAATTTCAGAGAAGTGGCGGGTCCAACGATTCCAATCCCAGTCTGAAGAAGAATAAGAGGAGTAGGAAGAGGTGTAGTTATTTGATGAGGTAGAAACGTTGGTGTTATTGTTATTGGCGCTGCAACGGCAAAACAGCTGCTTAGAAATGTTGGTGCCGTTTTTGAAAGTTGGGTATTTGGGTACAGTGGAATTCCAATCGAAGATGAATTTCAACCTCAAATTGAGAAATTTATTGGGAACAGAGGAATCGTGGGAGGAGGATCTGATGTGTGGCATTGGGACTGAGTGTCCCGTGGCCCAACAGTTGGCCACTGCCATTTTTTCTCTCCTCTTCTTCCTCTCTGATTGGTATGAATTATTTTCCTATCTGCTGCAACAAGACTGGGAGGAGTACCGAGCAGAAGAGCAATAGTATACTTCTACTAATAGTATTTTGTATGCGGTGGTGGGTGTTTGGTTTTATGGATAGAATCGCCGGACCGGATAATATATAAAGACTCGCTTAGTACATTCCATCCATGGATAATGGATCCTTCAACTTTGCTTGGTCCCGCCCATTCTTCTTTATATTGTCCGCTTCTACACCTCATTGGTGTTGAATTAGAAGAAATTGGTGTAATTAGATATTACAAAGGAATAATATTAAATGTTTGTTCAATTATAATTCTCAAATACAAATTACATAATTACAATTATACATCTTCAAATTTAATAAATATAATTATAATTTCATATCTATATATACAAATATGCATGAATCTCACAAAATCATAAAAAAAATATTAATATCATATATATTTACTAGTAATGCGTAACCAAATCTTCCCTCTTTCAACAATCTCCGAAAATTAAAATGAATCTGATCGGTCCTTGTGTTTTTCTGACAAAATTCAAATAGGGTTCTTATCTTATTATTATAAATAATAGATATAATAATAATAATAATAATAACAGGCTCAATCATGGATAATCTTGTAGTAAAACATTCCATTAAGCGTCAATTGATAGGACGCGCACTGCTCGTGGCCCCTGTTTCTATCAAAACATGGGCTGGCCCCGCCCCATTAACAATTTTATATCAGTCACTCAATCTAACTGACGGACTGCTAGTAGTAAGTAGTACCCCTGCAAAATATATTTTTTTCGTTCAATGAAAAATCTGACTGCTCTCTCTCTCATTTTAGTATCTTTTTGGGTAAGAATACATGGGGAGAAAGTTAAAAAAGTCTGAAATCACTAGTTCAAACAAAGTACAGAGTTTTTTTTTTTAACAATCTCGATGCATTGACCAAAATTAATCAAATAAAAGTCCATGTATCCTTTTTGACCACGGCAACACTGGATTTGGAAATTACCACAACACCCGAGTATGAATACCATCTGCAGAACAAAATTTTGCCATTACCAGCTTTTCTTTTGGGTCCATGAATACAACATTAGACTACTATGGGAAAGAAACCATACAAATGCCTTGGGCAATGACCACAGATGGACACAAACGAATTTAGCTTCTTTAAGCCCATTTAGTTAGAATTTGACGTAAAATTGTGTAAGACTGCACAAAAACCACACATATTGGTGCTGAGGAGGGGAAGACTGTCCGTCCAGCCAGTAATTGTCAGGGCTCAGCACTTGTGTGATGCCGCACTGCCCCTTGTAAACCTCCATTTTCAGCAGTTTCTAAAGTGATGTCCATATTGCTCCCGGCCCCTGCATTTTCTGTACGAACCGGGCGAAGCAAACCCTGCAATCTCAACAGATAACTTTGGCTAGGAGGTAGGGTTCTAACATATTAGGCTGCCGTTACAACAGTGGAAGGCGACTGTTCAGTATCAGCACGGATATTGGATAGTGCACTAAGGTCAAGATTTGGAAAGACTGAACATCGACATCTAGGGCATTTCACATTCAACCGAAGCCATTCGTCAATGCATTCCACATGGAAATTGTGAGCACAAGGAAGGCCACGAACCTGCACCATGTGTAATTAGTAAGAAACCTATACAGAAAGGCACCCTGTTTGTTCTTATTATTGTTAGTATAACTTCTTTTTTTATTACTTGGATAAACATAAACCTAGATAGATTATTTACCTCATTTCCTACATGAAACTCTTCCAAACAGATTGGACACTCGCTGCAATCAGTTGGAACAGCCTTCAGCCTGAACTTTGGAAGTTCCTGGATGAGTGCCTCCACTGCTTCTCTCTACGTGCAAACATAGAGCCCCGCAAATTAATGAAACGATCATAAAATGGATACAAAAAGATAGGATACATTATATTAGATCAAGTGTTGTTTAATTGATTGAATGGAAAGTATCGATCAACAGAAGAATATCAATTATATACATTTTTGAATGGTAGCAAAAAAAGAAAAAAAAATGTAAATGATTTACATTCAAATACCAACGGTCTATCTTCATGTACAAAGCCCCAAGTTCAGACATTAAAACCTTTGCAATCAGCATCTCATATCTAGCTTACCTGAGTTGGGGTCAAATAGAGTCCTGGATGGTATGCAGCAGTATCTTGGCCCATGCCTCTCAGCTCTTGGCCAGCTGCTTCAAAAGCCCAATCTGGTACTCTTATCATGTCAACCAACACCTAAAAAAGATGCAATGTTCAGTATAGTCTAAGAGAACATAAGCCACTAACATGTACAAATTGCAATACTTGGAGAAAATGATGGCATAAGCTTGCCCATCAGATAAATAAAAAATGCTAGTCCAACTTCCTTTTCACAATGTTCATTACAAAGAATCCACCAACCATAAGAGTACTTCTATCAGTCTATGAACCACTAACCGGTTGGGGCCTACAAAGATATAAGTCAACCAATAAGGATTATCCCCCCAGCTACGAAATTCTGATTTAAACTCTACCAACAAATTTTATACCCCACCCACTCCAATGGTTGCCATGTCCATATGCCCCTAAAACTCAGCATTAGCTTCAATGTTCTAGGAACTAGTTTTGTTGACTAGGAACTGATTTCTATAGAGCTTACCCCATATTCTGAAATAGGTATCCCCTGTTGAGCACGCAGTAAATGAGCTTGTCTTCTTGTTAGCCACTGCAAAGTAATTTCGAAGAACGGGCATATGTTGTGATTAGTTATAGAATACTTTGAAGTGTATTCTTGACTACTGTAGAGCAGAGATATCAAACCTTCCCCATAGACATGCAAGCGATGCAAAGGAGCCCACAGTAGCTGAAAAGCAACCAAATAAGGAAACCCCATTTCTGACCTTCTTCAGGCAACTGCATGATTTTTAACTCATCATCTCTATTTTCACCTTCTTTGTATACTAAAAATGGAAGATAACAGGTGAGAAGCTTACACAGTCTCTTGCACTAGTGAACCATATAGTACCAATTATAGTCCAGGCCCAGAGAAAGGGATAAAGTAGCAGGGATAGGATTGAAAGAACCACTACCCTTCCACAAAACCGAGCGTATCTCTGCTGCCAACCAAAATCCCTATATCATACAAATGAAGTTATGAGAACTTATCATGTGTGCTGTTTGTGGACATCAAATGCTTTAACAGAACTGAGAAATGCCAAAGAAGATTTCAAAACAGTTATGGCCTTTATTAAATTGACAATCAATTAGGTGTACTGATGAAAAAATGACTAGTTCTTCAAAAGTTCATTGATGTGCAGTATGTGTTGCATTACATTAAAAAATAAAAAGGATTATGCAACTAGCTTTGTCCCTCATTCAAAATTCATACGAAGTGGGGCCTCACTATAGTAACTTTGCATGCGGAAATATGGCAAATAATAAAGAATTAATAAACTGGATAAGTGGTGTCTATTAATGAAAAAAGCCTCAGCACACTAAGATTGGAAGCCTTACAATCCCATTCCAGAAGCAAGCCCATTATCCACGAACATCAGGAGCCGAAAAACAAACACTGTTGTGTAGTCCACCTAAAAATACAGTTAAAACTAGATAAGAAATTTACTAAGCATAGTACAAGAAGCTAGTACAAACAGATCCAAATTAATTCTGAAAAGAAAAACTTGATAATACTAACCACGATCCATATGTGCAATGGATACTGACAATAATGGTACCGCTTCCAATTGATTGCGACAATGATTCTATTAGTTAAATTGTTAAGAATCAACAGAAACCTTACTACACACCACAAATTAAGTTGAAAAATATCATAATATCAATGTATCAAAAGCACTAAAAGAAAAAAAGAATATACGTGAAGTGAACTGCCACAACATTTAAGCCAAATACTAAATAAAAGGATAATAAATTGCTCATCAAATTGAGAATCGCTAAAAAAAAACAATCTGTAAAAAGAAGAAAAAAAACAACAAAAAAAAAAATTCGACCAGGACTCTCAAAGGATACATACTCGTTGCAAGCATTGACAAGAAGAATCCATCGTACCTGCACGACCCGAAATTGTAATTCATACATATGAAGGCAAATCGCAAGAGATTTATGCACATAATTTTGCCAACACGTAATACATAATTTGGGGGAAGGACATTAACCTACCACTTAAAATCTACGCCTCTGATTGCCATTGAGAGCGAAATACAACGAAACCCTAGATTGACTCCTGGCGTAAAAGCTTGAAAATCTAAAGGCCCAATCAATCTTGGGCGAATCTATTATTAATAAACACCGATTTGGTTGGAACCAAGAAATGAAATGCAAAATATAAGTAGAGAGAAAGAGATCAAGGGAGGGAAAATACAGCACTATTAAAGTAGGGAGAGAGAGAGAGGATGGGGGTTGGGGGATTTCGTGTGACAGGAAAAAAGCTTCGTTCTTTTATGTGCAGAGAGCAAACAGGTGAACTGACGACGATGAAGGCTGAATGAAGCAGTAACAGTGAAATTAATACAGTAACGGAAACTTCACGGCTGTTTGCTGACGTTCAATAAACGCCGTTTAATTAGCGTACTTATTGTGTGTCCAGTTGTAGTACAATACAATTACAATGGATACCATTAGGGGTGAATAGATAACATTTTAGGGTAAGCATGGTTTGGTTTGAATCTCACATAAAATTATTTATGATTGGTACGGTGCGATTTTGAACCGTACAGTTTCGGTTTTAAAATTAATTAAAATAATAAATTCATATAATAGTTAGTAAAATTATTCACACAAACGTATTACGCAATGAACACAATCATGGAACTAATTTAGTAAAATAGCTTCAGACATTAACAATTATACGGTTGATTAATATTACGTTATCACATTTGATTTAAGAAATATCAAGTCACTCTTGATTTACAAACATAATTGATACTATTTATTCTTCATCCAACCCTACAATATATGTCTTATAAATAAAATGAAAATAATATTTTATAGTAGACAAATTATATATACTTGTAATAAATTTGAGAACACATGATGATTATTTGGTGCAATTTTGTACGATTTTAATTAGTAACTAAATTAAAATCGTAAATTTTGTTTTTTAATTCGCTTAAAATCGTCACCTATATCAGAATCGTTGGTACAATTTTAATTGATGTGATTTGTACGATTTTAGATGTAATTTCAATTCTAATTTGGTTTTTTAGTCGACCATAGATACCACCAGACTCTACTCTACACTGAAGTGGCTAATTAAAGTTATGCTTTTTACTTTTTTAGGTTTGATGTACATCATAATTACTAGTAGCGCTAGGGATGTGTAGTGGGCCACGTAAAAATGAAAGATATTTTACTGGTCGGAGAAAAGGAATATGCGATTTTGCAAAAAATAATTTATTTAGAAACAAAAAAATAATATACGGCATACGTTATAGTCAGGTCACGATTTAATATTTGATCATAAACTAGTAAAATGTTTAAATTCCATCAATAAAGCTGGAATAGTAAAATAATAAAATTTAATTAATTAATATAAATAAAATTCTAGGCTATGTCTGTACTGTTGTCTGAATTATAATATAATTTCGTTGTGACTGCAGTTTTGTGGAATAGTTGTATTCTTCCTTTTAATTTCTAAACTCTTAAATTTGGACGACATTTTTCTATTTCATTTTTTTTGATTTTCCTTTTTAGTTACTTATGAAAATAATAAATAAAATTTATTTGAATTATACGTTAAATTATAATTTGTAGCATACACTAGTCATATTAAAAAAAATAAAGATTAGTTTTGTTCATAAATTTTAATCTCACATAATGAGATTATAATACCTATCTACCTAGACATGATATTAAACAATCTCCTATCTTAAGTCATTTTATAATTTTTAAATTAATAATTTCAAATTTAAATTTAAATTTAAAAATAAATAAAATAATTAAAATTAATAATTATATACTAAGTATAATTCTTACGATCAAATATAATTATATACGTAAAAAGTATCCAGCATCGGTCATCGAGTGGTCGCCATGCATGATTATGTACTTTGCTGACGTGTGGAAATTGGGTCATTTTTGGACGATATATATTATGAACTGGGAATCATGCTTATATTATATATTGATCTTCTGTAAAGGGTACATTTGATTGATTGGGGATAATGAATTGGTAATGGCTTTAAATTGGAACTTTTATTTTCTTGAGTTAAAAATTTGTTAACCTCCTTTTATTTTAAGAATAATGGTATGAATTTTAATTTTTTTTTTGTACGATATTAAATACAAGAGTTGCTCGAGTCTTCCTCGATTTGATCTTTTGTTTAGTTTTTAATTAGATATAAATTTGCGCGTTGCAGCGGAATTATTCATTTTGTTAATAATAAATTTATACGTGCAATTATTAAATTAAAATATAATAAGAAGTTGGTAGATTGTTATGCGATGATCAAATTTTGATAATATATGTTGTATAGAGTTAGATAAAAGTTTTGTGAGCAAATATATATCCAAGTATAGCATATGTTGTATAGAGTTGGGTAACAGTTGTGTGTGTGTGTGTATATATATATATATATTATTTTTTTGACAAAGATGTTTATAATGTAACCAATAGAGTTAAAAATGGATACCTCTTGCATTCTAAAGCACTAATAAATATTTAGAAAGTGTAATGCACAATGTCATCAAGTTGTTATATTGATACGATTGTTAGTGGCATATTTGAAGTCTGTTACACACTACACAAACCTCACCAAGCCTCAAATATCTGGCACAGGTACTTGATGCATTTTAAAGAGTCTATGTCTCATATACGCTTACTTGCACCAGAATTCAAACATCCAAATGAAAGGAGAAACAGATAAAGAATGTCCCAGTTTCAGTCCTCAAACCTCAAGAAAAATTACATGTTAAACAAACATCGCGTCCAAAAACATAGTAGTATAACACTTTGTCATACATAACACAATGTTATAGTTAAAAATGAATACATTGTCTCATTAGTTTTTTATCCATTTTTGGCAATTGTCACAGTATTACCATAATGCCAAAAAAAACTATTAATGATGATGAAAATGATTTACCAGATGCTAGTACTTAACAAATCATGCAAAGCTACAATCCAGATAATAAAATACAATAGATGAAGAAACCATAAATATAAACACCGTGAGATATAGTCCACAAAATGAAGTCATAGCCCCTCCCATTGAATGCATTGTCACCATAATCTGAAGGTATCCAGATATATAAATCATTTGCACTTTCAAAAGTATTTAGAATTGTTTGTACGTAGCATGAGTTGTTGCATAATAGTTGGTATGTATTTATATGGAGAAATTAGGTTAATTAATGGAGAATAATGATAATAGCTCAATTTCGGCTGAATGACACTTCTGTCCTTTCAAGTTGCCACCCACTTTTAAAGTCATCCCTAAAGTTCAATTTTCGTCATGACATTTTGTTGGCATTACCGTTCCGTCAGCCCAATTTGACCTCAACCCGATAATTATTATTTTAAACTTATTTTTAAATTAATTTTATATTTTTAAATATTAAAATTTTGGGTTAGGTCAAACTGGACCGGGTTGAGTCAAAATTGGTCAAAATAGGTCGAGTTGAGGTTAAATTGGGCTGAATGAATAGAAAATGCCAACAATGTAAGACCCCGAATTTTATGAAATAAAATTATTTAATTTTTCTATTTAGTAAATGGTTGAATTGATAAAAAGTTAAAGTTAAGGGTGATATATATAAAATTTTCAAAATATGCAAGTGGTTATAAAATACTCATTTATGTCGGAGAATATTCGTTCTGTCGTGGAATATTCTTGTTGTTGGGGAATATTTAGACGAAGCCGGTATGATCATTTGTGGGCCCATAATGAGAATAAGCGTCGGATGAAGAAAATGACAAGTTTGAGTCTTTATAAATAACGACGTAGTTATTCAATTAACATTTGTTGGAATACACGGTGGTTAAAATACGATAATATGCGTGGTTATCTGAGAAGCATTACGGTATTGCATTGCAGTATTTTTGAATTATTGATTCTTACGTAAGAAGGCACTTTACTCAATAATTATTACGATGAGTCTTTATTCAATATTTTATTTTATTGATTCAATAATTGCTGCGTTGATAGTTTATATTATTGTTGTTTCAATAATTATCATCGCACAATATTTTTCATTATCGGATCGATAATTCATATTATTTGAATAATATTATTAGATAGCATTATTGGCAATGTCTAAAAAATTACATCGAGGAGAGGTTTGGTCACCTAATCACTTGTACAAGAAGAAGAAATCCTTATCGGAAAGCCCCTCTTCCGGAAACCACTGGTTGTCATAATTGTGATTCTGTAATATTATTTGTGAATAATTAATTATTGATTTATATGATAAGGAAATATTTATTTGATGCGGATATAAATGATATATTTATTTATGTGGTTATAAATGAAGGAATTAATGTTGAGGTGTTTTATCAGTATTTTTGTCGGAATGGAGGTATTAAAAATCAAATCAGTATTTTTACGATATATTGCGTGAGTTATAATTTTTAATCCGACTGTTAGATCATTGTGATTTTTGGATATGTTATACATATATAAGTTGAGTATATTTCCACAAATTTTGAATCGTTAAAAAAAAAACGTATGATTTGTTATGAATTTTAAGAGGTGACTGGTTCAGAAATTGTTGAAGTTTCTGAATTTATCATTTTGGTGGAAAATTCTAGAATGCGTGGGCCCCATCTATGGTTGGTGAAGAAATGTGCTGAAATTCTATTTTAAATGTGGTGGGTGGGAATAGTAGCAGGTCAAGTCTGCTTCGGCGGGCTAACATTTTCCTATAAATAGAGGGCTAAGTTAGAATTGAAAATCACACCAGAAACATAAGCTTTCTCTCTTTCTCTCTCTATATTATCAAGCATATTTTGTGAGTATTTAGATACTTTAAGAGTTGTTATTCAGTGCAAGGTTCCTTCGGCTTTCCATTCCGGTCATAAATACTGCTCTTTCGAGGTAAAGGATTGTAAGGGATTTTAAGGGTTGTTATATTTCTTTAATTTCATAATTTTTCTGATCTTCAAAAATTTTGAAAAAAATTGAAAAGATAATTTGATGAGTTTTATTAATTGTGTCCAAAAATGGCGATTTTTGGATGTATAGATTAGGAGTTATGGATTTTATGAGAAAAGACTATTTTAAAAGTAGACCCTTATAACTCCTTGTGGTTAACTCCAAAATTAATAAATTTTTTATTGGAAGTACATCTATATAATATCAGTATACCCTGTGAATTTCAGAATTTTGGATAAAATTACAATTTATGATAAATGTCTAAATATTCGACAGTTTTGGCCATATGAAAAATAGTAAATTAATTTTAAAAATTCTGAGAAAAATATATGTTCAATATGAGACTATAATTTGCTAAATCCCAGAAAAGAAAATTTGTTTGTACTGATTTGGTATTTTTCATGAAAATGGACTAGTTATGAATAAATGAATTAAATATGTTATGTGAAGTAACAAGATTGAAAAATAGGATTTTATAGCTTGGGAATCCTATATATGGTATATGCAGATTTTTGATGAGGTTGTTGGTTATTGGTGATGAAATCTTATGAGTTTGGCATTTTAGTATGATTAAATGCATTAATTAGTAAAGTGTAAACAATTAAAATAATTTATTTATAAGTTTAAGAAATGATTAAAATATTATGATAATATTAATAATATTAGATTATGAGATTATTAAGTGATTTATAACATTTGGATTAAAGTGTTATGAAATCATTAATTTATGAATCTTACTCTTGAAATTAAATGCGATTGTTGATCATATTGTTTTTATATATTATCATATATAACATTTTTATAATCTCGGTGATGAAATTTCTCTTTGGCGATGGTCTGAAGATGAATTGTTGGTCGGTATGATCGTGACCATTGGATTTACAATTGAATATTTTTAGCTTAAGTGCAAAGGTGAATTGATCAACATGATTATAATTATGATTTATATAAATTCTGAAATGATTGTATATTTCTTTAAGATATGAATATCTTTGGCCCGTAGTGCAAAGATGAATTATTGAGTGAATATCTTTGGCTGTAAGTGCAAAGATGATTTTGTTGTTGAATATCTTTGGCTGTAGTGCAAAGATGAGCTCATTGATGAATATCTTTGGCCCGTAATGCAAAGATGAATTTATTAGTATGATTATGAGCAGAGGCGTGATTTAGTGTAACCATGATCTTTGATATTTCAGGTAAAGACAGGTGATGAAAATATCTTCGTCTTGGATGAGAAGAGAAAATTAGAACTACAATTATGATTATGAGTTATTCACATGACTGTGAACAGGATCTGTTGATTAATGTTAAGGGTTAAAGCATTGTTGGTGGACTTTTAACATGGAGAAGATAATAGACTTTATGGTCTATTTGACTCTTCTAATGGATTGCTCATTTCGCTGCAACTATGGTTGAAAAGTTTTATCATTTATCATATATTCTAAATCTCTGATTTATTTCTGATGAAGGCTATTGATAATTTAATTATCTTTAGTCATGATATTCTTTACTGAGCTAGTTGTGCTCACCCTTTTGCTTCACAATTCTTTTCAGGTAATAAGAGTGTTGCCGGGTCGAGCGGGGATAACAGGGGAATAGAACGGTGGTCTATAGCTATTGAGGTTCTCCCTAAATAGTATGAAAATAATTTTATTGTGAACTTTAGATAAGTGGGTCGTATTGTATCGTCATTTGATATTTAATTTTGGTGAAGCCAAGAATAGGTGTGGCGAACCCAACTTTGGAAGGGTGTTTTGTCACTATCATACAAGATGTCTAATGACATACAACCTCGTGTTATAATAAGGCGAGGTTTGCACATCCACTTGCTAAGTATATCTACGAGCACTACTATATGATCTCGGAGTTTGGTTGAAACATAACGTTGATTGCAGATGGTGGAGATAGTTATATGTCAAGAGAAGACTCACCATTAGAAGGAACATGATAATAATCTTCTCGTTTTTCTTTGGGGTCTATTAGATCAACCAAGGATAATTCTCTGGACATATGATATCTATCATAACTTAGATTCATGGCCTCCCATGTACGAAGGTTTTCTTGAGTATTTTCCAAAGATTTTAATTTCTAAAACAGTTATTGAGTGTACCTTTATGTAAGGTATCATTGGGAGGTGCGGTTCACGGTTGGGACATGAGTCACAGTTGTTATATATTTGTATTAAAACTCACAGCATATGTGTTGTTGTAGTAATAAAGTTGTAGTTATTTTCTGTACCATGTATTTGGTGACTCGGAGTAGGTTGGATGGATTGGACCTATTTTGGGGGCGTCACAAACAAAATGTCATTTTAAGGACCTAACTGACAATAATTAAACTTTAGAGACGACTTTAAAAATGGGTGGTAATTTGGATGGACAGAAGTGTCATTCAGCAATAATGATAATGTCATAAAGTAGTGCTTTTAAAAGATAATAATTAAATTAAAAATAATAATATCAGAACAGATGACATTACCAAAATAGTTTAAATTTGTAGTGATTTAGGGGATTATAAATTCAAAATATTAAATTAGTAATGATAATAATAAAACAGTTAACATTATCAAAATAATTTAGATTTGTAGTGATTTATAGGATTATAAAATTAAAATATTAACGTGAGATTAAAAAGTAGTGATTTTAGGGATAATAATTAAGTAACAATAATATAAAAACCATTTAGATTGAAAATGTAGTAATTTAGGAAATTATAAAATCAACATGTACGTAAGTTATGATTGATATTATTTATTTTTTTATTTTGTTTTAAATATTTTAAAGCTGTATAATATTATGTTTTAATATAATTATAAATGGTATAATATTATGTGGTAATATAATTTAATTAGTAATGATAATATTTTTACAGTTTAGATAGGTGGTGATTTTGTTATTTTGTTATATCGTGTATTATAATATTTTACCATACATGTATGATATAATTTATGGTATAATATTAGAAAAGTAGTAATTTTAGGATATAATAATTATGTTTTAAAAGTAATAAGTTATGATTGATATTATTTGTTCTTTTAATTTTATTTTAAATATTTAAACTATATAATATCTTGTTGTAATATAATTATAAATGGTATAATATTATGTTGTATTAATAGAAATAAAATTAGGTTAAATAACGGAAAGTAATGATAATATAACAAAGTAGTAATTTTAGGATATAATAATTAAGTTAGAAATGATAATATCGAGCAGTTGATATTATCAAAATAAATTTAAATTTAAAATATTAATTTGGGATTAAAAAGTAGTGATTTTAGGAGATAATAATTAAATTAGTAATGATAATATTAGAACAATTAACATGTACTACTGTTTTTAGTAGTGATTAAAAGTAGTGATTTTAAAGTAATGATTTAGGGATTATAAAATCAACATAGTAAGTTATGAATTAAGACCCGACTTTTATAAATAAAGATGAATTTTTCTATAAATATTATTTTTGAATATTATGGAATAAATTTGATATAATGTTATAGTTGTGGGTAATATTTATAAATTTTGCAAAGTATCTGAGTTGTTATAAAATATTCGTTTGGTGGGGAATATTCTTTTTGTTAGGGAATATTAAATACTGATATGCTCAATCATTGGTGGACCCCTAGCGAAATTATTGTCGGATTGAAAGCGACAAAAATATTTTATAAAAATAACGGCGGAGGTATTCTCGTTAAAAGCTGTTGAACTACCGGTGGTAAAAGAAATGCGATGTCTGGCGTGGTTGCGTAGTAGCACGGTATTGATTATTGATCTTACGTGAGAAGTCACTTTTCATTATATGCTCGATTATTGCTTTCGATAATTCTTTGCATCATATCTCTTATATTATTGATTTGATTATTGTCGCGGTATCATACGTATAATATGTTATAGTATTAAATCGATAATTGAGGCGACAAGTTATAAATGATTAATAATTGTTGAAAGATTAAATATGTGTTGATGAAAAAAAAATGATTTGTGGTAAGTTTGATTATTTTATGGGGGCTCTATATATGTCATCATCTAAGAGTCTCTTCGTCGATCGATAGTATTTACCCGTCGATAGTAATTACCTTCGTCGATAGTAATTACCCTTGTGAATAGTATTTACAACCGTCGATAGTAATTACCTTCGTCGATAGTAATTACCCTTGTGAATAGTATTTACCTTCGTCGATAGTAATTACCTTCGTCGATAGTAATTACCCTTGTGAATAGTATTTACCGTCGATAGTATTTACCTTCGTTAATAGTAATTACCTTTGCAGACGTCGAACCACTTGTCGTTTCACATTCTGAGCGTCGAACCACTTGTCGTTTTTCACATTACTGAGCGTCAAAATTAATTCGTCGAGCCACTTGCCTTTTCACACGGCGGTCTTAAGCTAGAAATCTTCTATAAATAGAGGGCTGAGGGCTTCATTATTTTTCACGAATTCATTGAGCTATATAGAGAGAAAGTATAGAGAGAAGAAAGAGAGAAAGAAGAAGAGTATTTTATTACTACTACTGCTGCGATATTCAATCTCTACCAAATGTAAGGGTGTTATTCTTTCTTATTCATGAAGAGAAGCTGTTGTTATTCCATTGCTTATTATTACATTGGAATAACTTTTGTATAAGTGGTTTTACCTATACTTGGTGACATTCTTCTATTATTACATTGGAACATCACATGCGTGTGTTTTACAGGACTGGTTAAAATCTTTATTATTATTACTGTTGGAACATCACATGCATGTGTGTTTTACAGGACTGGTTAAAATCTTTATTATTACATTGGAACATCACATGCATGTGTTTTACAGGACTGGTTCCGTCTTTATTATTACATTGGAATATCTGTCGTGTGTTTTACAGGATCTGGTTCCATCTTTATTATTACATTGGAACATCACAGCCGGTGTGAATTTTTCACGACACTGGTTAGATTATTTATTATTACATTGGAATAACTTTTATGCATGCATGCGGTCTATCGCATGCGTGGTGATTTCTTTTGTTATTCCATTCTTTATTATACCCGGTTGGTTAAAACTTTGACTTCTATACTCCATGAAATTAGTAGAATATCCTTGATATTTGCGTTTCATCGATATCTTTTCATGGAAATATTCTTACGATCATTCTTGAATTTTACTCTACAAAAGCGATTATCGTGTTGATAATTTGGGCGTTAATAATTCTGGATAAAATAATTCTTGAACTTGTTTTATTGAATTCTTATATCATTGTCATCATCCTCGTGTTTATATTTTTTTGAAAAGTAAATACGTGGCTTTTGTAGTGCATAGATGGACTTGGTATGATTATGACGAGAGACTACCGGTGTAATCATGGTAGTAGTAATGTTACAAATGATGTGATAAAAATCCTCGATTGGTAGTAGTGCATTGATGGGCGATTGTTGGCATGATCATGACCATTAATGAATACACAAATATTCTTGGCGTAGTGCATGAATAATTGTGGTCGTGATCTAAAGAATATCCTTGGTAGTAGTGCGGGGGTGATTCGATGATGTGGAATATTTATTAAAAGTGAGTCTCGATTATAAGCGATGATGAAAAACCTTTTAAAACCTAAAAGATAGTAGACTTTATTTTCTACTTGACTCTTTTAATGGATTGCATATTTCAGCTATGATTAAAGCTGGTTGTCTATTGTATTTTATCGGTTTAACATTATTGAAGACTATTGATAATTTATTACGCATTATCTTAGTCGTAATATTTCTTCTTTGGGCTAGTTGAGCTCACCCTTTCTTTCCTTTATTCTCTTGAAATGATAATATAATTTGGGACGAGTCGGGAAGCAGTGATGGTCTGAAGATAGCATTAGTAGTCCTCTTTATTACGTAAAATAGTGTGATAATAATTATAATGAGGACTTTTTTTTGAGTTTGTATAATATCTAGTAGAGCGATATTTGTATTTAAACTCACGATTTTATGTCGTATTATTACAGCAGTTATGTTAATAAGTTTGTATTTAAATTACATGTACCATGTAAGTGGCGACCCAAGATGGGTGATGTATACCTAATTTTGGGGGCGTCGCGGTTAGTATCGAGCTTAGGATATGATCCTGGCTAAGATGTGAGAATAGTACTAGGAGGGAGGGGGGAATACCTTCGTTAGTATGACTACTAAGTTTATGTGATATTTTATTGGTTGGTGGGAAGATAGGGATAATTTGTTACATGTCGATTAACCTTTTGTTTTGTGGCGATGTCTGAAAATGACATCGAGAATGTTGAGAATAGCAATGGGCGCTTGAGCGATCGTTGATTCTAGCATATCAATAATCGAGGATAATGTGCATCGAGGAAGGCGACGATCCTCATGCAACAACAATGACTTGACCAAATGATGAATGATCAAATGTTCGAGGAGGCTTTATACGATTTATCTGCAATGATGAGAAGCGACTCTGTCCAAAAGCGTGGGGTGGAAACACGGAAAACTCTCGGCGGTCACCATTAAACAATTTAAGGGCTGGGACCACCGGAGTTTAAGGAGAAGCAAAACCACTTACGGCGGAAGCATGGATAAAGCAGATTACCAAGATATTTGATGTCTTGGGATGCTCAGAGGAGCAAAAGGTTCCCTTCTGCGCCTTTTTATGTTGCTTGCGGAGGCGGATTCTTGGTGGGAATCGGTAAAAGCGTACTCGACTTCTTTGTCTTGAAGATATCTTGGGAGAAGTTCGAGGGAACATTCAGCGACAAATACTTTCTGAAAGTATTAGCCACATGAAGGAGGTGGAGTTTATCAAGTTGGAACAAAACAATATGGCCAGTGTAATGATACGAGGCAAAATTTGCGGAGTTATCACGGTTTCGTCCCACTTGGTGGATAATGAAGAAGAGAATGGCGCGAATGTTTTTAAGAGGTTTGAAGCGGGAGGAATCGTCGACATCTTATTTCTCATAAAGCGTGTTTGTATTAGGATGTTGTAAATAGGGCTCGATTAGTGGGAGCGCGATAATGAGTCAACTTATGACTAAAAGAGAAGCGGTAAGCAAAATTATAATACCGGCGAGAATAGTCATCGAGGCGGTGACAACAAGCGTGGAGGAATCAGCGGGCGGATATGGTAACCACCGGTGGTGTGTCGGGCCAAAACAATAAGAATGGACATTTCAAAAAAGGAGATTCAATGATGATGGAAAGGCGTCGGCACTGGCACCCGTTGTTAAGGAAGGAGAAAGACCACTATCGTATGCTTCAAATGCGGAGGAGAGGACACATCGATCAAAGCTGCGTCATGCTTAGTCAAAGCGTGTTATAATTGTGGAAGAAGGTCACTTAGCTCGATTTTGTCGTTCTAGAAGACAAATTCAGCTAGGATGGAAGCACCAAAGGCCGTCCGGAAAATTCAAAGCCGGTAGTCTGAGGAGAGCATTTGTTGTGACCTCCCAAAAAGCAAGAATCGAATGAGGTCATCACGGGTAAGCTTATCATAAACTCTAATGAAGTCTATACTTTATTTGATCTGGGTTCTACCCATTCTTTTATTTCTCTCTACTTGCGCTCATCGATTAAATTTGACTCAGGAGAAATTAGACTTTGACTTATCTGTGGAAACTCAGTTGGGAGAAACCTTCATTACATCCTTTGTTTATAAGTCTTGTTTGGTTCAAATCGGTACCCTCACATTACTGTCGATCTTATTTCATTAAAAATACTTGCATTTGGCGTGATTACAAGGATTGATTGGTTAACTACTTATCATGCAAAAATTGATTGTTTTCGTAAGGTTGTTAGCTTTCATATTCCTAATCAACCTATTATGCGAATTCAAACGACCAAACCATTAAAATCAATCACGGTCATCTCAAGCCATAAAAGCTATTCGTTTATTGAAAAGCGGATGTCAAGCTTTCTTAGCTCATATCCTGATTTAAATAAAAATCGTCGGTTTTAAGCGATATTCCTATTGTTAATAAATTTCTGGCGTATTCCAGAAGAACTTCTGGCCTACCCAGGCGTGAAATTGAATTTTGTATCGACCTTGAACGGTACAAAACCTATTTCAAAGCCCATGTCGAATAGCTCTATTGAACTTGAGGAGTTAAAGACCCAAGCTGCGAGGAATTGTTAGACATTGGCTTTATTAGTCCTAGTACTTCTCCTTGGGGTGCTCTGTTCTATTCGTGAAGAAGAAAGATGGGAGTATCGACTTTGTATTGATTATCGGGAGTTGAATCACGTCACCATCAAAATAGGTATCCATTGCCACGTATTGATGACTGTTTGACCCGATTGCAAGAGGCAAATTCTTTTCAAAGATTGATCTTTCGTTAGGATATCACCAATTGAAGATTAGAGCCGTGACATTCCAAAGGCGGCTTTCGGAACTCGATGCGGGCATTATGAATTCTAGTCGTGTCCTTTGGATTGACTAATGCTCCTAACGCCTTCATGGATATGATGAGCCAAGTATTCAAGGAATATTTAGATCACTTTGTGGTCGTCTTTATTGATGACATCCTTATTTATTCCAAAAAAAGTGAAGATCATGAAAGCAACACTTGAGGTGACACTCCAAAAGCCGTGAATATAAGCTTTATGCGAGTTGAAGAAATGCGAGTTACGGCTTGAAGAAGTAGCATTCCTTGGGCACGTGGTATCAAGTCATGGAATATCATTGACCCGGCAAAGATTGAAGCTATTCAAAGTGGGAACAACCTAAATCGATTAATAGAAAGTCGTAGCTTTCTCGGTTTATTTGGTTATTATCGGAGATTCGTGGAAGGATTTTCTCGAATCGCTATTCCATTGATTTCGGTGACTCGGAAAGATCTGAAAGTTCGGTGGGGGCGAAGAATGTGAGAAGAGTTTTCAAGAACTCGAGAGGAGACTTATTTATTTTGTTACGACAATACCATCGGCTCGGAGGATTTGTCATCTCTGATGATGCTTTGAGCAAAGGGTTGGGATGTGTTCTTATCTGACATGGAAAAGTTATAGCCTATGCCTCATGACAACTCAAAGAATATGAGAGGAATTATCCTACTCATGATCTAGAGTTAGCATTTATTATCTTTGCACTTAAAATTTGGAGGCATTACTTGTATGGGGAGAAAGTGGAGATCTTTACGGATCATAAAAGCCTCAAATATTTCTTCACTCAAAAGGAACTCAACATGCGACAACGGCGTTGGCTTGAGCTGCATTGAAAGATTATGATCGTACCATCAATACCATCTGGAAAAGCGAGCGTGGTAGGCGGCGCATTGAGTAGAAAAATCATATCATATGCAATCACGAGTGCGATATTGTCAATATAAAGGCCCATTTTGTGTGACTTGCAAAGGATGGAGATAGAATTAAAAAGACTCGAGGGACGCGTGTGATGATAGCGAGTATCTGAGTAGGCCGACTTTAATTGATAAAGTTAAAATTTGCTCAAGCTACAGGACACAGGTGATGCGTATGAGGAAGAAAGTGCAAGAAGGTGCTTTATCTAGGAAGCAAGAATCGATGAAGAAGGAATACTTGAGTCGACTCCGGACTTTGTGTTCTAACGACACACGATTTAAAGTATAATATCATGATGGAGGCGCCTGACACACCATTTGCAATCCATCTGGGAGTACCAAAATGTATCATGATATTCGTCGTACATTTTGGTGGAGCAATATGAAGAGAGAGATATATTTGTTTATCTCGAGGTGTCTAACTTGTCAGCGAGTTAAAGCGGGCATCAAGTACCAAAAGGTCCATTGCAACCACTTGAAATTCGAGAATGGAAGTGGGAGCACATTACCATGGATTTCGTTCACGGTCTTCTAAGGTTTCTCAAGGCATTGATGCGATTTGGGTCATTGTTGATAGATTGACCAAGTACGCTCATTTTTCTTACAAATCTGAGAAACTTATACACTTGAGCGTCTTGCTCGTATGTACATAAGCGAGATTGTAAGGCGCATGGTATCTGCGGTATCCATAGTTTACGATCGAGACCCAAGATTCACTTCACGATTTTGGGTTAGTTTGCAAAAAGCTATGAGCGCAGACTTACGATTTAGCTCGGCATATCATCCTCAGACAGACGGACGATCGGAGAGGACTATTCAAACTCTTGAAGATCTATTAAGACTACTGTGTCCTTGATTTCAAGGGAGTTGGGACAAGTTCTTACCATTGGTGGAGTTTTCCTACAACAACGAGTTATCAAGCAAGTATTGGCATGGCTCCATTCGAGCGTTGTATGGAAGAAAGTGTCGTTCTCGGTATCTTTGGGATGAGGTGGGTGAAAGCAGCGTTGTTGGGGCCGGAGTTGATGCGTATGACTACGGAAAAGATTCAAACGATCAAACAGCGTATAAAAACCTCACAAAATCGACAAAAGAGTTATCTTGATCTTCATCGAAAGGGCGTGGAATTCGATATAGGAGATCGTGTGTTGTTAAGAGTTGCTCCATGGAAAGGAGTTACAAGATTTGGAAGAGAGGAAAACTTAACCCTCGATTCATCGGTCCATTTTAATCCTCGATCGAGTAGGAAGCTGGCCTATAGACTCGCTTTCTACTGCCAAATATGTCTCGTGTTCATGCGTTTTTCACATATCTATGTTACGTAAATATGTGAAAGACCCGAACCATATTATTGAGTTAGAGCCAGGACGAAATAGCGGAAGATTTGGCGTATGAAGAGGTTCTGTTCAAATTTTGGATAAGAAGGAACATATTCTACGCTCGAGGTTATACCTCAAGTCGAAAGTTTTGTGGAGGAACCACGATGTTGAGAAATGACTTGGGAGTTAGAATCTGAAATGAAATCAAGGTATCCTTACCTCTTGACATACAGTGCGTACCCTAATTTTGAGGAGAAATTTCATAAGAAAGGGAGGTTGTAAGACCCGACTTTTATAAATAAAGATGAATTTTTCTATAAATATTATTTTTGAATATTATGGAATAAATTTGATATAATGTTATAGTTGTGGGTAATATTTATAAATTTTGCAAAGTATGCAAGTTGTTATAAAATATTCGTTTGGTGGGAATATTCTTTTTGTTAGGGAATATTAAATACTGATGGCTCAATCATTGGTGGACCCCACAATGAAATTATTGTCGGATTGAAAGCGACAAAAATATTTTATAAAAATAACGGGCGGAGGTATTCAGATTAAAGCTATTGAACTACCCGGTGGTAAAAAATACGATGTCTGGCGTGGTTGCGTAGTAGCTGCGGTATTGATTATTGATCTTTACGTGAAGTCACTCATTTATGCTCGATTATTACTTCGATAATTCTTTGCATCATATCTCTTATATTATTGATTGATTATTGTCACGGTATCATACGTATAATATGTTATAGTATTAAATCAATAATTGAGGCGACAAGTTATAAATGATTAATAATTGTTGAAAGATTAAATATGTGTTGATGAAAAAAAAAAATGATTTGTGGTAAGTTTGATTATTTTATGGGGGCTCATATGTCATCATCTAAAAGTCTCTTCGTCGATAGTATTTACCTTAAATCGATAGTAATTACCTTCGTGAATAGTAATTACCTCGTGAATAGTAATTACCTTAAATCGATAGTAATTACCTTGTGAATAGTAATTACCCTTGTAGATAATATTATTATGAATTACCGTCGATGAAGTAATTACCTTCGTCGATAGTAATTACCCTTGTGAATAGTATTTACAACCGTCGATAGTATTTACAACCGTTAATAGTAATTACCTTTTACCAGACGTCGAACCACTTGTCGTTTCACATTACTGAGCGTCGAACCACTTGTCGTTTCACATTACGAGCGTCGAACCGACCGATTAAATCGAGCCACTTGCCTTTTTCACGGCGGCGGTGCTAAGCTAGAAATCTTCTATAAATAGAGGGCTGAGGGCTTCATTATTTTCACGAATTCATTCAAGCTAGAGAGAGAAAGTATAGAGAGAATAAGAGAAAGAAGAAGAGTATTTTATTCTTACTTCTTTGCGATATTCAATCTCCTACCAAATGTAAGGGTGTTATTCTTTCTTATTCATGAAGAAGAAGCTGTTGTTATTCCATTGCTTATTATTATTACATTGGAATAACTTTTTTGTATAAGTGGTTTACCCTATACTTGGTGACATTCTTCTATTATTACATTGGAACATCACATGCGTGTGTGTTTTACAGGACTGGTTAAAATCTTTATTATTATTACATTGGAACATCACATGCATGTGTTTTTTACGGGACTGGTTAAAATCTTTATTATTACATTGGAACATCACATGCATGTGTTTTACAGGACTGGTTAAAATCTTTATTATTACATTGGAATATCTATCATGTGTTTTACAGGATGCAGTTCCATCTTTATTATTACTGTTGGAACATCACTGCCGGTGTGAATTTCACACGACTGGTTAGTTATTTATTATTACATTGGAATAACACATGCATGCGATCTATCGCATGCATGGTGATTTCTTTTGTTATTCCATTCTTTATTATACCCGGTTGGTTAAAACTTTGACTTCTATACTCCATGAAATTAGTAGAATATCCTTGATATTTGCGTTTCATCGATATCTTTTCATGGAAATATTCTTACGATCATTCTTGAATTTTTACTCTACAAAAGCGATATCATGTTGATAATTTGGGCGTTAATAATTCTGGATAAAATAATTCTTGAACTTGTTTTATTGAATTCTTATATCATTGTCATCATCCTCGTATTTTATATATTTTTTGAAAGTCATACGTGGCTTTGTAGTGCATAGATGGACTTGGTATGATTATGACGAGAGACTGACCGATTGTAATCATGGTAGTAATGTTACAAATGATGTGATAAAAATCTCGATTGGTAGTAGTGCATTGATGGGCCGATTGTTGGCATGATCATGACCATTAATGAATACACAAATATTCTTGGCCCGTAGTGCATGAATAATTGTGGTCGTGATCTTAAAGAATATCCTTGGCGTAGTGCGGGGGTGATTCGATGATGTGGAATATTTATTAAAAAGTGAGTCTCGGCTATACTATGATGATGAAAAACCTTTTAAAACCTAAAAGATAGTAGACTTTATTTTCTACTTGACTCTTTTAATGGATTGCATATTCAAGCTGCGATTAAACCGGTTTATGGTTTCTATTGTATTTTATCGGTTTAACATTATTGAAGACTATTGATAATTTATTACGCATTATCTTAGTCGTAATATTTCTTCTTGGGCTAGTTGAGCTCTCCCTTTCTTTTCTTTGTTCTCTTGAGGAAATGAGAATATAATTTGGGACGAGTCTAGGAAGAAGCAGTGATGGTCACGAAGATAGCATTAGTAGTCCTTGTTGTTTTTAAATACGTAAAATAGTGTGATAATAACTATATTATAATGAGGACTTTTTGTTTGAGTTTGTATAATATCTAGTAAGCGATATTTGTATTTAAACTCACGATTTATATCGTATTGTACCAGCAGTTATGTTAATAAGTTGTATTTAAATTACATTACCATGTAAGTGGCGAGTAGTGAGATGGGTGATGTATACCTAATTTTGGGGCGTCTAATTTAATTAGTAAATATCTGCATAGTTTAAATAGGTAGTAATTTTATTATTTTGTTATATACGTGTATTATAATATTATATCATACATGTATTATAATATTATATCATACATATAATGTATGGTATAGTTATGAATGATATAATATTAGAAAAATAGTGATTTTATGATATAATAATTATGTTTAGAAAAATAGTAGATTTTGGGGATTATAAAATCAACATAATAAGCTACGATTGATGTTATTTGTTATTTAAATTTTATTTTAGATGACATATTTGAATAATTGATCCCAAATTTAGGGGAATAAATTTAGGTTTGTTTCAACTTTATTTGTTATGTTAGTTGGGCATTTTATTAAGGGTCTTAAGGAACATTAATTAGACATGACATGTGTTAAATTTTGAGGATGACATGTGTCAAGCTATTGTGTCATGTACTATGTTTTAGTATAATTAATAAATTTTGTTTTAAATATTTTAAATTGTATAATATTATGTTGTAATATAATTATAAATGGTAAAATATTATGTTATAATATAATTTAATTAGTAAATATCTGCATAGTTTAGATAGGTAGTAATTTTATTATTTTGTTATATATGTGTATTATAATATTATATCATACGTGTATTATAATATTATATCATACATGTATGATATAATGTATGGTATAATTATGAATGATATAATATTAAAAAAATAGTGATTTTAGGATATAATAATTATGTTTAAAAAAAATAGTAGATTTTGGGAATTATAAAATCAACATGGTAAGTTACGATTGATATTATTTGTTATTTAAATTTTATTTTAGATGTCATATTTGAATAGTTGATGTAAGACCCTGCCTTATTATTAAATGAAATTGAATTTCCTCTATTTATTATTTTGAAATAGTAAGGATTGATTTGATTAATGTGGTTAGTTATGGGTAAAATGCGCAAATATTTCAAATAAGTAAGATGTTATAAAATATTCATTTTTTATCGGAGAATATTCATTTGGTCGTGGAATATTCTTACTGTCTTGTCGGGGAATATTAAATGCGACGAATAGCGACCTTGCGTGAGCCCCACTGGAAAGCATTTGTATGAAAAAAAGCGACAAATATAAGTTGTTTATAAATAAAGCAGGCGTAGTTATTCTGAATTAATCTTTGTTGAAATACTAAATTGGTTAAAACACAAGAATATTACGATATTGCACCAATTATTGATTCTTACGTAAGAATGCACTACTCAATAATTATTACGATAATTCTTTATTCAATATTTTATTTTATTGATTTAATAATTGCTATGTTAATATTTTATATTATTGTTGTTTGATAATTGTCCTTTGCGATATTTTTCTTTATCGAATCAATAATTCATATTATTTGAATAATATTATTAGATAGAATTATTGGCAATGTCTAGAAAGTTTACATCTAAGGAGAGGTTTGATCACCTAATAATTGCGTGAGAAGGAGAAATCCTTATTGAAAATCCTCTCTTTCTGGAAACTACACGGGTCACGAGATTGTGATTCGTAATATTATTTGTGAATAATTAATTATTGATTTATATGATAAGAAAAATATTCATTTTATATGGATATAGATGGAGAAAATTTTAAAGTGACAATTTTTGAAAAATTGATATTTAATCTTTTTTGATAAATAATTTATTTAAATATATTATTATATTTTAATAATATAATAATGGTGATATTTTTACAATAAATGTGGGATATATGAGTATATGAGGAGGAGGAGTATTTTTGTTACAATTAATGTTTAAAACATGTTAAACATGTCGATGGACCCCATTTCTTGACTGAAATTGGTTTATAGCCCGTAAAATCGTCCGTTTGTGGATTTCGGTCAATTTCTGTTTAGAATTTGGAAAAACTTAAACTTACAAAGTTGTATAGAATGGAATTTCTTATGGAAAAGAAATGAGATTCGAATTTTTATGATAAAAGGGCTATTTATTTTGAATTATTGAAGTTTCAAAGTTCTAGAATAATTGATTTTTGGAAGTTTTAATAATGTTTATTATGAAAAACATTTTTTGGGCTACACTAACATGTGCAAAATGAGCTGAGATTGGTTGTCTAAGGTGGGCTTGAATTTTGTTAATTATATTATTATTTTATTAAATTTTCTGCTTTGATGTTCTAAGCATTTTCCTATAAATAGGGTGCTTAGGTTAGAATTAAAAATCACACCAGAAACTGAAGTTTTCTCTCATTTTTTCTCTCTATATTATCGAGCGTATTCTTGTGAGTATTTTGATACTTTGAGTGTTGCTATACGGTGCAAGTTCCTTCAAAGACTATATCCAAAGATTTCAGGTTAAAATCTTATCTTTTCGAGGTAAGGGATATTATTTTTCTAAAAATGATATTATTTCTTCTAATATCATTATGCCAGAATATTGGTAAAATTTTTCTTGTGAAATTCTTGTCTTTTAGTGTCGGGGTTACTATTCACGTATACGACACTATTCACGTATACAACACTATTCACGAATACGATACTATTCACAGAAAAAATAAATTTTCGTTTTTGACCAAAATATCTATTATGGATACTAGCTTTGATTGTATCCATATTTTGATCATTCTTGAATTTTACTTCACCATGATTATTTATGAAGTATTTTTGAACTCGGATTGTTTAAAGTACGAATCCTTAATATTTGTTCTTTTGTTTCACTGGATTAGTTTTCTTTAAAATATTTTTCATCGTCTTCAGTCCTAAATGATGGTGTTATTGAATATCTTTGGCCTGTAGTGCAAAGATGGTTGATTTTCTTATAAATATATTTGTCCCGTAGTGCAAAAATGAACAGGTGTTGAGATGAACATGACCAACTGATGAATATCTTTGGCCTGTAGTGCAAAGATGAATATTTGATTCAAGATGTATATTGATTGATGTTACAGGGATAAAATATTGATGATGGACTTTTAAATTCATAGATAATAGTATATTTTATTTTCTACGTAACTCTTCTATGAATTATTATTTCCATTGCGAATATTGATCTGAAACTTGTTGTCTATTGTATTTTATCATTTTTTTTTTACATTGAAGACTAACGATAATTTGTTCTATATTATCTTAGTCATAATATTTTCTTAGGCTAGTTGAGCTCACCCTTTTCCTTTTTGTTCTATTTTTCTTCTCGAATAGGCGAGAATGTAGGGAGTATTAGTCGGGGTATGGAATGAAGGTTCTAGAAAGTTGTTTAGTAGTCCTCACCATTTTGTAAAATAATATACCAATAATTGTAATGAGGACTTATTTGGGTGTGAATATTGTCAGATGGCAATATTTGTATTTAAAGTCATGATTTTTATGTTGTATTAATAAAGTTGTAGTTGTTTACATACCATGTTATTGACGACTCAAAATGGGTGATGTATACCTATTTTGGGGCGTCATGATTGATCCCAAATTTGGGGAATAAATTTAGGTTTGTTTATGTGGCGCCCCCAAAATAGGTATACATCACCCATTCTGAAAGTTGTCAATACATGGCATGTAAACAACTACAACTTTATTATTACAATATATAAACTGTGAGTTTAAATACGATATTGCCATCTGCATAATATCCACACGCAAATAAATCCCCATCATAATTATTGATACATTATTTTACAAAATGGTGAGGACTACTAAACAACTCTCTCTAGAACCTTCATTCCATACCCCGACTAAGACTCACTATATTCTCACCTCCCTAAAAGAAAAATGGAACAAAAAAGAAAAAGGTGAGCTCAACTAAGCCCAAAGAAAGAATATTATGACCTTATTAAAATTGACTTATGCTGGCGATCGCCGCCGATCGTCGCATATAGTTTAAAGACCGTCGCTAAAAGTTTTAGCGACGGTCGTCGACCGTCGCCATAGAACTCGTCGGTAAAGCCTATAGCGACGGTCTTTTGGCCTATAGCGACGGTCGCCGACCCTAGCTATAGATCATGGCAAAATCGTGTATAGATGTCTATAGCGACGCTCGACGACCGTCTCTATAGGCCTGTGATTTATAGAACACTATAGCTACGGTCGATGACCATCGCTATAGCCTTTTTATATTTAAAAATAATAATTAATAATGCAAATTTATTCAACAAACACAAATACAATATAAAATAAAATATAAAAAATATTATATACATCATTTAAAATCATTCACATTACAACATTACAATATAATAATTGAATGAACTACCAACCGCCCAACATTACAGTGAATACATATATTGATTGAAAAACTAGCAACTACCAACCACCCAATGTTTTGTTTAATCAAAAGATTAGTGCAACAAGGCTGACATGACAAACAGATACTCCTTCATTTGAAGCCGAAGCAGATGGGTTCCCCAGCTTGTTTAGCTGTACTTGTAGACCCATCATGAACTGCTTCAATACCCCCACTAGTTTAGCTGTACTTGTACCACTACATATAAAATCAGCAAACTTAAAAATATTGAAAATATAACCACCTGTAATGTAATTTCCACAAGAAAAAATTATTGTCATACCATTTTCGAAATTGACGAGTGATATACATACATACTAAATAAGCTAGAATAGAAATGTTCTTTTAGCATCTATTTACATTGCAATCAAGAGCATATCTCCTCTATATCCACACAGTTGTTGGCAGGAAAACAATGAATTTGAGTACACAGTGAAGATTATTGACCAGAATGTCAAAGGATTGCCCTTTCCTTGCTTGCCAAAATAATGACTTAGTTGCAGAATTTCCCCCGCCTCTAAATCCACACACTACTACTTATCGAATATTTCGGTCTAATCATTTTGGACCGATTCAAATAATAAGCAACAATCAAGATTAAAAAGTATTTAAACAGATGTCTCATGTATCATCTTGATACAAAAGTGAGGAAGCATAATCACAAGACTTGAAAATAAAAATTACCAGAATGAATAAACAAGATGCATACAAAATATATCAACAAGACATGTTAGAATGCTCGCAAAAAGAAAGAGATTACCGGTGTTGTTTACTTTTGCATTCCTATCGCGTCGTTGAAGTAGGAAAACTTGGAAGCACTTGCTTCCGGGATACAAGTATCTCAAGTGCAACGTAAACAAATTGACAAAGAACAACCTCCAAATTTCATACAAGAAATATAAGTGTATGACAAGTAATAAATTGTTGACAATAAGACTAGATCAAAACATAGAGGGTTAAAAGAGAATGAAATCCTTCATCGCTATTTTCCATGTCTTTAACCTCTTCAACAGGAGAGTCGACTTTTGTATTCCACATCCCATCGATTCTAGAGACAATATAAATGTAAAAGGCCTAAACTAATAGTAAACAAAATATCTAATGCAAGAGGATGATCCTCCTTCAATATAATGTCTGCACCATTCAAATCATATGCCCGTCAAATGTCGGTTGTACAAAATTAGAAACTGAAGCTCTTAAACATTTAAAGTAGAGTTAATGAGTCGCTTGTCAAATGTACTAACTTGTTGAGAAAGCATTGATCGAAGCAACAATTGAGGAGAAAACTCGGTCTCCCTTCATATGGATCAAAAAAGCATCTAGCTGCGCCATGGAAGCTCTTTGGTGGAGGTCTTCCGAAAAAGCACAGGTGCAACAAAGTCATTGTATGTACATTGCCCAACTTAACAATTTCCACATAAAATATGTTGATGCTCATCAGATTTGACAACAGAACAACATTAATATGCAAAATATGAACAGATAAGCTTATCAGCTACGCATCAACTTGATACGTAAATGTCGCAAGAGAACTTAAGAAATTAAGAACTTAAGTAAATGTCGCAAGAGAACTTAAGAACTTATAAATGTTGCAACAAATGAAAATTGATAAATTGATAAATGCAACATCTTCTCCACCCAGGACCAGCTAACTAACTTAAGAACTTAAGAATAGTAACTAAATGAACAGCTACTAAATTACTAGAACTTAAGAACAATAACTACCTTGAGTGAGAACAACCACTTTCACAAATCATCCGGTTCCTTGGGCAAATATACTGCGAAGAAATCAATCAGATAGTTAGAGAAATTAATAGTAGCATGAACAAGCTAACAAGATACGTTTCTTATAAAGAACAAAATGCTTAAAAGCCTTACAGTTGCTCTCAGCTGTTGATCGTTATATTTCGGGTCAATGTTAAGTCGGAAATGAGCTTCTGCAATCTCGACGAACTTTGTTTTTTCCATCTCCTTGAGCAATGATATTGCTATTTTTAAGTCATATTCTTTCTTATTTTCCCTCAATTTTTGAATTTCCAAGAATCTTTTAAACCTAGTCTGATCATCCCAAAAGAAAGGCAAAAGAAAATTGAGTGCACCAACTTATGAATAACTTCATGAATACAGAGAAAAGAAGAACCACTTTTAACAAATGAACAAATATAATTAAAAAAAACACACACACCATATAAGAAAAGAGGATGAGGAGGTTCAGATTAGACATGTGGCTTCTAAGCTAAATAAGCACATGACACCCATCCAATGCTACTGGAATCTGCATTCCCAAGCACTCAAGATAGAATCTGCGAGATACAATGAACTAATCGACATACGACTTCATTCCCAAGCACTCATTATAGAATCTACAGATGCAATGAACTAATCACCACGGTTGATTCACACATCACATATAGTAGTCTTTGCAGAACTAATTGAAGAAGTAAATGAAAAGAACATACTTTATAGTCTTGTCCAATCCCCAACACGATAAACAACATGAAGCATTCTTCGTTTGTCATTTTTGACCCAGTCTAATAAATTTTCCTCGATCGCACAAGAAAGGTGGTGGTATCCTCGATCCAGCGAAATTTTTAAGAATGGCGAAAAAGACACTAACTTCATTCGATGACGATTAAAATTAAAAAAATTAAACTACGAGAAAAAAGATACTAACTTCATCCTCGATCATGTATTAAATAAATACAAGATTAACAAATGTAATCTACAAACAATAACTAGATCACTAAAAAGTGAGATGCGAAAAAACTAAGCAGCCGATTTAAATGGAAAAAGTTAACTAATAAGATTAGAGTTACTTTAAAACAAAAGGAAACTACAATGCTTCAAGAATCCCCAATCTTTGATGCTGACTTGAAATTGGACTTAATAGGTGCTTAGGAAAACACCATGAATAACAAATTTGCGATAAAAGGTACATTTCTGAGGATATTATCCCTTTGGATTGATGATTGATAAATTTGTATTGCTTTGAAAACATTACTATATATATATAATTAAATGAAAACATTTACTCCATGATACATAAATTTCAAAACAGAAATTGATAGGGGTTTGGAAGAAACATACATCTGCATTTGCTTAGGTGGAATAGAGCAGAAGTCTACGAGATGTGTTATAAGCATAAGGAAAAGAAACACCGATCCCTTCTTGACAATTTAAGGAGAGAGAAGATGAAATCTTGATGATGAGAGAAACCCGACCAACTCAAAATCGGTAGATTAAGATCACCGTTAGCCCAGAACTCAGATTAATTAGCCTCACCATCGCATATCCTATACCCTTGTTCGCTTCCAGTCCACGATCGCCACCGCCTCCTTGGACCACCATCCGCACCAAACGCAATTGTTATATACGTAATTAAGAGAGAAAAGTACCTTGTGGGAGGGAGGAGAGAAAAGTACCTTGATTAAGCTTGATAACTCAAAAATTTCATTTAATTTTGTACTAAAACCCTAAGTATTATTGCACCGTTAAATGTCTGTAACGAGAGAGAGAAGATACTAGAATGATTCAGGTGGCGGGAGGGTTTTATCTTTAGAAAACCTCTATACCGACGGTTCCGGTTGACCGTCGCTATAGATACTCATATAATGACGGTTTCGCGTCTCGAAATCGTATTTATAATTCGTCGCTATATGTTGAATTTCTAGTAGTGTGACTAAGATAATATACAACAAATTATCGTTAGTCTTCAACAGGAAAAATCTAATAGAATCTGATAGACAACAAGTTTTAAATCAATATTCGCAATGAAATAATAATTCATTAGAAGAGTTAAGTAGAGAATGCAAACTACTATCTTCTATGTATGAATTTAAAAGTTCATCGTCTATCTTTTATCCCCTGTAACATCAATCAATATACATCCGGAATCAAATATTCATCTCGCACACTACAGCCAAAGATATTCATCGATTGGTCAGTGTTCATCTAAACACTGTTCATCTTTTGACTCACGGCCAAAGATATTCATCGAAATCATTCATCTTTGCACTATGTGGCCAAAGATATTCGGATGAGGATGATGAAAATATTTTTAAAAAGCGAATCCGGTGAAACAAAATGACAAGGATTAAGGATTAAGGATTCAGTATTTTGTTTTATCCATGTCCAAAAATACCTCAAAAATAATCACGGTGAAGTAAAATTCAAGAATGATCAAAACATGGATACAATCAAAGCTAGTATCCACAATAGATATTTTAGGCGAAAAAGAAAATTTTCATTTTTCGATGAATAGTCCGTATTCGTAAATAGATCAGATATCGTGAATAGTCCAGTATCACGTGAATAGTAACTCAGACACCAAAAGTTCCAAATTTGATAAAAACTTCAGATCAATATTTCAAAGATAATGATATTGAAGAAATAATATCATTCTGAAAAAAAATAATATCCCTTACCTCACAAAGACAAGATCTTTAGTTGACCTGAGGATATAGGCTATGACTTGAACTTGCACCTTAGTTTAGCAATACTCAAAATATACTCAAAATACTCACAAGAATACCGATAATATAGAGAGAAAAAACTTGAGTTTACGGTGTGATTTTCAATTCTAACCTAAGCACCTATATATAGGAAAATGCTTAGAATACCAAAGCGAAAATTAAATATAATAATATATTTATAAAAATTTGTCTACGCCAACCTTTGAGAATCTGAAATCAGCAACCTAACACATGTAAAATGAGGCTCACACATCTAAAAAATGTTTTTCTTTTATAAAATAATTAAAACTTCCAAAAATTAATTATTTCGGAGCTTCGAAACTTCAATAATTCATAATAAATAGCTCTTTTATCAGAAAAATTCTAAACTTGCGTCTTTCCATAGGAAATTCCATTATCTACAACTTTGCAGAAAGAAGTTTTTCCAAATTCAAAATGAAATTGACCAAATCCACTAACTTGAGGCGATTTTACAATTTATAATCAAATTTCAAATAATAAATGGGGTCCACCAACATGTTTAACATGTTTTAAACATTTATTGCAACAAAAATACTCTTCCTCCTCGTATACTCATATATCCCACATTCGTTGTAAAAATATCACCATTATTTTATTATTAAAATATAATAATATATTTAAATGAATTATTTTATCGAGTAAAAGATAAAATTTCAATTTTCAACAATTGTCACATTAAAATTTTCTCCATCTATATCCACATAAAATCAATATTTTCCTCATCATATGAATCAATAATTAATTATTCACAAATAATATTACGTAATCACAATATCGACAACCGAGGCGGGTTTCAGGAAAGAGGGGGCTTTCAATAAGGATCTCTCTTCTTCTTGGCGGCGCAATTAGGTGACCAAACTCTCCTTAGAGCGAACTTTCTAGACATTGCCAATAATGTTATCCAATAATATTATTTAGATAATATGAATTATTGCTCGATAATGGAAAATCTTGTGTAATGACAATTATTGAAACAACAACAATATAAAATATCAACGCAAAGCAATTATTAAATCAATAAAATATTGAGCAGTAATTATCGTAACCATTATTGAGTAAGTGCCTTCTTCACGTAAGAATCAATAATTGGTGCAATCTTTGTGTATCTCTTCGTGTTTTAAACCAAAAGTATTTTAACAAGTAATAACTTGGTAATAACTACGCCTAGTTATTTTTAAACAACTTATATTTGTCGTTTTCTTTATCCAATCGCTTTCAGTTATGGGGCCCACAAAAGATGCTTGTTGTTGTATGCGAATATTGTGGCGCCCTAAAATAGGTATACATCACACATTACGAGTTGTCAATACGTGGTACAAAAACAACTACAACTTTATTATTACAACAAGAAAGCGTGAGTTTGAATACAAATATTATCTTCAGACAATATCTATACTCAAATAAATCTTCATCACATTTATTGATACATTATTTTACAAAATGGTGAGGATTACTAAACAATCCTTTCTAAAACCTTCATTCCATACCTCGACTGCATCGCTATATTCTCGCCTCACGAGAGGAAAAATAGAACAAAAAGGAAAAGGGTGAGCTCAACTAGCCCAAAGTAAAGAATATTATGACTAAGATAATATACAACAAATTACCGTTAGTCTTCAACAGGAAAAATCTAATAGAATACAATAGACAACAAATTTTAAATCAATATTCGCAATGAAATAATAATTCATTAGAAGAGTTAAGTAGAGAATGCAAACTACTATCTTACATGTATGAATTTAAAAGTTCATCGTCTATCTTTTATCCATGTAACATCAATCAATATACATCCGGAATCAAATATTCATCTTTGCACTACTGAGGCCAAAGATATTCATCGATTAGTTATGTTAAATCTCAACACTGTTCATCTTTGCACTACTGAGCCAAAGATATTCAATAATATCATCATTTAGGACCGAGGATGATGAAAATATTTTAAAAAAAAGCGAATCGATTGAAACAAAAGAACAAGTATTAAGGATTCAGTATTTCAAATTTATTTCATGTCCAAAAATACCTCGTAAATAATCATAGTGGTGTAAAATTCAAGAATGATCAAAACATGGATACAATCAAAACTAGTATCCGAATAGATATTTTGGAAAAAAGAAGAAATTTCATTTTTCTATTGAATAGTGCAGTATTCGTGAATAGTCAGAGTATCGTGAATAGTGCAGATATCGTGAATAATAACTTCGACACCAAAAGATAGAAATTTCACAAAAAATATCATCACGCTTCGTGAATAGTACTCGTGAATAGTAACTTCGTGAATAGTAACTCATGAATAAGTAACTCATGAATAGTAACTCATGAATAGTAACCCCGACATGAAAAAGTTCCAAATTTGATAAAAGTTCCAACCAATATTTCAAAGATAATGATATTGAAGAAATAATATCATTTGAGAAGAAAATAACATCCCTTACCTCGAAAGATTAAGATTTCTAGCTTGAATAATGGGTATTGTCTTTGAAGGGAACTTGCACAATCTAACAATACTCAAAGTATACTCAAAATACTCACAAGAATATAATTTCGATAATATAGAGAGAAAACTTGAGTTTCGGTGTGATTTTCAATTCTAACCTAAGCACCCTATTTATAGGAAAATACTTAGAACACCAAAGCGAGAAAATTTAATATAATATTATTATTTATAATAAAATTTCCTACTTAACCTTCCAAGAACTGAATTCAGCTCATTCAACCCCACATGTAACACACCATAATGAAAAAACGTTTTTCTAATTTTAAATATTTTAAACTTCCAAAAATCAATTATTTCGGAGCTTCGGAACTTCAATAATTCATAATAAATAGCCCATTCATCAGAAAATTCGAATCTCGCGTGGTTTTATAGGAAATTCAATTTTCTACAACTTTGCAGAAGAAAGTTTTTCCAAATTCCAAATATAAATTGACCGAAATCTACAAACGGGCAATTTTACAAGCTATAATCAAATTTCAGTCAATAAATGGGGTCCACCAACATGTTTAACATGTTTTAAACATTTATTGCAACAAAAATACTCTTCCTCCTCGTATACTCATATATCCCACATTCGTTGTAAAAATATCACCATTATTATATTATTAAAATATAATAATATATTTAAATGAATTATTTTATCAGAAAAAGATAAAATTTCAATTTTCAACAATTGTCACATTAAAATTTTTCTCCATCTATATCCACATAAAATCAATATTTTTCTCATCATATGAATCAATAATTAATTATTCACAAATAATATTACGAGAATCACAATATTGACAACGTGCGGGTTCAAGAAAGAGGGGCTTTCAATAAGAATTTCTTCTTCTTGGCGCCGATTAGGTGACCAAACCTCTCCTTGATGTAACTTTCTAGACATTGCCAATAACGTTATCTAATAATATTATTAGGATAATATGAATTATTGCTTCGATAATGAAAAATCTTGTGTAATGACAATTATTGAAACAACAAGAATATAAAATATCAACGCATGACAATTATTAACTCAATAAAATAATTGAATGAGATTTCTTTGTAACCATTATTGAGTAGTGCCTTCTTACGTAAGAATCAATAATTGGTGCAATACTGGCAAAGCTACTTGTGTTTTAACCACCGGGTATTTTTAAATGATAATAGTAATAACCACACCGTTATTTTTAAACCACTTATATTTGTCGTTTTCTTCATCCAATCGCTTTCTGTTATGGGGCCCACAAAAGATCGCTACCGTTGCATGCGAATATTCCAAACGAAGCACGAATATTCCACGACCAAACGAATATTCCCCGACAATAATGAATATTTTATAACCACTTGCTTATTCGAAATATTTGCGTATTTTACCCATAACTATCCACATTAATCAAATCGACCCTTACTATTTCAAAATAATAAATAGAGGAAAATAAATTTCATTTATTAATAATTTTGGGGTCTTACAACCTCCCCTCCTTATGAAATTTCGTCCTCGAAATTGACGTACGATACACAGTGTTTGAAATGATGATAATACCTCGTTTTCATTTCCATTTTCAACTCCCGGTCATTTTCTCAATAACATGGTTTCTCCACAAAACTTTAACTTGTGGTATAACCTCGATACATAGGACATGTTCTTTCTATCCAAGATCTTGACATGCACCTCCTCCTCGTATGTTAATTCTTAATTTATCTCGTCTCGGTTTCTAACTTCAATGACGTGGTTGGGTCGTCCACATATTTACGTAACATCGATACGTGAAAAACGTTAAGAACACGCATCATACTTGGTGGTAAAACGAGTCTATAGGCCACAGTTCCTATTCGATCGAGAATTTCAAATGGATTAATAAATCGAAGGTTTGAGCTTTCCTCACCTCACCGATTCTCGCTTTTGAAATAACAACTTCTTGCATCTTCTTCTTCATATTCATCAGCTCCGGTGTGTAGCTTGAACAACTTTAACTTTATCGATTAAAGTTGATTATACTCGTATATCATCACGTGGGTACCTAGAGTTTTCATCTCCATTTGTAAATTATACGAAATTAGTCTTTGACAATATCGTACTCGTACTTGTATACGATCTTCTACTCAACACATCAGCTACCACGTTCGCTTTTCCAAGATGGCATGGTCAGAACATGTGCTGAAATGAGTCTCCTCTTGAGTTCTTCGAAGCTCTTCCCACATTCCTTGCTCCATTCGAATTTTGTATCTCTACGAGTCAGCTACGTTAATGGAATAGCGATTCGAGAATATCCTTCAACGAATCTCCGATAATAACCAACTAAGCCTAGAAAGCTACGTATTTCGATTACCGACTTAGGTTGTTCTCAACTGTGACTCATATCCCAACCTTGGATAGCACGTTACAATGACACCTATCAGTTTACTATCGCACGAATATGGTGTCCCTTATGGAGAGTCTGTCTTCGGTGCATTCCACAAAGGAAGTCACCAGATAAAGGCTCAGGTACCAAATTCTATAGTTGAATTTTTAACTCCTGAAGTTCAATAGGAGCCATTCGATATGAGATTTTAGAAATGAGTTTTGTGTCTGGGGTTCAAAGTCGATACAAAATTTAATATCGAAGCTTTAGGAGTAAGCAAGAAATTCTTCAGAAATACGTCGGGAAAAATCAATAACAACAGAATATTATTCAAATCGGCGTGTCTTTATTCAAATCCATAACATGGACTAAGAAAACTTGACATCCGTAATAAACGAATGACTTCATGGCTTGATATGAAAATGTTTGACTACAATGGTTTGATTGCTTGAATTGAATAATGAGGTTGCTTAGGAATATGAAAACTAACAACCTTACAAAAGCAATCAATTTGGCGTGATGAGTAGTTAACCTTAAAATCACATCAAAAGCAAATATCTCTATAGAAATAAGGTTAACGGAGTAATGTGATAGTGCCAACTGAATCAATCAAGATTTCTAAACAACGAATGTAATGAAAGTTTCTCTAACTGAGTCTCAATAAATAGGTCAAAGTCTAATTTCTCCGTAGTCAAGTTCAAACGTTGAGCAAGAAGAGAGATAAAAGAATGGGTAGAAACCAGGTGATCTAGTAAGGTATAAACTTTGCAAGAATTTATAATTAACTAACCCGTGCTAACCGTTCGGGTTCCTCGCATTTTTGACCGGTCACGACAAACGCTCTTCCGAGAACCGATTGACTTTGACCTTTCGGGACATCTTTTGAGTCACCATTCTCTTTGGATGGGTTTCGATCTGCGTATAATCTCGAAGCGATATGTCCTTCTTTTCCACAATTATAGCATACCTTAAAGCTGTTGCCAGGCGGTTTTGGTGCGATATGTCCCTCTTTCCCGCATTTGTAACATATCTGACCGGTGGTTTTTCTCCTCCTTGGAACTAGTTCTTCTCGGCATGCGACGTCTTCACATGGTCGTTGTTGAATCTCCTCTTTTAAAATCTCCTCCCGACTCGCTTCTTCTATTTTCATGGCCACGATTACCACCGGAGTGGTTACCGCCTTTGTCCGTATTCTTTTTTTCTCATTTGGTTATCGTTATTACGATGACTCGCTATCTTGATATATGATCACGGTTATGGTCCCTCGGTTGAGCGTACTCGTTATCTCGCTTCTAACAACCGAGCCCACATTGACAACATCTGAATAGAGAGAAAATTTATGTGAAATGAGATCTTGGCGTATCTTGGGGTTTCAAACCTCTCGAAACATCCGCGCGTCATCGTTCCTCATTCTCCACCAAATGAGGTGCAAATCTGGATAACTCATGAACTTCGCCTCGTCTTTGGGACCGTCGTGTTATATTCGCTCCAGGTCTAATAAACTCCACTTCCTTCATATGACGAATACTTTTCGGGAAGTACTTGTCATTGAACTATTCTGAAATGTCTCCCATGACATGTTGAAAAGGTTTGGATGGGGTACGCTACTGATTCCCACCGATGTCTGCCTCGCCACGGAACATAAAGGTGGCGAATGGAACTTTCTGTTCCTCCGTACATCCCAAGACATCGAATATCTTGGTAATTTGTTTGACCCACGTCTCGCTTTAATCGGATCCGGCTTTCTGCAGTCTGGTGGTCCCAACTCTTTGAACCGCTTGTTTTGTGACCACCCGTGAATTGCTATCATTTCTTCTGTATTTTGAGCACGAGTCTCCTCGTCGATTTTGCATGAATGCAAAAATTTCTAAACATCCCTCGTTCATCATCGCTTTCGATTGGTGTTGTTCACGGGAGGTACATTGTCGACTGTTGCACGTTCTCCTCGTTGGTAAAGACAGCATCTCCACGGTCTCATTTACTCCTTGTTAATATTCTCGATCGACATTCTCAAACATTGTCATAAAACAAGGGTTAATTAAGGAAATCAATATATCACATAATATCCCTATATCTTAACCAACTAATAAATAAGCTTAGGTAGGACACACTAGCGAAGGATTTACTCGCCTCTTTCCTCCTAGTTCTATTCCCCGATCTCCACCGGAGATCATATCCCTAAGCTCGATACCAGTGTGCGCCCCCAAAATAGGTATACATCACCCATTACGAGAGTTGTCAATATACGTGATGTAAACAACTACAACTTTATTATTACAACGGTAGAAACTATGAGTTTGAATACAAATATTATCTTCTTAGACAATATCTATACTCAAATAAATCTTCATCACATTTATTGATACATTATTTTACAAAATGGTGAGGACTACTAAACAATCCTTTCTAAAACCTTCATTCCATACCCCAGAGCTGCGTACTGCTTATATTCTCGCCTCACGAGAGGAAAAATGGAACACAAAAGGAAAAGGGTGAGCTCAACTAGCCCAATAAAGAATATTATGACTAAGATAATATACAACAAATTACCGTTAGTCTTCAACAGGGGAAAAATCTAATAGAATACAATAGACAACAAATTTTAAATCAATATTCGCAATGAAATAATAATTCATTAGAAGAGTTAAGTAGAGAATGTAAACTACTATCTTCTATGTATGAATTTAAAAGTTCATCGTTTATCTTTTATCCATGTAACATCAATCAATATACATCCGGAATCAAATATTCATCTTCAGACTACTGGGCAAAGATATTCATCGATTAAGTCGTGTTCATCTCAACACTTTGTTCATCTTTGCACTACAGCCAAAGATATTCATCAAGAAATCATTCATCTTTTGCACTGTGCCAAAGATATTGATAATATCATCATTTAGGGTGAGGATGATGAAAAATATTTTAAAGAAAAGCGAATCCGGTGAAACAAAAAGAACAAGTATTAAGGATTCAGTATTTGATTTATTTCATGTCAAAAATACCTCGTAAATAATCATAGTGGTGTAAAATTCAAGAATGATCAAAACATGGATCAATCAAAACTAGTATCCGAATAGATATTTTGGACAAAAGAAGAAATTTCATTTTTAAATTGAATAGTCTTAGTATTCGTGAATAGTCAGAGTATCGTGAATAAGGTCGATATCGTGAATAGTAACTTCGACACCAAAAGATAGAAATTTCACAAAAAAATATCATCACGCTTCGTGAATAGTACTCGTGAATAGTAACTCATGAATAGTAACTTCGTGAATAAGTAACTCATGAATAGTAACCCCAGACATGAAAAAGTTCCAAATTTGATAAAAAGTTCCAACCAATATTTCAAAGATAATGATATTGAAGAAATAATATCATTTGAGAAGAAAATAACATCCACTTACCTCGAAAGATTAGTACTTTTAATTTGGAATCTAGGGTATAGTCTTTCAAGGAAACTGCACCGTCTAACAATACTCAAAGTATACTCAAAATACTCACAAGAATACGCTCGATAATATAGAGAGAAAACTTGATTTACGGTGTGATTTTCAATTCTAACCTAAGCACCCTATTTATAAGAAAATACTTAGAACACCAAAGCGAGAAAATTTAATATAATATTATTATTTATAATAAAATTTCCTACGCTAACCTTCCAAGAACTGAATTCAGCTCATTCAACCCACATGTGTAACACACCATAATGAAAAAAAAGTTTTCTAATTTTAAATATTTTAAACTTCAAAAATCAATTATTTGAACTTGAACTTCAATAATTCATAATAAATAGCCCATTCATCAGAAAATTGAATCTCGCGTTGTTTTATAGGAAATTCAATTTTCTACAACTTTGAGAAGAAAGTTTTTCAAATTCCAAATATAAATTGGCCAGAAATCCCACAAACGGACAATTTTACAATTTATAATCAAATTTCAATCAATAAATGGGGTCCACCAACATGTTTAACATGTTTTAAACATTTATTGCAACAAAAATACTCTTCCTCCTCGTATACTCATATATCCCACATTCGTTGTAAAAATATCACCATTATTATATTATTAAAATATAATAATATATTTAAATGAATTATTTTATCAGAAAAAGATAAAATTTCAATTTTCAACAATTGTCACATTAAAATTTTTCTCCATCTATATCCACATAAAATCAATATTTTCCTCATCATATGAATCAATAATTAATTATTCACAAATAATATTACGAGAATCACAATATTGACAACGAGGCGGTCCTCAGGAAGAGGAGCTTTCAATAAGAATTTCTTCTTCTTCTTGGCGCAATTAGGTGACCAAACCTCTCCTTAGATGTAACTTTCTAGACATTGCCAATAACGTTATCTAATAATATTATTAGGATAATATGAATTATTGCTTCGATAATGAAAAATTGTGTAATGACAATTATTGAAACAACGGTAATATAAAATATCAACGCAGCAATTATTAACTCAATAAAATCTTTGATAAAGATTTTCGTAACCATTATTGAGTAGTGCCTTCTCTACGTAAGAATCAATAATTGGTGCAATACTGGTAATCTTCTTGTGTTTTAACCATAGGGTATTTTAACAAGATAATAGCAGTAACAACCACGTAGATTATTTTTAAACCACTTATATTTGTCGTTTTCTTCATCCAATCGCTTTCAGTTATGGGGCCCACAAAGGCTGTGTAGTGCATGCGAATATTTCCACAAGCGATCGAATATTCCACGACCAAAACGAATATTCCCAAACAATAATGAATATTTTATAACCACTTGCTTATTGAAATATTTGCGTATTTTACCCATAACTATCCACATTAATCAAATCGACCCTTACTATTTCAAAATAATAAATAGAGGAAAATAAATTTCATTTATTAATAATTTTGGGGTCTTATAACCTCCCCTCCTTATGAAATTTCGTCCTCGAAATTGACGTACGTACCTGGTGTTTCGAAATGATGATAATACCTCGTTTTCATTTCCATTTTCAACTCCCAGGTCATTTTCTCAATAACATGGTTTCTCCACAAAACTTTAACTTGTGGTATAACCTCGGTACATAGGACATGTTCTTTCCTATCCAAGATCTTGACATGTACCTCCTCGTATGTTAATTCTTCGGCTATCTCGTCCGGTTCTAACTCAATGACGTGGTTGAATTCGTCCACATATTTACGTAACATCGATACGTGAAAAACGTTAAGAACACGCGTCATACTTGGTGGTAAAACGAGTCTATAGGCCACAGTTCCTATTCGATCGAGAATTTCAAATGGATTAATAAATCGAAGGTTTGAGCTTTCCTCACCTCACCGATTCTCGCTTTTGAAATAACAACTTCTTGCATCTTCTTCTTCATATTCATCAGCTCCGGTGTGTAGCTTGAACAGCTTTAACTTTATCGATTAAAGTTGATTATACTCGTATATCATCACGTGGGTACCTAGAGTTTTCATCTCCATTTGTAAATTATCTGAAATTAGTCTTTGACAATATCGTACTCGTACTTGTATACGATCTTCTACTCAACACATCAGCTACCACGTTCGCTTTTCCAAGATGGCATGGTCAGAACATGTGCTGAAATGAGTCTCCTCTTGAGTTCTTCGAAGCTCTTCCCACATTCCTTGCTCCATTCGAATTTTGTATCTCTACGAGTCAGCTACGTTAATGGAATAGCGATTCGAGAATATCCTTCAACGAATCTCGATAATAACCAACTATGCCTGAAAGCTACGTATTTCGATTCATCGACTTAGGTTGTTCTCAACTGTGACTCATATCCCAACCTTGGATAAGACGTTACAATGACACCTATCGCTTTACTATCGCATCGAATATGGTGTCCCTTATGGAGAATCTGTCTTGGTGCATTCCACAAAGGAAGTCACCGGATAAAGGCTCAGTACCAAATTCTATAGTTGAATTTTTAACTCACGAAGTTCAATAGGAGCCATTCGATATGAGATTTTAGAAATGAGTTTTGTCATAGGGTTCAAAGTCGATACAAAATTTAATATCAAGCTTTAGGAGTAAGCCAAGAAATTCTTCAGAAATACGTCGGGAAAAATCAATAACAACAGAATATTATTCAAATCGGCGTGTCTTTATTCAAATCCATAACATGGACTAAGAAAACTTGACATCCGTAATAAGCGAATGACTTCATGGTAACGATATGAAAATGTTTGACTACAATGGTTTGATTGCTTGAATTGAATAACGAGTTGCTTAGAAATATGAAAACTAACAACCTTACAAAAGCAATCAATTTGGCATGATGAGTAGTTAACCTTAAAATCACATCAAAAGCAAATATCTCTATAGAAATAAGGTTAACGAGGTAATGTGATACTTAACCTGAATCAATCAAGATTTCTAAACAACGAATGTAATGAAAGTTTCTCTAACTGAGTCTCGATAAATAGGTCAAAGTCTAATTTCTCCGTAGTCAAGTTCAAGCGTTGAGCGTAAGCAAGAGAGATAAAAGAATGGGTAGAAACCAGGGGTATCTAGTAAGGTATAAACTTTGCAAGAATTTATAATTAACTAACCCGAGTAACCGTTCGGGTTCTCGCATTTTGATTTTGGTCACGACAAAGCGCTCTTCCGAGAACCGATTGACTTTGACCTTTTCGGGACATCCTTTTGAGTCACCATTTCCATTGGATTTGGGTTTCGATACCGTCTGATCTCGAAGCGATATGTCCTTCTTTTCCACAATTATAGCATACCTTAAAGCTGTTGTGGGCGGTTTCAATGATATGTCCCTCTTTCCGCATTTTGTAATATCTGATAGGTGGTTTTCTCCTCCTTGGAACCGATTGCTCTTTGGCGCCGACGTCTTCACATGGTCGTTGTTGAATCTCCTCTTTTAAAATCTCCTCCCGACTCGCTTCTTCTATTTTCATGGCCACGATTACCACCGGAGTGGTTACCGCCTTTGTCCGTATTCTTTTTTCTCCATTGGTTATCGTTATTCGATGATCGCTATCTTGATATGATCTGGTTATGGTCCCTCGGTTGAGCGTACTCGTTATCTCATTTCTAACAATTGAGCTACATTGACAACATCCGAATAGAGAGAAAATTTATGTGAAATGAGATCTTGGCGTATCGGGTTTCAAACCTCTCGAAACATCGCGTCATCGTTCCTCATTCTCCACCAAATGAGGTGCAATCTGGATAACTCCATGAACTTCGCCTCGTCTTTGGGACTCGTCATTCTCTAATAAACTCCACTTCCTTCATATGACGAATACTTTCAGGGAAGTACTTGTCATTGAACTGTTTCTGAAATGTCTCCCATGACATGTTGAGTGCAGCTGGATGGGTACGCTTCACAGATTCCCACCAGTAATCTGCCTCGCCACGGAACATAAAGGTGGCGAATGGAACTTTCTGTTCCTCCGTACATCCCAAGACATCGAATATCTTGGTAATTTGTTTGACCCACGTCTCCGCCTTAATCGGATCCGGCTTTCCCCAGAATTCTGGTGGTCCCAACTCTTTGAAGCTCGCTTTGTTTGTGACCACCCGTGAATTGCTATCATTTCTTCACGTATTTTGAGCACGAGTCTCCACAAATGCGATTTTGCATGAATCGCAAAAATTTCTAAACATCCCTCGTTCATCATCGCTTTCGATTGGTGTTGTTCATGGAGAGGTACATTGTCGACTGTTGCACGTTCTCCTCGTTGGTAAAGCACAGGCATCTCCACGGTCTCATTTACTCCACTGTTAATATTCTCAGTCGACATTCTCAAATACTGTCATAAAACAAGGGTTAATTAAGGAAATCAATATATCACATAATATCCCTATATACTAACCAACTAATAAATAAGCTTAGGTAGGACACACTAGCGAAGGATTTACTCGTCTTTCCCCTCCTAGTTCTATTCCCCGATCTCCACCAGAGATCATATCCCTAAGCTCGATACCAACTGTGGCGCCCCCAAAATAGGTATACATCACCCATTACGAGTTGTCAATACATGGTACGTAAACAACTACAACTTTATTATTACAACAATGAAACTATGAGTTTGAATACAAATATTATCTTCAGACAATATCTATACTCAAATAAATCTTCATCACATTTATTGATACATTATTTTACAAAAATGGTGAGGACTACTAAACAATCCTTTCTAAAACCTTCATTCCATACCCCAGAGCTAAGTACTCATTTATATTCTCGCCTCCACGAGAGAAAAATGGAACAAAAAGGAAAAGGGTGAGCTCAACTAGCCCGATAAAGAATATTATGACTAAGATAATATACAACAAATTATCGTTAGTCTTCAACGAGGAAAAATCTAATAGAATCTGATAGACAACAAATTTTAAATCAATATTCATAATGAAATAATAATTCATTAGAAGAGTTAAGTAGAGAATGCAAACTACTATCTTCTATGTATGAATTTAAAAGTTCATCGTCTATCTTTTATCCCCTGTAACATCAATCGATATACATACGGAATCAAATATTCATCTTTGCACTACTGAGGCCAAAGATATTCATCAGTTGGTCGTCATGTTCATCTAAACACTGTTCATCTTTGCACTACGGGCCAAAGATATTCATCGAAATCATTCATCTTTGCACTACTGGCCAAAGATATTCAGGTGAGGATGATGAAAATATTTTTAAAAGCGAATCCGGTGAAACAAAAAATGACAAGGATTAAGGATTAAGGATTCAGTATTTTGTTTTATCCATGTCCAAAAATACCTAAAAAATAATCACGGTGAAGTAAAATTCAAGAATGATCAAAACATGGATACAATCAAAGCTAGTATCCACAATAGATATTTTAGACGAAAAAAAGAAAATTTTCATTTTTCGATGAATAGTAAGGCAGATTCAGTAAATAAATCAGTAGTATCGTGAATAAAGGTGTGATATCGTGAATAGTAACTCAGAACACCAAAAGTTCCAAATTTGATAAAAACTTGGATCAATATTTCAAAGATAATGATATTGAAGAAATAATATCATTACTGAAAAAAAATAATATCCACTTACCACAAAAGCAAGATCTTACAGTTGAAACAGGATATAGGCTATGACTTGAACTTGACCAGTATAGCAATACTCAAAATATACTCAAAATACTCACAAGAATATGCTCGATAATATAGAGAGAAAAACTTGATTTACGGTGTGATTTTCAATTCTAACCTAAGCACCTATTTATAGGAAAATGCTTAGAACACCAAAAGCGAAAATTTAATATAATAATATATTTATAAAAATTTGTCTACGCCAACCTTTGAGAATCTGAAATCAGCAACCTAACACATGTAAAATGAGGCTCACACATCTAAAAATGTTTTTCTTTTATAAAATAATTAAAACTTCCAAAAATCAATTATTTGAGACTTGAACTTCAATAATTCATAATAAATAGCTCTTTTATCAGAAAAATTCTAAACTTGCGTCTTTCCATAGGAAATTCCATTATCTACAACTTTGCAGAAAGAAGTTTTTCCAAATTCCAAACAGAAATTGACCGAAATCCACTAAGCAGGCGATTTTACAAAATTTATAATCAAATTTCGATCGATAAATGGGGTCCACCAACATGTTTAACATGTTTTAAACATTTATTGCAACAAAAATACTCTTCCTCCTCGTATACTCATATATCCCACATTCGTTGTAAAAATATCACCATTATTTTATTATTAAAATATAATAATATATTTAAATGAATTATTTTATCAGAAAAAGATAAAATTTCAATTTTCAACAATTGTCACATTAAAAATTTTCTCCATCTATATCCACATAAAATCAATATTTTCCTCATCATATGAATCAATAATTAATTATTCACAAATAATATTACGAATCACAATATTGACAACCGAGGCGGTTCAGGGAAGAGGGGCTTTCAATAAGGATCTTTTCACTCTTTGGTAGCCGCAATTAGGTGACCAAACTCTCCTTAGAGCAGAACTTTCTAGACATTGCCAATAATGTTATCCAATAATATTATTAGGATAATATGAATTATTGCTCAGATAATGGAAAATCTTGTGTAATGACAATTATTGAAACAACAACAATTATAAAATATCAACGACAATTATTAAATCGATAAAATCTTTGAGCGATGTAATTCGTAACCATTATTGAGTAGTGCCTTTACGTAAGAATCAATAAAAAATCTTCTTGTGTTTTAACCAAGAGTATTTTAATGATATATGGTAACAACTACGTAGTTATTATTGAAACAACAACTTATATTTTACGTTTTCTTTATCAATCGCTTTTTGGTTATGGGGCCCACAAAAATTTCTTATTTGTTATGCGAATATTGTGACGCCCTAAAATGTTATACATCACCAATTACGAGTTATCAATTTAACGCGAAGCAACTTCACAACTTTATTATTACAACTAAAGCGTGAGTTTGAATCTGAATATTATTTAAACAATATATATTCAAATTTTCTTCATCACATTTATTGATACATTATTTTACAAAAATGGTGAGGACTACTAAACAATCCTTTCTAAAACCTTCATTATTTTACCCCAGCTAAAGCTATTTTTATATTTGCCTCCCGAGAGAGGAAAAATGGAACAAAAAGGAAAAGGTGAGCTATAGCCCGATAAAGAATATTATGACTAAGATAATATACAACAAATTACATTAGTCTTAACGAGGGAAAAATCTAATAATACAACTACAACAAATTTTAAATCAATATAGCATGGAAATAATAATTCATTAGAAAGTTAAGTAGACAAGAAATCTTCATGTATGAATTTGAATACAAACTATCTTTTATATCATGATATACATACGGAATAATAAGTTAAATATATTATCTCAACACATCATCTTTCTACAACTTTATTATTATTATTGACAATAAAGCGTGAGTTTAAATACAAATATTATCTTCTAGACAATATCTATACTCAAATAAATCCTCATCACATTATTGATACATTATTTTACAAAAATGGTGAGGACTACTAAACAACTCTCTCTAGAACCTTCATTCCATACCCCCCATTAGTACTTTCATTTACATTCTCGCCTCACGAGAAGAAAAATGGAACAACAAGGAAAGGGTGAGCTCAACTAGCCCGATAAAGAATATTATGACTAAGATAATATACTGACAAATTATCGTTAGTCTCAACGAGGAAAAAATCGATAGAATCTGATAGATGACAAGTTTTGGATCAATATTATTAGCGGTGAAATAATAATTCATAGAAGAGTTACGTGAGAATGAAATCTACTATAATCTATGAATTTAACGGTCCATCATCGATATTTTATCCTGTAACATCAATCGATATTCATCTCGAATCAAATATTCATCTTTTTACTCTCTGGGCCGAAGATATTCATCAATCGGTCGTATTCATCTCACACTTTTGTTCATCTTTGCACTAAAGGCCAAAGATATTCATCATCGATTCGGTCGTATTCATTTAAACTAAAGGCCAAAGATATTCATCGATCGGTCATCGTTTCTTTTCTTTACTGAGGCCAAGAAGATATTCTTGAAATCATTCATCTTTTTTCTCAGGCCGAAGATATTCAATAATATCATCATTTAAGGCGAGGATGATGAAAAATATTTTTAAAAAGCGAATCGGTGAAACAAAATGATGAGGATTAAGGATTAAGGATTAGTACTTTGTTTTATCCATATCAACAATACCTCAAAAAAAATAATCGTAGTGGTGTAAAATTGAGAATGATCAAAACATGGATCTGATCAAAGCTAGTATCCGAATAGATATTTTAGACGAAAAGAAGAAATTTTATTTTTCGATGAAATGAATAGTATCGTGAATAGTCTAGTATCGTGAATAGTCTTTAGTATCGTGAATAGTAACTCAAACACCAAAAGATAGAAATTCCACAAAAAAACATTTTCACGCTTCATGAATAGTACTCGTGAATAGTACTCGTGAATAGTAACTCGTGAATAGTAACTCATGAATAGTAACTTCGTGAATAGTAACTCATGAATAAGTAACCCAGAGCATGAAAAAGTTCCAAATTTGATAAAAGTTCGGATCGACATTTGACGTAATGATATTGAAGAAATAATATCATTCTGAAAAAAATAATATCCTTACCTCGAAAGAATCGATTACTTGGAAGGAAGGAAAGGTCGGAAGTGATCTTTGAATGAAACTTATCTTGAGCAACAACTCTCAAAGTATCTAAATACTCACAAAATCGCTCGATAATATAGAGAAAGAAAACTTTGTTTACGGTGTGATTTTCAATTCTAACAGCCCTCTATTTATAGGAAAATGTTATTTAGTAAAAGCGGACTTGACACTTACACGATGGCTTTTACTGCTACTATTGCCACCCACCACATTTGAAATAAAATTCAGCACATTTTTCACCAACCACAAGTGGGGCCCACTCAATTCTAAATTTTCCACCAAAATCAATTATAAACCTAATTTACGAATCAAACACCTCTTAAAATTCATAACAAATCATTCGTTCATTTTAACGGTTCAAAATTTGTGGACATATACTCAACTTATATATGTATAACATATCCAAAAATTACAACGATCAGCGGTCGGATTAAATATTATAACTCACACAATAAAGCTATAATAACAGATTTGATCTTTTAATACCTCGATCAGGCAAAATACAAATAAAACATCTCGACATTAATTCCTTCATTAATAACCACATAAATAAATCCATCATTTATATTCATATAAAATAAATATTTCCTTATCATATGAATCAATAATTAATTATTCACAAATAATATTACGAGAATCACTGATTATAATGACGGTAGTTCCGGGGAAGAGGGGCTTTCGATAAAGGATCTCTCTTCTTGGTAGGCATGATTAGGTGACCAAACCTCTCTTGAAGCAGAACTTTCTAGACATTGCCAATAATGTTATCTAATAATATTATTCAAATAATATGAATTATTGATCGATAATGGGAAATCTTGTGCGATGACAATTATTGAACAATGATAATATAAAATATCAATATGACAATTATTGAATCGATAAAATAAAATATTGAGCGGTAACTCTTTGTGAAAATTATTGAGTAGTGCCATCTTACGTAAGGATCGATAATTCAACAATCTTGTATGCTGCAATCTGGTGTCTTCTTCTTGTATGCGACCACAGCGTATTCTTGTATTTTAACCCGGGTATTCAGCGGTCTTACTTGGTAACAACTCTGTAGTTATTTTTAACCTTGACTTATATTTGTCGTTTTCCTCATCGATCGCTTTAGTTTATGGGGCCACACATGCATTTTGCCGTAAATGCGAATATTCACAAAGCGATCTGAATATTCCACGACAAACGAATATTTCAAACAACAATGAATATTTTATAACCACTTGCTTATTTTGAAATATTTGCGTATTTAACCATAACTATCCACATTAATCAAATCAACCCTTACTATTTCAAAATAATAAATAAAGGAAATTCCTTTTTATTTAAAAAAAATTTAGGGGTCTTCTGACCTCCCTCTTATGAAATTTCGTCCTCGAAATTGGCGTACGATACTGTGTGTTTGAAAAGGTGAGGATACCTCGCTTTCATTTAGTTTCAATTCGGTCATTTCCTCTATAGCATGATTCCTCCACAAAACTTTAACTTGTGGTATGACCTTTCTTGGCGTGGGACATGCTCCTTCTATCAAAATCTTGTGGTACCTCCTCATCGTTAAGTCTTGGCTATCTAAATCGGTTCTAACTTCTATAGCGTGGTTCGGGTCTTTCACATATTCTGAAATCTGGATATATGAAACACATTATGAACACGAGACATACTTTGGAATGTTGCATGAGATCATAGGCTACATTTCCTACTCGGTCGAGAATTTGAAATGGACGATAAATCGTGGATTGAGCTTTCCTCTCTTCCCAAATCTTGTAACTCCCTTCCGTGGAGCAACTTCATGACAATACATGATCCCCTACATTTAAATTCCGTCCTTTCGATGAAGATCGCATAACTCTTTTGTCGATCTTGTCTTGGTTTGTATCGTTGTCGAATCATTTGGATCTTTTCGGTGAGTCATACGTCTTAACTTCGGGTCCCAACAATGTTGCTTCACCCACCTCATCCCAACATATTGGAAGCGACATTTTTCGTCCATATAATGCTTGAATGGAGCCACACTATACTTGCACGATAATTGTTGTTGTAGGAGAATTCCACGATGGTAAATACTTATCAACTTCCCTTGAAATCTAGGACCACGAGTCTTAATATATCTTGAGAGTTTGAATAGTCCTCTACGATTGCCCATCCAAGTTTGAGGATGGTATGCCCAGCAAGATAAATGTAAATTCGTGCCCATAGCTTTTGCAAACTAACCCAAAATCATGAAGTGAATCTTGGGTCGCGATCTAAAACTATGGATCTTGGCATGCCATGCTGATCTCTGATCTCATTTCGTACGTCATCTGAGAAAAGGCGTTCGAGGAATAAGTCTCGTGTCGGTAAAAATGAAGCGAGATTTGGTTAATCTATCAACAATAACCCAAATAGCATTGATGCCTTGAGAAACCTTGGGAAGATTAGTAATGAAATCCATGGTAATGTGTTCCCACTTCCATTAGGAATCTCAGTGGTTTAGCGGACCCTTAGGTACTAGATGCTCGCCTTTACCGTTGACAAGTTAAACACATTGAGATAAACTTTGCAATCTCTCTCTTCGTATTGTTCCACCAAAATGTATGTAGAAGATCACGATACATTTTAGTACTTCGAGGATGGATTGCAAATGGTGTATTGTGTGCCTCCATCGTAATCTTGTACTTGAAGTCAGTCGTTAGGAACCACAAAGTCTAGAGTGGACTCGAAGTATTCCTTCTTCATCGATTCTCGCTTAGGAATAGCTCCTTCTTGTACTTTCTTCTTCATACGCATCATTTCAAGATTCGGTGGCTTGGCGACTTTAACTTTATCGATTAAAAGTCGATTATACTCGTATATCATCACGTGGGTACCTAGAGTTTTCATCTCCATCTCTATTATTTGTAAATTATCTGAAATTAGTCTTTTGATATCATTACTCGTACTTATCACGATCTTCTTCTACTCAACACGTCATTCTACGTTAACTTTTCGAGGATGGCATGGTGAACATGTCTTTGAAATGAGTCTCCTCTTGAGTTCTTGAAGCTCTTCCACATTCCTTGCTCCATTCGAATTTTGTATCTCTCTGAGTAAATTTGCGATAATGGAATAGCGATTCGAGAATATCCTTGACGAATCTCGATAATAACCAACTAAGCCTGAAAGCTACGTATTTAGATTCTTGACTTAGGTTGCTCTCATTGTGACTCATATCCCGATCTTGGATATGCGTCACAATGACACCTATCGATTTACTATCGCATACGAATATGGCGTCCCTACGAGAGAGATGCGGCAGGTGAATTCCTGAAAAGTCATGAGATAAAGGCTCGGTACCAAATTCTATAGTTGAATTTTTAACTCACGAAGTTGATAGGAGCCATTCGATATGAGATTTTAGAAATGAGTTTTGTCTGGGGTTCAAAGTCGATACAAAATTTAATATCGGGCTTTGGGAGTAAGCGAGAAATTCTTGAAATCGTCGGGAAAAATCAATAACAACAAGAATATTATTCAAATCGGCGTGTCTTTATTCAAATCCATAACATGGACTAAGAAAACTTGACATCAAGTAATAAGCGAATGACTTCATGGACGATATGAAAATGTTTGATTCTGATGGTTTGATTGCTTGAATTGAATAACGAGTTGCTTAGGAATATGAAAACTATGACCTTACAAAAGCAATCAATTTTGGCGTGATGAGTAGTTAACCTTAAAATCATCAAAAGCAAATATCTCTATAGAAATAAGGTTAACGGTAATGTGATAGTGCTGACTGAATCAAGCAAGATTTTTAAACAACGGATGTAATGAAAGTTTCTCTAATGGAGTCTCCATAAATAGGTCAAAGTCTAATTTCTCGTAGTCGAGTTCAAGCGTTGGCGCGTAAACAAGAGAGATAAAAGAATGGGTAGAAGCAGGTATCTAGTAAGGTATAAACTTCGCATGAAATTTATAATTAACTAACCCGTGCTAACCGTTCGGGTTCCTCGCATTTTTTTGACCGGTCACGACAAAGCGCTCTTCGAGGAATCGTTGACTTTGACTTTTACGGACATCTTTTGAGTCACCATTCCCATTGAACTAGGTTTCGATATCGTCTGATCTCGGCGATATGTCCTTCTTTCCACAATTATAGCATACCTTAAAGCTGTTGTGGGCGGTTTGATGTGATATATCCCTCTTTTCGCATTTATAACATATAATGGGTGGTCGTTCTCCTCCCTTAGAACGATTCTTTCTTGGCTTTGGCGTCTTCACATAGTGGTTGTTGAATCTCCTCTTTTTAAAATCTCCTCCAGGCTTCGCTTCTTCTATTTTCATGGCCACGATTACCACGGAGTAGTTCTGCAGCTTTGTCAAGTATTCTTCTTTCTCATTTGGTTATCGTTATTACGATATTTCTTATCTTGGTATGATCTGGTTATGGTCCCTCGGTTGAGCGTACTCGTTATCTCGCTCTAACAATTTGAGCCCATTGACAACATCTGAATAGAGAAAATTTATGAGAAATGAGATCTTGGCGTATGTCGGGTTTCAAACCTCTAAGAAACATCCAGCGTCATCGTTCCTCATTCTCCACCGAATGAGGTCTGAACTGGATAACTCATGAACCGCCTCGTCTTTGGGGACCGTCGTGTTATTACTGCTCTGATCTAATAAACTCCACTTCCTTCGTATAATGAATACTTTCGGGAAGTACTTGTCATTGAAGCTATTTTGAAAGCGTCTCCATGACATCTTTGAGTGCGAAATTTGGATGGAGTGCGCTTCCTGATTCCCACCGATGTCTGCCTGCCCCCACGGAACATAAAGGTGGCGAATGGAACCTTACATTCCTCCGTGCATCCCAAGACATCGAATATCTTGGTAATTTGCTTGACCCGTGTTTCGCCCGTGATCGGATCGGCTTTCCCTTAAATTACGGTGGTCTGACTCTTTTTGAAGGCTTGCTTGCATTTGTGACCACGGTGAATTGCTATCATTTCCTCTATATTTTGAACACGAGTCTCCTAAATGCGATTTTGCATGAGCGCAAAAAACTTCTAAACATTCCTCGTTCATCATACGCTTTCGATTGGTGTTGTTCGCGGGAGGAACATTGCCCGACTGTTGCACGTTCTCCTCGTTGGTAAGTCTGAGGCATCTCACGGTCTCATTTACTCCTTTGTTAATATTCTCGATTCGACATTCTCAAATCTTGTCATAAAAAAGGGTTAATTAAGAAATCGATATATCACATAATATCCTATATCTTGACCGACTAACAAATAAGCTTAGGTAGGACACCTTTAGCGAAGGATTTACTCGTCTCTCCCCTCTAGTTCTATTCCCCGATCTCGCGGAGATCGTATCCTAGCTACGATACCATTGTGGCGCCCCCAAAATAGGTATACACTCCACACCCATTACGAGTCGCCCGAATACATGATGCGAAACAACTACAACTTTATTATTACTGACGAGTAAAGCTGTGAGTTTAAATACAAATATTATCTTACAGACAATATCTATACTCAAATAAATCCTCATCACATTTATTGATACATTATTTTACAAAAATGGTGAGGACTACTAAACAACTCTCTCTAGAACCTTCATTCCATACCCCAAGCTAGTAGTACTCATTTACATTCTAGCCTCACGAGAAGAAAAATGGAACAACAAGAGGAAAGGGTGAGCTCGACTAGCCCGATAAAGAATATTATGACTAAGATAATATCTGACAAATTATCGTTAGTCTCCAGCGGGGAAAAATCGATAGAATCTGATGAGGCAACAAGTTTCGGATCAATATTAGCGGTGAAATAATAATTCATAGAAGAGTTCGTAGAGAATGAAATCTCTATAATCTATGAATTTAACGGTCCATCATCAATATTTTATCACTGTAACATCAATCGATATTCATCTCGAATCAAATATTCATCTTTACTTCTGGGCGAAGATATTCATCAATCGGTCGTATTCATCTCAACTTTTGTTCATCTTTTTGCTAAAGGCAAAGATATTAAAGGCCAAAAGATATTCATCGATCGGCACTAAAGGCCAAAGATATTATTCATTTAAACACTGTTCATCTTTTACTTCAGGCCGAAGATATTCTTGAAATCATTCATCTTTTCTTCTGAGGCCGAAGATATTCTTGAGAAATCTTGATCTTTGCCTTCTGAGGCGAAGATATTCAATAATATCATCATTTTAAGGCGAGGATGATGAAAAATATTTTAAAAAAGCGAATCGGTGAAACAAAATGAGCAAGGATTAAGGATTAAGGATTAAGTACTTTGTTTTATCCATGTCAACAATACCTCAAAAATAATCGTAGTGGTGTAAAATTTGAGAATGATCAAAACATGGATCTGATCGAAAGCTAGTATCGAATAGATATTTTTAGACGAAAAGAAGAAATTTTATTTTTAGATGAATAGTCTTGAGTATCGTGAATAGTCTTAGTAGTATCGTGAATAGTCTTAGTATCGTGAATAGTAACTCAGACACCAAAGATAGAAATTCCAAAAAAAAAAAACATTTTCACGCTTCATGAATAGTACTTCGTGAATAGTAACTTCGTGAATAGTACTTCATGAATAGTAACTTCGTGAATAGTAACTCATGAATAGTAACCCAGAGCAAAAAAAGTTCCAAATTTGATAAAAACTTCGGATCGACATTTGACGTAATGATATTGAAGAAATAATATCATTCTGAAAAAAATAATATCCACTTACCTCGAAGAATCGATTACTTGCCGGAAGGAAAGGTCGGAAGTGATCTTTGAATGAAACTTATCTTTGAGCAACAACTCTCAAAGTATCTAAATACTCACAAAATCGCTCGATAATATAGAGAGAAAGAAAACTTTGTTTACGGTGTGATTTTCAATTCTAACAGCCCTCTATTTATAGGAAAATGTTAGCCGTGTAAAAGCAGACTTGACACTGCTACTTTGATGGCTTTACTGCTACTATTGCCACCCACCACATTTGAAATAAAATTCAGCACATTTTTTTCACCAACCACAAGTGGGGCCCACTCAATTCTAAATTTTCCACAAAATCAATTATAACCTAATTTAAGAATCAAACACCTCTTAAAATTCATAACAAATCATTCGTTCATTTTAACGGTTCAAAATTTGTGGACATATACTCAACTTATATATGTATAACATATCCAAAAATTACAACGATCAGCGGTCGGATTAAATATTATAACTCACCTGATAAAGCTATAATAACACAGATTTGATCTTTTAATACCTCGATCAAGCAAAATACAAATAAAACATCTAAACATTAATTCCTTCATTAATAACCACATAAATAAATCCATCATTTATATTCATATAAAATAAATATTTCCTTATCATATGAATCGATAATTAATTATTCACAAATAATATTACGAGAATCACATTTTATAATGACGGTAGTTCCCGAGGAAAGGGGCTTTCGATAAGGATCTCTTCTTCTTGGCGGCATGATTAGGTGACCAAACCTCTCCTTAAGCAGAACTTTCTAGACATTGCCAATAATGTTATCTAATAATATTATTCAAATAATATGAATTATTGATCGATAATGGGAAATCTTTGTGCGGTGACAATTATTGAACAATGATAATATAAAATATCATATGACAATTATTGAATCGATAAAATAAAATATTGAGCGATAACTCTTTGTGAAAATTATTGAGTAGTGCCATCTTACGTAAGGATCGATAATTCAACAATCTACATGCAATCTGGTGTCTTCTTTATGCGACCACAGCGTATTCTTTGTATTTTAACCGCGGGTATTCAAGCGGTCTTACTTGGTAACAACTACTGTAGTTATTTTTTAACCAACTTATATTTGTCGTTTTCCTCATCCAATCGCTTTCCGTTATGGGGGCACACATTGCATTTGCTTGAGTAAATGCGAATATTCACAAGCGATGCGAATATTCCACGACGAAACGAATATTCCCAAACAACAATGAATATTTTATAACCACTTGCTTATTTTGAAATATTTGCGTATTTAACCCATAACTATCCACATTAATCAAATCAACCCTTACTATTTCAAAATAATAAATAAAGGAAATTCCTTTTTATTTAAAAAAATTTGAGGGGGTTATAATTGATTTTGGTGGAAAATTCTAGAATTGAGTGGACCCCACTTGTGGTTGGTGAAAAAAATGTCTTTGAATTTTATTTCAAATGTGGTGGGTGGCAATAGTAGCGGAGTAAAAGCCATCGGTGCTTGGTCGAGTGTCTGCTTGGCGGGCTAACATTTTCTATAAATAGAGGCTAAGTTAGAATTGAAAATCACACGAAACAAAGTTTTCCCTCTTTCTCTCTCTATATTATTGGCGTATTTTGTGAGTATTTAGATACTTTGAGAGTTCTTTATTGGTCTGTTTCATTCAACATCACTTGAGCCTTTCCTTAGAAATCTTGATTCTTTGAGGTAAGGGATATTATTTTTTAAGTAATGATATTATTTCTTGATATCATTATCTTTGAAATATTGATCTGAGGGTTTTATCAAATTTGGAACTTTTTCATGTATGGAGTTACTATTCATGAGTTCTTATTCACGAGTTCTTATTCATGAGTTCTTATTCACGTCTTCTTATTCACGAGTCTTATTAAATGAAAGCGTGAAAATGTTTTTTGTGGAATTTCTATCTTTTGGTGTCGGAGATTCTTATTCACGTATCGGCCTTTATTCACGTATCTGACCTTATTCACGTATCTGGCCTTTATTCATCGAAAAATAAAATTTCTTCTTTAAGTCAAAATATCTATCTTTGGATACTAGCTTTGATTGTATCCATGTTTTGATCATTCTTGAATTTTACACCACTATGATTATTTTTGAGGTATTGTTGGACATGGATAAAAGCAAATCTGAATCCTTAATCCTTAATCCTTGTCATTTTGTTTCCTTTGGATTCGTTCTTTAAAAATATTTTCATCATCCTCGGTCTTAAATGATGATATTATTGAATATCTTTGGCACTGTAGTGCGAAGATGAATGATTTCTGAAGAATATCTTTGGCTTTGTAGTGCAAAGATGAATATCTTTGGCGATGAGCGGTGTTTAAATGAACATGGTAGGTGATGAATATCTTTGGCCTTTAGTGCAAAGATGAGCAGTGTTGAGATGAACATAATGGAGATTGATGAATATCTTTGGCTTTTGTAGTGCAAAGATGAATATTTGATTTGAGATGAAAATTGATTGATGTTACGGGGATAAAATATTGATGATGAACTATTAAATTCATAGATTATAGTAGATTTCATTCTCTACGTAACTCTTACATGAATTATTATTTCATTGCGAATATTGATCGAAACTTGTTGTCTATTGTATTACATCGATTTTTTTCCTGTTGGAGACTAACGATAATTTGTTGTATATTATCTTAGTCGTAATATTCTTTCTTTGGGCTAGTTGAGCTCACCACTTTTCCATGTTGTTCCATTTTTCTTCTCGGGAGGCGAGAATGTAGGAAAGTCTTAGTCGGGGTATGGAATGAAGATTTAGAGAGAGTTGTTTAGTAGTCCTCACCATTTTGTAAAATAATGAATCGATAATGTGATGAGGATTTATTTGAGTATAGATATTATGCAGAAGATAATATTTGTATTCAAACTCACGATTTCTTGTTGTAATAATAAAGTTGTAGTTGTTTACATGTACCATGTATTTGGCGACTCGAGAATGGGTGTTGTGTATACCTATTTTGGGGGCGTCACGGTTAATATCGAGCTTAGGGATATGATCTCTGGCGGAGATCGGGGAATAGAACTAGGAGGGGAGGCGAGTAAATCCTTGTTAGTGTGTCTACTAAGCTTATTTGTTAGTTAGTCGATATATATAGGGATATTATGTGATATATTGATTTCCTTAATTAACCCTTATTTTATAGCGGTGTTGAGAATGTCATTGAGAATATTAATGATGGAAATGAGCGTGAGGCGCTTTGTACTCACCAGCGAGGAGAGCGTCTGCAGTGGCAATGTTCCTCTGTGAACAACACCTTGGCGAGATGATGAGCGAGGGAATGTTTAGAAAGTTTTTTGCGATTCATGCAAAATCGGATGGCGAGGGAGACTTCGTGTTCAAAATATAGGAGGAAATGATAGCGATTCACGGGTGGTCACAATGAGCGATTCGAAGTTGGGACCACGAATTTAAGGAAAGCGGATCCGATTATGGCGGAAACATGGGTCGAAACAAATTACAAGATATTCGATGTCTTGGGATGCGAGGAGAACGAAGGTTCCATTCGCCACCTTTATGTTCGTGGCGAAGGCGATTCTTGGTGGGAATACGTAAGCGTACCCATCGGTACCTTTCGGCGTATCGTGGGAGAGCGTTTGAAGCAGTTCGATAACAAGTACTTTACGAAAGTATTCGTCGTATGAAGGAAGTGGAGTTTATTAGACTAAGCGAGAATAACATGGCGGTGTCCCGATGCGGCGAAGTTAGCGGAGTTATCGAGTTGCACCTCATTTGGTGGAGAATGAGGAGCATTATGGCGGATGTTTACGAGAGGTTTGAAGCCGGCATACGTCGATATCTCATTTCTCATAAATTTTCTCTCTGACCGGATGTTGTCAGCGGGGCTCGGTTGTTAGGCGAGATAGCGAAATACGTTCAATGAGGGACCCGTAACGAGGATCATCTAGAAGATAGCGATCATCGAATAACGATAACCCGGCGGAGAAAGAAGAATACGGACAAAGCGGTAACCACTACGGTGGTGTGTCGTGGCCGTGAAAATAGAAAAAGCGAATCGGGAGGAGATTTTAAAAAGGAGATTTAACAAGCGACCATGTATGAAGGCAGCGATCTGGTGACAATTGGTTCTAAGGAGGAGAAGCGACCACCGGTCGTATGTTATAAATGCGGAAAGAGGACATATCGGTCAAGCATCCCTGACGATTTAAGGTATGCTATAATTGTGGAAAGGAAGGACATATCGCTCGAGTTATGCGATATCGAAACCCGATCCGGTAGGAATGGTGACTCGAAAAGGATGTCAAGAAAAGTCAAAGTCAGCGATTCACGGAAGGCGTTTGTCGTGGCCGGTCAAAATCGAGAAACGACGAAGTTAGCGGGTTAGTTAATTATAAATTCTTGCGAAGTTTATACCTTACTGAATCTGGGTTCTACCCATTCTTTTATCTCTCTTGTTTTGCGCTCAGCGTTTGAACTTGACTACGGAGAAATTAGACTTTGACTTATTTATGGAGACTCCATTAGGAGAAACTTTCATTACATCAGTTGTTTAAAAATCTTGCTTGATTCGAGGTTGGCACTTTATCGCATTACATTAACCTTATTTCTATAGAGATATTTGTTTTGATGTGATTTTAAGGTTAACTACTCATCGTACCAAAATTGATTGTTTTCGTAAGGTTGTTAGTTTTCATATTCTAAGCAACTTTGTTATTGAATTCAAACAATCAAACCATTGTAATCAAACATTTTCATATCAAGCCGTGAAAGTCGATTCGTTTATTACGGATGTCGAGTTTTTTCTTAGTCCGTGTTATGGATTTGAATAAAAAGACACGTCGATTTGAATAATATTCTTGTTGTTATTGATTTTTCTGGCGTATTTTCTGAAGAATTTCTTGGCTTACTCCCAAAGCGATATTAAATTTTGTATCGAATTTGAACCGGTACAAAACTCATTTCTAAAATCTCGTATCGAATGGCTCTATTGAACTTGAGGAGTTAAAAATTCAACTATAAATTTGGTACTGAGCCTTTATCTTGTGACTTCCTTTGTGGAATTCACTAAGCGAGACTCTCTGTAGGGGGCGTCGTATTAGATGCGATAGTAAAGCGATAGGTGTCATTGTGACGTCTTTATCAAGATTGGGATATGAGTCGCAGTTGAGAACAACCTAAGTCGATGTCGAAATCGTAGCTTTTTAGAAGCTTAGTTGGTTATTATCGGAGATTCGTTGAAGGATATTCTCGAATCATTTATTCCATTATCCTTGGTGACTCGTAGAGATACAAAATTCGAATGGAAGCGAGGAATGTGGGAAGAGCTTGAAGAACTCGAGAGGAGACTCATTTCGATACATGTTACGACCGTGCCATCTGGAAAAGCGAGCGTGGTGGTGGCGTGTTGAGTAGAAGATCGTATCTGAAATCTGAGTGCGATATTGTCAAAGACTAATTTCGTATAATTTACAAATAATAGAGATGGAGATGAAAACTCTAGGTACCACGTGATGATATCTGAGTATAATCGACTTTAATCGATAAAGTTAAAAGCTTGCTCGAGCCCGCAGGCCGGAGGTGATCGTATATGAAGAAGAAATCTGAAGAAGGGCTATTAGGAAGCGAGAATTGATGAAGAAGGAATACTTGAGTCCTCTAGACTTTGTGTTCTAAGCGACTCGATTTGAAGTACAAGATTATGATGGAGGCACCACGATACACAGTTTGCAATCCATCACGGAAGTACTAAAATGTATCGTGATCTTGACATACATTTTGGTGGAACAATATGAAGAGAGAGATTGCAAAGTTTATCTCGATGTGTTTAACTTGTCGGCGTGTAAAGGCGGAGACATCTAGTACCTAAGAGTCCGTTACAACCACTTGAGATTAGGAAGGAAGTGGGAACACATTACCACGAATTTCATTACTAATCTTCCCAAGGTTTCTCAAAGGCGTAGATGCGATTTGGGTTATTGTTGATAGATTAACCAAATCTACTCATTTCTTCTGCAAATCTGAGAGACTTATTCCTTGAGCGTCTTTCTCGTATATGCGTAAATGAGATTGTGAGATTGCATGGCATGCGGTATCCATAGTTTTAGATCGTGACCCAAGATTCACTTCATGATTTTGGGTTAGTTTGTGAAAAGCTATGGAGCGCAATTTCTGATTAGTTTGGCATACCATCCTCGAAGCGGATGGGCAATCGAGAAAGGACTATTCAAACTCTTGAAGATATATTAAGACTACTGTGTCCTAGACTTCAAGGGTAGTTGGGATAAGTATTTACCATTGGTGGAATTCTCCTACAACAACAATTATCGAGGCAAGTATAGGGTGTGGCTCCATTGAAGCATTATATGGGCCGAAAATGTCGTTCTCGATATGTTGGGATGAGGTGGGTGAAGCAACATTGTTGGAACAGAGAGTTAAATGCGATATGACTACCGAAAGAAAAGATCAAATGATTGACAGCGTATACAAGCGGCACAAGATCGACAAAAAAAGAGTTATGCGGATCTTCATCGAAAGGGCGTGGAATTTAGTGAAGGGGATCGTGTATTATTGCGAGTTGCTCCGTGGAAGGGAGTTACAAGATTTGGGAAAGAGGAAAGCTCGATCCACGATTTATTGGTCCATTTCAAATTCTTAATGCCAGAAGTAGGAAATGTAGCCTATAGACTTGCGTTACCTCGATTATGTCTCGTGTTCATAATGTGTTTCACATATCGGTGCCGTAAATATGTGAAAGACCGAACCACGTTATAGAGTTAGAAACCAGGACGAGATAATAGAAGACTTAGCGTATGAGGAGGTACTGTCGAAGATTTTGGATAGGAAGGGGCATGTCCTACTGTATGAAAAGGTCATACCACAAGTTAAAGTTTTGTGGAGGAATCATCTTTATAGAGAAATGACACGGGAATTGGAAGCGGAAATGAAAGCGAGGTATCCTCACCTTTTGAAACACCGAGTGCGTCGTCGATTTAGGGGCGAAATTTCATAAGGAGGGAGGTTGTAAGACCGAATTTTTTTAAATAAAAGGAATTTCCTTTATTTATTATTTTGAAATAGTAAGGGTTGATTTGATTAATGTGGATAGTTAAGGGTTAAATCATAAATATTTCAAAATAAGCAGTGGTTATAAAATATTCATTGTTGTGGGGAATATTCGTTTGGTGGTGGAATATTAAATGCTTTGTGGGGAATATTAAATGCGGCGGTAGTATGACCATGTGTGGGCCCATGTGAGCGATTGGATGAGGGAAAGCAGCAAATATAAGTTGGTTAAAAATAACAGGCGTAGTTATTTCAGAATTAAAATTTGTTGGAATGCCGAATTGGTTAAAATACGATGTCTGGCGTGGTTCTTGCGATGCTGCACGGTATTACGGTGCGATATTGTTGAATTATTGATCCTTACGTAAGATGGCCTACTCGATAATTTTTCACGGTGAATTCTTATTCGATATTTTATTTTATTGATTCGATAATTCTTTGCGTTGATATTTTATATTATTGTTGTTCGATAATTGTCCTTTGCCTGATATTTCCCATTATCGGATCGATAATTCATATTATTTGAATAATATTATTAGATAACATTATTGGCAATGTCTAGAAAGTTACATCTAAGGAGAGGTTTGGTCACCTAATTTGCGGCGATGAGGAGAGATCCTTATTGGAAAGCCCCTCTTTCTGAGGAGCACTGGTTGTCATAATTGTGATTACGTAATATTATTTGTGAATAATTAATTATTGATTCATATGATAAGAAATATTTATTTTATATGAATATAAATGATGGATTTATTTATGTGGTTATTAATGAAGGAATTAATCTTTGAGATGTTTTATTTGTATTTTGTCGGATTGGAGGTATTAAAAGATCAAATCGGTGTTATTATAGCTTTATTGTGTGAGTTATAATATTTAATCAAATAGTTGGATCGTTGTAATTTTTGGATATGTTATACATATATAAGTTGAGTATATGTCCACAAATTTTGAGCAGATTAAAAATGAGCGAATGATTTGTTATAAATTTTAAGAGGTGTTTGATTAGGAAAGTAGGGTTATAATTGATTTTGGTGGAAAATTCTAGAATTGAGTGGACCCCACTTGTGGTTGGTGAAAAAATGTCTTTGAATTTTATTTCAAATGTGGTGGGTGGCAATAGTAGCGCGGTAAAGCCATCGGTGCTTGGTCGAAATGCCTTGGTGGGCTAACATTTTCTATAAATAGAATTTAAGTTAGAATTGAAAATCACACGAAACAAAGTTTTCCCTCTTTCTCTCTCTATATTATTGAGTATTTTGTGAGTATTTAGATACTTTGAGAGTTCTTTATTCGATTACAAGTTTCATTCGACATCACTTGAGCCTTTCCTTAGAAATCTTGATTCTTTGAGGTAAGGGATATTATTTTTTTTCGTAATGATATTATTTCTTGATATCATTATCTTTGAAATATTGATCTGAGGTTTTTATCAAATTTGGAACTTTTTCATGTCGGGGTTACTATTCATGAGTTCTTATTCACGAGTTCTTATTCATGAGTTCTTATTCACGAGATTCTTATTCACGAGTCTTATTATGTAAGCGTGAAAATGTTTTTTGTGGAATTTCTATCTTTTGGTGTCGAGATTCTTATTCACGTATCTGGCCTTATTATTCGTATCTGACCTTATTCACATTATCTGACCTTTATTCATCGAAAAATAAAATTTCTTCTTTTAAGTCCAAAATATCTATCTTTGGATACTAGCTTTGATTGTATCCATGTTTTGATCATTCTTGAATTTTACACCACTATGATTATTTTTGAGGTATTGTTGGACATGGATAAAACAAAGTACGAATCCTTAATCCTTAATACTTGTCATTTTGTTTCCTTTGGATTCGTTCTTTAAAAATATTTTCATCATCCTCGGTCTTAAATGATGATATTATTGAATATCTTTGGCTTTGTAGTGCAAAGATGAATGATTTCTGAAGAATATCTTTGGGCTTTGTAGTGCAAAGATGAGCGGTGTTTAAATGAACACATTAGGTGATGAATATCTTTGGCCTTTAGTGCAAAGATGAGCAGTGTTGAGATGAACATAATGGATTGATGAATATCTTTGGCACTGTAGTGCAAAGATGAATATTTGATTTGAGATGAAAATTGATTGATATTCTGAGGATAAAATATTGATGATGAATTTATTAAATTCATAGATTATAGTAGATTTCATTTCTACGTAACTCTTACATGAATTATTATTTCATTTGCGAATATTGATCTGAAACTTGTTATCTATTGTATTCTATCATTTTTTCCTGTTGGAGACTAACGATAATTTGTTGTATATTATCTTAGTTATAATATTCTTCTTTGGGCTAGTTGAGCTCACCCTTTTCCATGTTGTTCCATTTTTCTTCTCGGGAGGCGAGAATGGGAGAGTCGGGTATGGAATGAAGAATGTAGCTCACCATTTTCTAAAATATGAATCAATAATGTGGGTATGGAATGAAGATTAGATAAGAGAGTTGTTTAGTAGTCCTCACCATTTTTGTAAAATAATGAATCAATAATGTGATGAGGATTTATTTGAGTATAGATATTGTGCAGAAGATAATATTTGTATTCAAACTCAGCTGATTTCTTGTTGTAATAATAAAGTTGTAGTTGTTTATTTACCATGTATTTGGCGACTTTTTCGAGAATGGGTGTTGTGTATACCTACCACATTCTTAGTTGATGATGGTGCGATGCGATTGGCTAGTTTGTTTTTCGATTGTATAATTTTTTAGAATTGGAATGAGAATGATTTTTCACCATTATATATTCATCATATACGTACTTCACTGTCTTTCTTCTTTTTTGTTTTGATTTCATTTTACCCATTCATTATAGGGATGAATTCAGATTAAGTATTATTTGTGACACCCCCAAAATAGGTATACATCACCTATTTTGAGTCGCAAAATACATGGTACGGAATACAAATACAATCTTTAATATACAACAAGAAAGATGTGAGTTTTAATACAAATATTGTCCTCTAGACAATATTCACTCTCAGAATAAGTCCTCATTACATTTATTATCACCTTTATTTAACAGAATAGTGAGGACTACTAAAACTATCATCTGGTTCATCACTCCGTTCCCCAGGCTCGTCCCATTTATATTCTCATTTCTAAAGAGAGCAGGTGAAAAAAGCGGTGAGCTCAACTAGCCCGATAAGAAATATATTATGACTAAGATAATGCGGAATAAATTATCATTAGTCTTGATAATATAAAGCGATAAAATATAATAGGCATCAAGTTTAAGCTGCTTGCGGATCAAGCGATCCATTAAAAAGAGTCGAGTAGAGAATAAAATCTATTGTCTCTTATGATTTAAAAAGTTTTTCATCACTTTTTATCGATTTGAGACTCGACAATAATAATCACATCATCCTCCTGCTACTGGCTAAGGATATTCATTAGGGTCGCGACCACAAATTATCCATACACTACGGGCGAGGATATTTCGTGTATTCATCGATGGTCATGATCATGCCAACAATTTGTCCATCGATGCACTACGGGCCGATGAGGACTCTTACTGACATCATTTATAACATTACGGTCGTGATTATCTAGAATAATTCACTGGTCATAATCATACCAAGTCCATCTATGCACTTCTGGGGCCTCGGATGACTTTCAACATAATATAAACATGAGGATGATGACAATGATATAAGAATTCAATAAAACAAGTTCATGAATTAATTTGTCCAGGAACCAATAACGTCCAAATTGTCAACATGATACTGCTTTGTAAAGTAAAATTTAAGAATGCTCAGAAGAATATTTCCATGAAAAGATACTGGATGAAGCGGAAATATCAAGAATATTTCACTAATTTCATGGAGTATAGAAGTCAAAACTTTAACTAATTGAGTATAATAAAGAAAGGAATAACAAAAGAAATCACCATGCATGCGGTACTTCGCATACACAGGTTATTACAACAGAATAATAATAACGGAACCGTGTAGGTGTAAAATACAGGCAGGATATTCAAATGAGAATAATAAAAGGCGGAATCGGGTCAGGTGTAAAAACACACATGAGGATATTCAAGAGAATAATAAAAAGCGGAACCAAGTCGGTGTAAAACACCTGAGACATGATATTTCAGCGAGAATAATAAAAAGCGGAACCCGGTTAGATGTAAAACACACAGACGAGGATATTCAATGAGAATAATAAAAAGGCAGAATAATAGAAGAATGTCACCAAGTATATAGGGTGAATGGCAGCGTATCTGAGTTATTCAATAGAATAATAAGAAATGGAATAACAATGTTCTCTTCATGAATAAGAAAGAATAACACTCTTTACCGTAGTAAAAGGCTGGATATAAGAGTAGGGAAGTAGCGAGAATACTTTTCTATAGTTTCTCTATAATTTCTCTCTACGGAGTTTTAATTGAATTAAGTAAGAAATAATGAAGGAATGAGCTTTATTTATAGAAAAATGGGTGAATAGTAACTTGATCCATGAAACGGCCCAGATTGATTTACTTTACTCGAACGGTCCATATTTAAAGCAAAATCTTTTAAATAAAATATAATATATATATATATATATATATATTATATATTAAATATATATAAGCGGCATGTGCTAAATCATTCACTGGTAGGAAAAATTTGGACGCTTCATCCCATTTTTCAACTTATTAATATAATATTCAATAAAATATAATATATTTTATTTTTTATAAAAAAACAAAACTTATAATATATATATAATATATATATATATATATATATATATATATATATTGTTGAAAATTAGCAAAAGGGAATGATTAATTAATTCAGGGGTGCTTTTTTCAACAACATGTGATGATTATATATATATATATATATATATATATATATATAATTATTAAATAATACTACTCCTTCAAGTACCACCAATTTTCTCCACTTTTCTTATTCTTATACACACACACACACACACACACACTAATTCACCAACCACATTCACTATATATATATATATATATATATATATATATATATATATATATATATATATATTCACCACTTCTTAAATATAATATATAAGGAAATTTGAGATTACTTTATCAAGCGATTTAGAAAAATGAGAAAGTGGGGTCCAATCAATAATCGCCAAACTTTATAATAAATACTTCATAAAAATTCTACGAATATTTTAACAACATTTATCATCGATATTATATTCACAATATTAATCGACCGGTCGTTCCGAGGAAAGGGGCTTTCGATAAGGATTTCTCCTATTGGCGCACTGATTAGGTGACCAAACCTCTCCTTGTGAACTTACAGACATCGTTAATATTGCGAATAATAATATTAATAACCTCGTTGTCTCGATTATTGATTTAATAATATATAAAAATATCGACAATAATTGAATCAAATAACGTGAAATCTATTCAACAATTCTCGTGGTGATAATTAAACAAATGAGTGACTTCTTACGTAAGCATCGATAATCGATATCGTATGTCTTCTATGCAACCATAGCGTATTCTTATACTTTTACTATCCAGAGTAGTTCAACGGTATTAGCGGTAAAACTTAGTCGTTATTTTTTCATAAAATATTTTTTTGTTTTTTGATCAAATAATAATTCTATTAATGAGGTCCATCGATGATTCTTGCCGTTATGCGAATATTCTCTACTAAAATGAATATTCACAGCCAATCGAATATAATATAACAACTTGCATACTTTGCGGAATTTATAAATATGACCCTATGGTATAACATTATATCAAATTTATTCCATAGTATTCAAAAATGATATTTATAGAAATTCATTTTATTCATAAAAGTTGAGGGTCTTACAATCTCCCTTAACATGAAATTTAAGCCCTCGAAATTAAGTAATGCGATACTGCAGTATGTATAGAAGAGATAAGGATACCTTAATTTCATTTTATATTCTAACTCCCAAGTCATTTCCTCAACATCGTGGTTCCTCCATAAAACTTTGACTTGAGGTATAACCTTGGAACGTAGAATATGTTCCTTCTTATCCAAGATTTGAACAAGAACCTCTTCATACATTAAATCTTCCGCCATTTAAATGGGTTCACAACTCGATAATGTGGTTCGGGTCTTCCACATATTTACGTAACATGGATATATGAAAAACGTTATGAACACGAGACATATATGGTGTAAGACCCCAACTTTTATAAATAAAGATGAATTTTCTATAAATATTATTTTTGAATATTATGGAATAAATTTGATATAATGTTATAGTTGTGGGTAATATTTATAAATTTTGAAAAGTAAGTAAGTTGTTATAAAATATTAGTTTGGTAGGGAATATTCTTTTTGTCGGGGAATATTAAATGCAACGGCTCAATCATTGGTGGACCCCTAGCGGAAGTATTATCGTGGTTAGAAAGCGACAAAATTATCTTTCTATAAAAATAACGGCGGAGGTATTTACAGTTAAAAGCTGTTGAACTACCGGAAGTAAAAAAATGCGATGTCTGGCGTAGTTGTATAGTAGCACACGATATTGATTATTGATCTTACGTTGAAGTCACTTTCATTATGCTCAATTATTGCTACGATAATTCTTTGCATCATATCTCTTATATTATTGATTCGATTATTGTCACATTATCATACGTATAATATGTTATAGTATTAAATCAATAATTGAGGCGACAAGTTATAAATGATTAATAATTGTTGAAAGATTAAATATGTGTTGATTAAAATAAAATGATTTGTGGTAATATTTATTGATCCTTGATGTATATAAAGAGTACATTATGAGGCGTTTGTGGTAAGTTTGATTATTTTATGGGGGCCCGTATGTCATCATCTAAGAGTCTCTTACGTCGATAGTAATTACATTCGTCGATAGTAATTACCTTTGTGAATAGTAATTACCTTAAATCGATAGTAATTACCTTTACCAGACGTCGAAACCACTTGTCGTTTCATATAGGCGTCGAACCACATCGTTTCATATTACGGGCGTCGAACCACTTGTCGTTTCACATGACGAGCGCCGAACCACTTGTCGTTTCACATTCTGGTGTCGAACCACTTGTCGTTTCACATTCTGATCGAACCACTTGTCGTTTCACATTCTGATCGAACCACTTTTCTTTTCACATCACCGATCAATCGAGTACTTGCCTTTTCACATGGTAGGTCTTTAAGCTAGATATCTTCTATAAATAGAGGCTAGTGCTTCATTATTTTTCACGAATTCATTCAAGCTATAGAGAGAAAGTATAGAGAGAATAAGAGAAGAAGAAAAGAGTATTTTATTTACTACACTCTTGCGGTATTCAATCTCTACCAAAAGTAAAGGGTGTTATTCTTTCTTATTCATGAAGAAGAAGCATTTGTTATTCCATTGCTTATTATTACATTGGAATAACTTTTGTATGGAACATGTGTTTACCTATACTTGGTGACATTTCTTTTATTATTATTACATTGGAACATCACATGCATGTGTTTTACAGGACTTGGTTCCATCTTTATTATTATTCTGTTGGAACATCACATGCATGTGTTTTTCGTGGGACTGGTTCCATTCTTTATTATTACATTGGAATATCACACATTTGTGCGTTTCTGTGAGGACTGGTTCAGATTATTTATTATTACATTTGGAATAACTTTGTACATGCTGATCTATCGCGTGCATGGTGATTTCTTTTGTTATTCCATTCTTTATTATACCCGGTTGGTTAAAACTTTGACTTATACTCCATGAAATTAGTGGAATATCCTTGATATTTGCGCTTCATCGATATCCTTTCATGAAAATATTCTTCTAAGTATTCTTGAATTTTACTCTCTAAAAGCGATATCGTGTTGTGATTTGGATGTTATTGGTTCTGGATAAATTAATTCTTGAACTTGTTTTATTGAATTCTTATATCATTGTCATCATCTTCATATTTATATTTTTTGAAAGTCATACGTGGCACATGTAGTGAATAGATGGACTTGGTATGATTATGACGAGAGACTATTCGATTGTAATCGTGGAGTAGTAATATTACAAATGATGTGGTAAAAATCCTCGATTGGGCGTAGTGCATTGATGGGATGATTGTTGGCATGATCATGACCATTAATGAATACACAAATATTCTTGGCGCGTAGTGCGTGAATAATTGTGGTCGTGATCTTAAAGAATATCCTTGGTAGTAGTGCGCGGGGTGATTCGATGATGTGGAATATTTATTAAAATTTGAGTCTCGGCTATAATGATGATGAAAAACCTTTTAAATCATAAAAGATAGTAGATTTTATTTTCTACTTGACTCTTTTAATGAATGGTTTGATTCATTTGTAGTTAAACTTGATGTTCATTATATTTTATCGGTTTTAACATTGTTGAAGGCTAATGATAATTTATTACGCATTATCTTAGTCATAATATTTCTTCTTGAGCTAGTTGAGCTCACCCTTTCTTTCTTTATTCTCTTGAGGAAATGAGAATATAGTTGGGACGAGTCGGGGAGCGGAGTAATGGTCGAGGAGGATAGCATTAGTAGTCCTCTTTATTACGTGAAATAGTGTGATAATAATTGTAATGAGGACTCCTTTTGAGTTTGTATGATCTCTAGTAGACAATATTTGTATTCAAACTCACGGTTTATATGTATTATTGTACACGTGATTATATTAGTAAGTTGTATTTAAATTACATACCATGTATCGACTACCCTAGATGGGTGATGTATACCTAATTTTTGAGGCGTCGCGGTTGGTATCGAGCTTAGGGATATGATCACTGGCTAAGATGTGAGAATAGTACTAGGAGGGAGGCGGGGAATACCCCATTAGTATGACCTACTAAGTTTATGTCTTTATTTTATTGGTCGGTCGAGAATATAGGGATAATATGTTATATGTCGATTAACCTTTTGTTTTGTGGCGATGTCTGAAAATGACATCGAGAATGTTGAGAATACTTGATGGAGCCTGAGCGATCGTTGATTCACCACATATCGATAATCGAGGATAATGTGCATCGGGAGGCGACAATCCTCGTCAAAACAACAACCTTGACCAAATGATGAATGATCGAATGTTCGGGAGGCTTTATGCGATTCATCTGACAATGAGGCGGCGACTCATCCAAAAGCGTGGGGTGGAAACACGGAAAACTCTCGGCGGTCCGCATTAAACAATTCGAGGCTGGGACCACCAGGAGTTTAAGGAGAGCAAAACCACTTACGGCGGAAGCATGGATAAAGCAGATTACCAAGATATTTGATGTCTTGGGATGCTCAGAGAACAAAAGGTTCCCTGCTTGCGCCTTTATGTTTTTGCGGAGGCGGATTCTTGGTGGGAATCGGTAAAAGCGTACTCGACTTCTTTGTCTTGAAGATATCTTGGGAGAAGTTCGGGGAGGCATTCAACGACAAATACTTTCACGAAAGTATTCGCCACATGAAGGAGGTGGAGTTTATCAAGTTGGAACAAAACAATATGGCCAGGTGTCCATGATACGAGGCAAAATTTGCGGAGTTATCACGGTTTGCGTCCCACTTGGTGGATAATGAAAGAGAATGGCGAATGTTTTAAGAGGTTTGAAAGCGGAGAATCGTCGACATCTTATTTCTCATAAAGCTGTGTTTGTATTGAGGATGTTGTAAATAGGGATCGATTAGTGGGGTAGCGATAACAAGTCAGCCTTGACTAAAAAGAAGCGGTGGCAAAATTATAATACCGGGTGAGTAGTCATCGAAGCGGTGACAACAAGCGTGGAGGAATCAACGGGCGGATATGGTAACCACCGGTGGTAATCGAGCCAAAACAATAAGAATGGACATTTCAAGAAAGGAGATTCAATGATGATGGAAAAGGCGTCGGCATTGGCACCGTTGTTAAGGAAGGAGAAAAGACCACTATCGTATGCTTCAAATGCGGAGGAGAGGACACATCGATCAAAGCTGCGTCATCTTAGTCAAAGCGTGTTATAATTGTGGAAGAGAAGGTCACTTAGCTCGATTTTATCATTTCTAGAAGATAAATTCAACTAGGATGGAGAGCACCAAAGTAGTCCCGGAAAAGTCAAAGCCGGTAGTCTGAGGAGGCGTTTGTTGTGACCTCCCGGAAGCAAAGGACCCGAATGAGGTCATCACGGGTAAGCTTATCATAAACTCTAATGAAGTCTATACTTTATTTGATCTGGGGTTCTACCCATTCTTTTATTTCTCCTACTTGCGCTCATCGATTAAATTTGACTCAGGAGAAATTAGACTTTGACTTATCTGTGGAAACTCAGTTGGGAGAAACCTTCATTACATCCTTTGTTTATAAGTCTTGTTTGGTTCAAATCGGTACCCTCACATTACACTGTCGATCTTATTTCATTAAAAATACTTGCATTTGATGTGATTCTAAGGGATTGATTGGTTAACTACTTATCATGCAAAAATTGATTATTTTTCGTAAGGTTGTTAGCTTTCATATTCCTAACCAACCTATTATCTTGAATTCAAGCGACCAAACCATTAAAATCAATCACGGTCATCTCAAGCCATAAAAGCTATTCGTTTATTGAAAAGCGGATGTCAAAGCTTTCTTAGCTCGTATCTGATTTAAACAAAAATAAATCGGTTTTGAGCGATATTTCTATTGTTAATAAATTTCTGATGTATTCCGAAGAAGAACTTCTGGCCTACCCCGGGCGTGAAATTGAATTTTGTATCGACCTTGAACCCGGTACAAAACCTATTTCCAAAGCCCCATGTCGAATAGCTCTATTGAACTTGAGGAGTTAAAGACCCAGCTGCGAGGAATTGTTAGACATTGGCTTTATTCATCCTAGTACTTCTCCTTGGGGTGCTCACATTCTATTTCGTGAAGAAGAAAGATGGGAGTATCGACTTTGTATTGATTATCGGGAGTTGAATCATGTCACCATCAAAAATAGGTATCCATTGCCGCGTATTGATGACTGTTTGACCCGATTGCAAGAGGCAAATTCTTTTCAAAGATTGATCTTCGTTAGGATATCACCGATTGAAGATTAGAAGCAAATGACATTCAAAGGCGGCTTTCGAGAACTCGATGCGGGCATTATGAATTCTAGTCGTGTCCTTTGGATTGACTAATGCTCTCTTTGCCTTCATGGATATGATGAGCCAAGTATTCGAGGAATATTTGGATCACTTTGTGGTCGTCTTTATTGATGACATCCTTATTTATTCAAAAGTAGTGAAGATCATGAGCAACACTTGAGGTGACACTCCAAAAGCCGTGAATATAAGCTTTATGCGAGTTGAAGAAATAGGAGTTACGGCTTGAAGAAGTAGCATTCCTTGGGCGCGTGGTATCAAGTCATGGAATATCTGTTGACCCGACAAAGATTGAAGCTATTCAAAGTTGGGAACAACCTAAATCGATAATAGAAATCGTAGCTTTCTCGGTTTATTTTGTTATTATCGGAGATTCGTGGAAGGATTTTCTCGAATCGCTACTCCATTATTTCGGTGACTCGGAAGATATAAAGTTCGGTTGGGGCGAAGAAATGTGAGAAGAGTTTTCAAGAACTTCGAGAGGAGACTTATTTATTTTGTTACGTGATACCATCGGCTCGGAGGATTTGTCATCTGATGATCTTGAGCAAAGGTTGGGATGTGTTCTTATACTGACATGGAAAAGTTATAGCCTATGCCTCGCGACAACTCAAAGAATATGAGAGGAATTATCCTACTCGTGATCTAGAGTTAGCATTATTATCTTTACACTTAAAATTTGGAGGCATTACTTGTATGGGGAAAAGTGGAGATCTTTACGGATCATAAAAGCCTCAAATATTTCTTCACTCAAAAGGAACTCGACATGCGACAACGGCGTTGGCTTGAGCCCATTGAAAGATTATGATTATACCATCGATACCATCACGGAAAAGCGAGCGTGGTAGGCGGCGCATTGAGTAGAAGATCATATGCAAATCTGAGTGCGATATTATCGTATGAAAGGCCCATTTTGTGTGACTTGCAAAGGATGGAGATAGAGTTAAAGACTCGAGGGGACGCGTGTGATGATGGCGAGTATCTGAGTAGAAGCGACTTTAATCGATAAAGTTAAAAGCTGCTCAAGCTACGGACACGGAGGCGATGCGTATGAGGAAGAAAGTGCGAGAAGGTGCTATCTAGGAAGCAAGAATCGATGAAGAAGGAATACTTGAGTCGACTCCGGACTTTGTGTTCTAACGACCACGATTTAAAGTATAATATCATGATGGGCGCCTGACACACCATTTGCAATCCATCACGGGAGTACCAAAATGTATCATGATATTGGTCATACATTTTGGTGGAGCAATATGAAGAGAGAGATAGCATTTGTTTATCTCAGAGGTGTCTAACTTGTCAGCGAGTTAAGCGAGCATCAAGTACCAAAAGGTCCATTGCAACCACTTGAAATTCTAGAATGGAAGTGGGAGCACATTACCATGGATTTCGATTCTAGGGTTTTCCTAAGGTTTTTCAAAGGCGTAGATGCGATTTGGGTCATTGTTGATAGATTGACCAAATTCGCTCATTTCTTCTACCAAATCTGAGAAACTTATACACTTGAGCGTCTTGCTCGTATGTACATAAAGCGAGATTGTAAGGCGCATGGTATTGCGGTATCCATAGTTTCGATCGAGACCAGATTCACTTCACGATTTTGGGTTAGTTTGCAAAAAAGCTATGGAGCGCGGACTTACGATTTAGCTCGGCATATCATCCTCTCAGACGGACGAGACGATCGGAGAGGACTATTCAAACTCTTGAAGATCTATTAAGACTTGTGTCCTTGATTTGAGGAAGTTGGGACAAGTTCTTACCATTGGTGGAGTTTTTCTCTGACAGCAGTTATAAAGCAAGTATTGGCATGGCTCCATTCGAAAGCGTTGTATGGAAGAAAGTGTCGTTCTCGGTATCTTTGGGATGAGGTGGGTGAAACAGCGTTGTTGGGGCCGGAGTTAGATGCGTATGACTACGGAAAAGATTGAAGCGATCAAACAGCGTATAAAACCTCACAAAATCGATGAAAAGAGTTATCTTGATCTTCATCGAAAGGGCGTGGAATTCGATATAGGAGATCGTGTGTTGTTAAGTTGCTCCATGGAAAGGAGTTACAAGATTTGGAAAGAGAGAAAACTTAATCCTCGATTCATCGGTCCATTTTAATCCTCGATCGAGTAGGAGCGTGGCCTATAGACTCGACTTTTGCGCCAGAAGTATGTCTCGTGTTCATAGCGTTTTTCACATATCCATATTACGTAAATATGTGAAAGACCGAACCACATTATTGAGTTAGAAGCAGGACGAAATAGCGGAAGATTTGGCGTATGAAGAGGTTCTGTTCAAATCTTGGATAAGAAGGAACATATTCTACGCTCGAGGTTATACCTCAAGTCGAAAGTTTTGTGGAGGAACCACGATGTTGAGAAATGACTTGGGAGTTAGAATGCGAAATGAAATCAAGGTATCCTTACCTCTTGACATACCAGTCGTACCCTAATTTCGAGGGCGAAATTTCATAAGAAGGGAGGTTGTAAGACCCGAACTTTTATAAATAAAGATGAATTTTCTATAAATATTATTTTTGAATATTATGGAATAAATTTGATATAATGTTATAGTTGTGGGTAATATTATAAATTTTGCAAAATTAAGCAAGTTGTTATAAAATATTACGTTTGGTGGGGAATATTCTTTTTGTCGGGGAATATTAAATGCGATGGCTTAATCATTAGTGGACCCCACAGCGGAAGTATTATCGTAGTTAGAAAGCGACAAAATTATCTTTCTATAAAAATAACGGCGGAAGTATTACTGAATTAAAGCATTGAACTACCATTAGTAAAAAAATGCGATGTCTGGCGTAGTTGCGTATAGTAGCTTTACGATATTGATTATTGATCTTTACGTGAGAAGTCACTTCATTTATGCTTTCGATTATTACTACGATAATTCTTTGCATCATATCTCTTATATTATTGATTCAATTATTGTCACGATTATCATACGTATAATATGTTATAGTATTAAATCAATAATTGAGGCGACAAGTTATAAATGATTAATAATTGTTGAAAGATTAAATATGTGTTGATTAAAAATAAAATAATTTGTGGTAATATTTATTCGATCCTTGATGTATATAAAAGTGCATTATGAGGGCGTTTGTGGTAAGTTTGATTATTTTATGGGGGCCCGTATGTCATCATCTAAGAGTCTCTTCGTCGATAGTAATTACCTTCGTCGATAGTAATTACCTTTGTGAATAGTAATTACCTTCGTCGATAGTAATTACCTTTACAGACGTCAAACCACTTGCTGCCGGTTTCATATTCTGAGCGTCGAACCACTTGTCGTTTCACATTCTGAGCGATCGAACCACTTGTCGTTTCACATTCGGTCAATCGAATGTGGCGCCCCAAAATAGGTATACACAACACCCATTACGAGTCGCCGAAAATACATTTACATGATACGAAACAACTACAACTTTATTATTACAACTGACAAAAGCGTGAGTTTGAATACAAATATTATCTTACAGACAATATCTATACTCAAATAAATCCTCATCACATTATTGATTCATTATTTTACAAAAATGGTGAGGGACTCTTAAACAACTCTCTCTAGAATCTTCATTCCATTTTACCCAGAGCTAGTACTAAGCTACATTACCGCCTCACGAGAAGAAAAATGGAACAACATGGAAAAGGGTGAGCTCAACTAGCCCGGTAAAGAATATTATGACTAAGATAATATACAACAAATTATCGTTAGTCTCCAGCGAGGAAAAATCGATAGAATACTGATAAATGACAAGTTTCGGATCAATATTACAGCGTGAAATAATAATTCATAGAAGAGTTACGTAGAGAATGAAATCTACTATAATCTATGAATTTAACAGTCCATCATCAATATTTTATCCTGTAACATCAATCGATTTTCATCTCGGAATCAAATATTCATCTTTGCACTTCTGGGCCGAAGATATTCATCAATCGGTCGTGTTCATCTCAACACTGTTCATCTTTGCACTAAAGGCCAAAGATATTCATCGATCGGTCGTATTCATTTAAACACTGCTTTCGCTCATCTTTGCACTACGGGCCAAAGATATTCTTGAAATCATTCATCTTTGCTTTCTGGGGCGAAGATATTCAATAATATCATCATTTAAGGCGAGGATGATGAAAAATATTTTTAAAAAAGCGAATCCGGTGAAACAAAATGACAAGGATTAAGGATTAAGGATTAGTACTTTGTTTTATCCGTGTCAACAATACCTCAAAAATAATCGTAGTGGTGTAAAATTGAGAATGATCAAAACATGGATCTGATCAAAGCTAGTATCCGAATAGATATTTTGAAGACGAAAAGAAGAAATTTTATTTTTAGATGAATAGTCTTGAGTATCGTGAATAGTCTTAGTATCGTCGTATCGTGAATAGTAACTCAGAGCACCAAAAGATAGAAATTCCAAAAAACATTTTCACGCTTCATGAATAGTACTCGTGAATAGTAACTTCGTGAATAGTAACTCATGAATAGTAACTTCGTGAATAGTAACTCATAAATAGTAATCCAGAGCATGAAAAAGTTCCAAATTTGATAAAACCTCGGATCGACATTTGACATAATGATATTGAAGAAATAATATCATTCTGAAAAAAATAATATCCCTTACCTCGAAAAGAATCGATTGCCGGAAGGAAAGGTCGGAAGTGATCTTTGAATGAAACTTATCTTGAGCAACAACTCTCAAAGTATCTAAATACTCACAAAATCGCTCGATAATAGAGAGAAAGAGAAAACTTTGTTTACGGTGTGATTTTCAATTCTAACTTAGCCCTCTATTTATAGGAAAATGTTAGCCGTAGAAAGCAGACTTGACACTTTACTGATGGCTTACACCTACTATTGCCACCCACCACATTTGAAATAAAATTCATTTTTTTTTTCACCAACCACAAGTGGGTCCCCTCAATTCTAGAATTTTCCACCAAAATCAATTATAACCCTAATTTAAGAATCAAACACCTCTTAAAATTTATAACAAATCATTAGATTTCATTTTAACGGTTCAAAATTTGTGGACATATACTCAACTTATATATGTATAACATATCCAAAAATTACAACTTGATCCAGCGGTCGGATTAAATATTATAACTCACACAATAAAGCTATAATAACATGATTTGATCTTTTAATACCTCGATCAGAAAAATACAAATAAAATATCTCGGCATTAATTCCTTCATTAATAACCACATAAATAAATCCATAATTTATATTCATATAAAATAAATATTTCCTTATCATATGAATCAATAATTAATTATTCACAAATAATATTACGAGAATCACAATTATGATGACGTAGTATTTCGAGGAAGAGGGGCTTTCGATAAGGATCTCTCCTTCTTTGGCTTGATTAGGTGACCAAACCTCTCCTTAGAGCGAGAACTTTCTAGACATTGCCAATAATGTTATCTAATAATATTATTCAAATAATATGAATTATTGATCGATAATGGGAAATCTTTGTGTAATGACAATTATTGAACAACGATAATATAAAATATCAGCCATGACAATTATTGAATCGATAAAATAAAATATTGAGCGGTAACTCTTGTGAAAATTATTGAGTAGTGCCATCTTACGTAAGGATCGATAATTCAACAATCATATGCGCAATCTGGTGTCTTCTTGTGCGACCAGCGTATTCTTGTATTTTAACCATAGGGTATTCAGCGATCTTACTTGTAACAACTTCTGTAGTTATTTTTAACCAACTTATATTTGTCGTTTTCCTCATCAATCGCTTTTTCCGTTATGGGGCCCACATATTTGCATGTGCAGTCGTAAATGCGAATATTCCACAAACGATCTGAATATTCCACGACAAGCGAATATTCCCAAACAACAATGAATATTTTATAACCACTTGCTTATTTTGAAATATTTGCGTATTTAACCATAACTATCCACATTAATCAAATCACCCTTACTATTTCAAAATAATAAATAAAGGAAATTCCTTTTATTTAAAAAAATTGAGGTCTTCTGACCTCCCTCCTTATGAAATTTAGTCCTCGAAATTGGCGTACGTACACAGTGTTTGAAAAGGTGAGGATACCTCGCTTTCATTTCCGTTTCAATTCGGTCATTTCCTCTATAGCATGATTCCTCCCAAAACTTTAACTTGTGGTATGACCTTTCTTGGCGTGGGACATGCTCCTTCTATCCAAAATCTTGGTGGTACCTCCTCATACGTTAAGTCTTGGCTATCTCGTAGGTTTAACTCTATATCGCGTGGTTCGGGTCTTTCACATATTCTGAAATGGATATATGAAACACATTATGAACACGAGACATAATTGGATGGTAGCATGAGTCATAGGCTACATTTCCTACTCGGTCGAGAATTTGAAATGGACCCGATAAATCGTGGATTGAGCTTTCCTCTCTTCCCAAATCTTGTAACTCCCTTCCATGGAGCGACTCGCATGATAATATCATGATCCCCTACACTAAATTCCGTCCTTTCGATGAAGATCGCATAACTCTTTTGTCGATCTTGTCTTGGTTTGTATCGTTGTCGAATCATTTGGATCTTTTCGGTGAGTAAATACGTCTTAACTTTCGGGTCCCAACAATGTTGCTTCACCCACCTCATCCCAACATATTGGAGAGCGACATTTTCGTCCATATAATGCTTGAATGGAGCCACACTATACTTGCACGATAATTGTTGTTGTAGGAGAATTCCACGATGGTAAATACTTATCAACTACCCTTGAAGTCTAGGACACGAGTCTTAATATATCTTCAAGAGTTTGAATAGTCCTTCTACGATTGCCCATTGGTTTGAGGATGGTATGCCAGCCAGAATCGTAAATTCGTGCCCATAGCTTTTTGCAAGCTAACCCAAAATCTTGAAGTGAATCTTGGGTCACGATCTAAAACTATGGATCTTGGCATGCCATGCTGACTCTCACAATCTCATTTACGTACATACTAGAGAAGGCGTTCGAGGGAATAAGTCTCTCGTATCGGTGAGAAGAAAGCGAGATTTGGTTAATCTATCAGCAATAACCCAAATAGCATTGATGCCTTGAAAACCTTAGGAAGATTAGTAATGAAATCCGTGGTAATGTGTTCCCACTTCCATTTAGGAATCTCAAGTGGTTCTGCGGACCCTTAGGTACTAGATGCTCGCCTTTACCGTTAGCAAGTTAAACACATTGAGATAAACTTTGCAATCTCTCTTCGTATTGTTCCACCAAAATGTATGTCGAAGATCACGATACATTTTAGTACTTCGAGGATGGATTGCAAATGGTGTATTGTGTGCCTCCATCATAATCTTGTACTTCAAATCAGTCGTTAGGAACACAAAGTCTAGAGTGGACTCGAAGTATTCTTTCTTCATCGATTCTCGCTTAAGAATAGCTCCTTCTTGTACTTTTCTTCTTCATACGCATCATTTCAAGATTCGGTGGCTTGAGCGACTTTAACTTTATCGATTAAAGTCGATTATACTCGTATATCATCACGTGGGTACCTAGAGTTTTCATCTCCATCTCTATTATTTGTAAATTATCTGAAATTAGTCTTTATTGATATCGTACTTTCGTACTTTATATCGATCTTCTACTCAACACGTCATTTACCACGTTCGCTTTTCGAGGATGGCATGGTGAACATGTCTTTGAAATGAGTCTCCTCTTGAGTTCTTGAAGCTCTTCCACATTCCTTGCTCCATTCGAATTTTGTATCTCTCTGAGTCAATTTGCGATAATGGAATAGCGATTCGAGAATATCCTTCAACGAATCTCCGATAATAACCAACTAAGCCTGAAAAGCTACGTATTTCGATTCTTGACTTAAGTTGCTCTCAATTGTGACTCATATCCCAATCTTGGATAGCACGTCACAATGACACCTATCGGTTTCTTATCATGCGAATATGGCGTCCCCTACGGAGAGTGCGCTTAGGTGAATTCCACAAAGGAAGTCACAAGATAAAGGCTCAAGTGCAAATTCTATAGTTGAATTTTAACTCACGAAGTTCAATAGGAGCCATTCGATATGAGATTTTAGAAATGAGTTTTGTCTGGGTTCAAATTCGATACAAAATTTAATATCGGGCTTTGGGAGTAAGCGAGAAATTCTTGAAATCGTCGGGAAAAATCAATAACAACAAGAATATTATTCAAATCGGCGTGTCTTTATTCAAATCCATAACATGGACTAAGAAAACTTGACATCCAGTAATAAGCGAATGACTTCATGGCTTGATATGAAAATGTTTGACTACAATGGTTTGATTGCTTGAATTGAATAACGGGTTGCTTAGGAATATGAAAACTAATGACCTTAAAAGCAATCAATTTTGGCGTGATGAGTAGTTAACCTTAAAATCACATCAAAAGCAAATATCTCTATAGAAATAAGGTTAACGAGGTAATGTGATAGTGCTGACTGAATCAAGCAAGATTTTTAAACAACGGATGTAATGAAAGTTTCTCTAATGGAGTCTCCATAAATAAGTCAAAGTCTAATTTCTCCAAGTAGTCGAGTTCAAGCGTTGGCGCAAAACAAAGAGAGATAAAGAATGGGTAGAAGCAGAATGTATCTAGTAAGGTATAAACTTGCAAGAATTTATAATTAACTAACCGTGCTAACCGTTCGGGTTCCTCGCATTTTATTGAGGTCACGACAAGCGCTCTTCGAGAATCGTTGACTTTGACTTTTCTTGGACATCCTTTTGAGTCACCATTCCATTGGGTAGGTTTCGATATCGTCTGATCTCGGCGATATGTCCTTCCTTTCCACAATTATAGCATACCTTAAAGCTGTTGTGGGCGGTTTGGGTGATATATCCTCTTTCCGCATTTATAACATATGACCGGTGGTCGTTCTCCTCCTTAGAACCAATTCTTTGCAGTCTTGCGTCGTCTTCACATGGTGGTTGTTAAATCTCCTCTTTTAAAATCTCCTCCTCGATTCGCTTCTTCTATTTTCATGGCCACGATTACCACGGAGTAGTTACCGCCTTTGTGTCGTATTCTTCTTTCTCCATTTGGTTATCGTTATTACGATGATGACTTTATCTTGGTATGATCTGGTTATGGTCCCTCGGTTGAGCGTGCTACTCGTTATCTCAGCTCTAACAATTTGAGCCTCATTGACAACATCACGAATAGAGAAAATTTATGAGAAATGAGATCTTGGCGTATGTCGGGTTTTGAACCTCTCGAAACATCGCGTCATCGTTCCTCATTCTCCACCAAATGAGGTGCAAACACGGATAACTCATGAACTTTCGCCTCGTCTTTGGGACAATCACCGTCGTTGTTATTACTCGCTCTAGTCTAATAAACTCCACTTCCTTCATATAGCCGAATACTTTCGGGAAGTACTTGTCATTAAGCTATTTTTTAAACGTCTCCGCTGACATCTTTGAGTGCATTTGGATGGAGTGCGCTTTCTGATTCCCACCGATGTCTGCCGCGCCACACGAACATAAAGGTGGCGAATGGAACCTCTGTTCCTCCGTGCATCCCAAGACATCGAATATCTTGGTAATTTGCTTGACCCGTGTTTCGCCTATAATCGGATCGGCTTTCCCTTAAATTACAGTGGTCCCGACTCTTTGAAGCTGCTTGCTTTGTGACCACCCGTGAATTGCTATCATTTCCTCCTATATTTTGAACACGAGTCTCCCTAAATGCGATTTTGCATAAGCTGCAAAAAACTTCTAAACATTCCCTCGTTCATCATCTGCTTTCGGTGGTGTTGTTCACTGGGAGGATCATTGCCCTGTTGTTGCGTTCTCCTCGTTGGTGAGTCTGAGGCGTCTCCACGGTCTCATTTCCATTGTTAATATTCTCGATTCGACATTCTCAAATCATCGTCATAAAACAAAGGGTTAATTAAAGAAATCAATATATCACATAATATCCCTATATCTTGACGACTAACAAATAAGCTTAGGTAGGACACCTTTAGCGAAGGATTTACTCGTTCTCTCCCTCTAGTTCTATTCCAGATCTCATGGGAGATCATATCCCTAAGCTACGATATTAAGCATGGCGCCCCCAAAATAGGTATACAACACCCATTCTGAATTCGTCAAATACATGTGTAAGACCAGAAATTTTTTTAAATAAAAAGGAATTTCCTTTATTTATTATTTTGAAATAGTAAGGGTTGATTTGATTAATGTGGATAGTTAAGGGTTAAATACGCAAATATTTCAAAAATAAGCAAGTGGTTATAAAATATTTATTATCGCCGAGAATATTAGTTTGGTCGTGGAATATTAAATCTTTGTCGGAGAATATTAAATGCAATGATATGACCATGTGTGGGCCCATAACTTGAAAGCGATTGGATGAAGAAAGCGACAAATATAAGTTGGTTTTTAAATAACGGCGTAGTTATTCTGATTAATATTGTTGGAATACCAGGTGGTTAAAACACACTGTCTGGCGTTGTTGAGCAAAAGAAGTAGCACGGTATTGCACAATTATTGATTCTTACGTGAAAAGCCTTTACTCGATAATGGTTACGGTAATTCTTTATTTGATATTTTATTTAGATTTAATAATTCTTTGCGTTGATATTTTATATTATTGTTGTTTTGATAATTGTCATTACGATATTTTTCATTATCGAGCAATAATTCATATTATCTGAATAATATTATTAGATAACATTATTGGCAATGTCTAGAAAGTTATGTCTAAGGAGAGGTTTTGTCATCTAATTAATTGCCATGATGAGAAGAAATTCTTATTGGAAAGCCCCTCTCTGAGGCTGCTGGTTGTCGATATTGTGATTACGTAATATTATTTGTGAATAATTAATTATTGATTTATACGATGAGGAAAATATTGATTTTATGTGGATATAGATGGAGAAAATTTTTAAAATGACAATTGTTGAAAATTAATATTTTATCTTTTTACGATAAAATAATTCATTTAAATATATTATTTTAATAATATATTAACGGTGATATTTTACAATGAATGTGGGATATATGAGTATATGAGGAGGAAGAGTATATTTTGTGGCATTAAATGTTTAACACATGTTTTGTGTGTTGGTGGACACAATTATTGTAGAAATTTGATTATAGTTTTGTAAAATCACCCGTTTGTGGATTTCGGTCAATTTCTATTTGGAATTTGGAAAAACTTTCTTCTGCAAAGTTGTAGAAATTGAATTTCCTATAAAAACTCTTGAGATTCGAATTTTCTAATGAAAGGGCTATTTATTATGAATTATTGAAGTTTCGAAGCTCAGAAATAATTGATTTTGGGAGTTTAAATTATTTTTGTTAAGAAAAACGTTTTTTATATTTTTTGGACATCATTAACATGTGTGGCTGGTGTTTTGACCAAAAGGTGGGCTAAGGAAAATTTGTATAATTATATTAATATTATATTAAATTTTACGCTTTGGTGTTCTAAGCATTTTCCTATAAATAGGGTCTTGGGTTAGAATTGAAAATCACACGAAGCTGAAGTTTTCTCTATTTCTCTCTCGATATTTTGAGGCGTATTCTTGTGAGTATTTTGAGTATACTTTGAGTATTGCTAGACGGTGCAAGTTCCCCCGAGACTTATACAGGTATTCGGTAGAAATCTTAATCTTTCGAGGTAAGGGATATTATTTTTTTTAGTAATGATATTATTTCTTCAATATCATTATCTTTGAAATGTTGATCACGAAGTTTTTATCAAATTTGGAATTTTTTTCATGTGGGGTTCTTATTCATGAGTTCTTATTCACGAGTTCTTATTCATGAGATTCTTATTTACTGAATTCTTATTCACGAAGTACTATTAATGAAGCGTGAAGATGTTTTTGTGGAATTTCTATCTTTTGGTGTCGGAGTTTATTCATATCTGGCTTTATTCAAATATCTGACACTTATTCACGTATCTGACTTTATTCATAGAAAAATAAAATTTTTCTTTTTTGTCAAAATATCTATTACGGATACTAAGCTTCATCAGATATCCATGTTTTGATCATTCTTGAATTTTACACCCTATGATTATTTTTAAGGTATTTTTGGACATGGATAAAACCAAGTACGAATCCTTAATCCTTAATCCTTGTCATTTTGTTTCCTTTGGATTCGTTTCTTTAAAAAATATTTTCATCATCCTCGGTCTTAAATGATGATATTATGGAATATCTTTGGCTGTAGTCATGCAGATGAATGATTTCTTAAGAATATCTTTGGCTGTAGTAGATGAGCGAAGATGAATGATTTGAATAATATCTTTGGCTTTTAGTGTCAAAGATGAGCAGTGTTTAAATGACACATGGAATTGATGAATATCTTTGGCACGTAGTGCAAAGATGAATATTTGATTCGAGATGTATATTGATTGATGTTACGGGGATAAAAGATGAGCGATGACTTTTAAATTCATCATAGAAGATAGTAGTTTGCATTCTCTCTTAACTCTTCTATTGAATTATTATTCATTGCGAATATTGATTTAAAGTTTGTTATCTATTGTATTACATTAGATTTTTCCTGTTGAAGACTAACGATAATTTGTTGTATATTATCTTAGTCATAATATTCTTTTCTTGAGCTAGTTGAGCTCACCCCTTTTCCTTTTTGTTCCATTTTTCTCGGGAGGTGAGAATATAAGCGATGCAATTCGGGTATGGAATGAAGGTTTTAGAAAGATTGTTTAGTAGTCCTCACCATTTTGTAAATTAATGTATCGATAAATGTGATGAGGATTTATTTGAGTATAGATATTATGCAGAAGATAATATTTGTATTCAAACTCTGATTTCTTGTTGTAATAATAAAGTTGTAGTTGTTTACGTACCATGTATTGACAACTACTCGAATAGGTGATGTATAC